>OX418221.1:42746500-43346500 GCA_948455865.1 Conomelus anceps
CTACTTCTTCCCCCCGCCATTTTTTTTTCTTCTTCTCCTTCTTTGCCATCTTCTTCTTTCATTTCCTTCTTCATCTTCTTCTGCTTCTTCTATTTATTCTTCTTCCTCTCCTTATTTTCCTTCCTCTCCTCTCACTCTTTCTACTCCTTCTCTTTCTTCTTATCCTCCTCCTCCTCCTTTTTCTCCCTGCTTCTCTTTATCCTCTTCCTCCTCCTATTTCTTCATCCTCATCCTCCTCTTCCTTATTTTCCTCCTCCTCCTCCTCCTTTTTCTCTTCATCCTCTTCCACCTGCTCATCTTTATCCTCTTTCTCCTCTTCCTCTATATCAGCTTCCTCCTCCTCTTCCTTCTTCTCCTCATATTTCTCCTCCACCTCATCCTCATCTTCCTCTTTCGTCTTTTTCTCCAATTCCTCCTCCTCCTTCTCCTTTATTTTTCTACTTTTTCTTCTTCTTCTCTTTTTCTTAATTCCACATTTTTTGTCCCCAATTTTCTTACGTTTACCTTAATGTTGACTCTTCTGTATTCATTTATTCTTACTGAGATCGCTGATTTGCTTGCGCTCCTTCATTAGTTCCAATCATTTTCTCAGGGCAAATTTTATTGCTCTCCTAATTTAATTATCATCAAAAATGGTGACCGTACCTAGATTTCAAGGTTTCAAGGCTGCAATGTTTTGCACGGTTAGAAAGGAAGGATAGATCGCCTCAAGAACGGAAATAAAGGTGACGTGAGCAGGAAAAAGGTGGCCGAAAAAACGTAATTACACGCCGCAAGTGATACGATTCGCCGTCTGTCTGTCCTAGATTCACGAATAGATAATCATTTGACACGAATACGCAACTTGGAATTAGGATTAGCGAATCAGGGTAATTATACTCATACAAATAATGAGCATGGTTCAAAATACAACATCACCATGAATAGAATTACGACAGATAATATTATTGACAAAGAATTTATGCATTAAACGGTGAGAAATTTATTTATCTAGAATGATATTGTCAATTAGACTATCCATAAAAATAATACAAGTATACAATACTTATAATAAAACATATTTTAAAACAAAAAAGAAACCGACTTCAGTGAAATAATAAAATACTCACGTACTGAAAAGTTTAAAATGAAGTATTTACTTTAAACTGAGAAAATTTTAAATTTCATACAAGTAATCTTTTGAAGTCGGCGCCAAATATTTTATGAAGTTGATAAGAAATTCCATCTAATATCAAAACTAACACTGTACTTTTTTGGAGGATGAAGCCCACATAGGTCTGAGACCTTTGCGTGGGTAATGAATTGGATGATGAAGATTGATGAGTTGGACCTACAGTTTTAGGTGGGTTCCGAATCACCAGGAAGTGATTGATAAGAGATTCTATCTAATATCAAAACTAACACTGTATTTCAATTAAATATGTGATTTACACTCACTTTTACTGAAATACAGTGTCAGTTTTGATATTAGATTGTTCAATTATTTCGTTATGGAAAACATCACAGAGTATATTCTGTTATATTTTAGAAGTTTATGGGAAATTTGGCGCCGACTTCAAAAGATTACTTGTATGAAATTTAAAATTTTCTCAGTTTAAAGTAAATATTTTATTTTAAACTTTTTAGTACATGAGTATTTTATTATTTCACTGAAGTCAGTTTCTTTTTTTGTTTTAAAATATGTTTATATTGAACTTTTTAGTTGAATTTTCAAACTTTAAAAACATGAGAAATTTCTTAAAGCCTAATTAATAAAAATTAATAAATTCTGTTTAAGTGAATTTGTCAGTTTGTTCAATTGTCAGTAACTTCGAACTAACTTGTGAGATACGAGCCGATATGGCCAAGTTGAAAATTAATGCTGCTATGCAGAAAGGTCTCCATGGTCTAGTGGTTAAGGCGCCCGACCGGCAATTGGGAGGTCCGTGGTTCGATTCCCGGTGGTGACTGATTTTTTGTACAGTAGTATTCATCGATTTTCATCAGCTATTGAATACTGTTGTCAATATCCGCCATTGCGGAAGTCTTCAGTATAAACTGATAGCAATTAAAGGAATTCGAAATTAATAAATTCTGTTTAAGTAAATTTGTCAGTTTGTTCAATTGTCAGTAACTTCGAACTAACTTGTGAGATACGAGCCGATATGGCCAAGTTAAAAATGAATGCTGCTATGCAGAAAGGTCTCCATGGTCTAGTGGTTAAGGCGCCCGACCAGCAATTGGGAGGTCCGTGGTTTGATTCCCGGTGGTGACTGATATTTTTGTACAGTAGCATTCATAGATTTTCATCAGCTATTAAATACTGTTGTCAATATCCGCCATTGCGGAAGTCTTCAGTATAAACTGACAGCAATTAAAGGAATTCGAAATTAATAAATTCGGTTTTGATTTTATTAATCGCCACCACCCGCTGAGGCTTCATTTGAAATTTCCAGCTGCATTGGTTAACAGATGTCATCAACCTGGCATAATTACATTTCATCATACCCAGTCATATGTTTCCTACATATTGCAAGGCTCTGACTGTATGGTAGCCTACATGCAAAGTGCAAAGTCTTTTGCTGTTCAAAGACTGTGTAAATAACGCTGCTAAGGGGCCTGCCATATGATTAAAAACGGTTGACTTCTATCAGCTGTTCCTCTAAGCTGTTTGGCTGGCAAGTTCAGTAGGTTAGGTCTATAAAATGAATCAATTAATAATAATTATTAGCTCCCCTATCAAAATTTGAAAAGAAAATATACATCGCTGGGCCTAGGAATAAGGAACATCCATATGAAAAATCATAGCAATTGATCTAGGCGTTCGTCTGTAATCGTGAGACAGAGGGACAGTGGAAATGCCGTTCTTCTTAAAGGGTAGACCTCATTATCGTTCGGTCAATAACCTCAAAATAGCCTATTGTACGCACATGTATTTAATGGCGAATGAATATTCTTAATCCATCACAGCAGCGAAACTAGAAATACTTCTGAGATCAGCTGTTTTTCCAAATTCTCCAACTTATGATTGAAACTAAATAACCTTATTCCTATGACTCAGTTGATAACATCAACTAAATTATTTACAATTTTCATATGAACATATGGACAGATATATTATATTCTTCTTATTCTCGATTCAAATTAAGTTCATGTGATTGGTCAAAACGGGACATTACAGGCTTGTTCCACACTTAACCAGCTTTGGGTAACCGATGTCGTTTACCCGGCATAATTGCATTGCATCATTTGATTTCGAAAACCATCTAGATGTAAAGTGCTCCATATGATACAATGATCAGCCTGGTAAATGACATCGGTTATCCGATTGGCGGTTATGTGTGGAACTATCCTATTCAAACTTGATTGAAATGAAGACATTGAAGAATGCTCCTTTTTGTTTAATATTGGGCTAAGTATTGGGCCGATCCTTGCGAAACTTGGATGGGACCACCGCTGAGCGATGCTCTTTCATTAAAAAAAAAATTCATCGAAATCGGTTCAATATTGTTCGAATGATTGATGTACAAACATAAAAAAAAACAAAAAAAAAAAAAACAGGTCGAATATAGTAACCTTGTTCTTTTTGGAAGACGGTTAAAATAATGCATAACTTATACAATAATAACAAGTATGCCCATTCGAATAATAAGCATGATACATAATACAACATAACCATGAGTTACAACAGTAGGCTACAACAGATGATAATTTATAATTACATAGAATTTATTATCTTTTTATTTAACTGCTGATGATGCCCGAGTTCGAAACTTGTGCGTGGATAATGGAGTGATTGATAACACATAGATGACAGACGAAGGAGCTGTTCTTCAACTGTTAGAAATTTATTTTTTGTGGAATCATATTCTCAATTTATTCAGTAATTTATTTTTTTTTCTTAGTAATGGCGAAGGTGATATTGTGGAAGGTATCCATAATGAATAATAAGACGAAATTGTCACAACCACATTCATTAAAACTTCGAGAAACTAGTTTCGGTTGTTCCACCATTATCAATCTCAATCAAACTGAAAAACTAAAGTACAGAGAAGCCTTATATATACTGTACATGGAATGATACTATTGGCTAAGAGGGAAAGAGGTTGACCTTAATCGGACGTTGTGATTGGCTGTCAAGTCACGCCCCCTGGTGGGAGGAGTAACAATAAAAAATACGAGTCAAATCAAAAACTAAACACTGTAAACAACAAGAAAGTAACAAAGAAGAAAAAATCGTAATAAGGCTAGAATTTAATCAAATTAAAATTAAACATTTTTAGAAGCTCACTGAAAAGCAATCAAGGTCAACTGAAAAATACATGTAAGAACTGCTTTTTAAATGTAGGCTGGAATTATGATGAAACCAAGTTAGTTGTATTGAATTGGTTAAAATAAATTTGGTCATGTAAATTAGTTATGGAATCGTTTTTTACCAACTTAGTTATCTCCAAAGCTTCTAAAATGTTTAATTGTCTGCCTTTGCCAATCAAATGCAGAAATTCAACATTTTCTTCAGCTTTGAACTTGTGTCCATTATTAATTTATTGAAAGAAAAAACCGTTACACAGAACTTGAAATTACAGAAGCTTGTTGAAGAACAACGTCCAAAACAGAATAATATAAATCATCACCTTAAGTTTGCTGATAGAGTTAAAAATTTCACTAACGTCGCGTTTTCACCTTCAGAACAAGAATTGCTTGGACAAGGTGCTAAATTCAACAATTATAGTAGTTTAGGGAGCAAACAAGCAGAACTTCTAGCATGCAGCATTGATAGGAATTGGAGAGTGTCACAGAATCGTATTTTAACTAACAGATGTGCGGACATAATTTTACAAGAACAGGCAAGACAAGTTTTACCCAATATTCAACATACAGAAGTAGTATAAAAAGGACAGAGCTGGCACAAGCTTCACCTTTTGTCCACCAGGCGGCAGCACTGTCGCCTGGCGCTAGCTTCACCATTGTCCACCAAGCAGCAGCACTGTCGCCTGGCGCAAGCTTCACCTTTGTCCACCAGGCGTCAACACTATCGCATATCGATTGCACCGCCCCCCCCCCTTAACTACCCCCCTTCAACCCCCCCTTCATCGAAACCCCCCCTAAAAAAGTTCCCCCCCCTTACCCAAAAAACGTTCCCCCTCACCCTAAAACGTTCCCCCTCACCCTAAAACACCCCCCTCACCCTAAAAACGTCCCCCCCCAAACTAAAAACGTCCCCCCTATCACTAAAAATGGCCCCTCTCTTCCTAAAAACGGCCCCCTCTCCCTAAAAATGGCAATACCATGTAATCCATTGCATTACATCTAACCTATAAATCTAAATTCAACATAACCTCAAAATTTAAAGTCAACATAACCTCAAAATCCAAAGTCAACATAACCTCAAAATGAATAATATTTAAGAAATGATCCAAGCCAATACTATGTAATCTATCACATTGAATCTAACCTATAAATCTAAAGTCGACATAACCTCAAAATGAATAACCTATAAGGTCATCCAACTCTTGTTTCTACAATGTAATTACCCTGCTGACCGCTATATTGCGCCAAGTGTACTTTTTTCCACTTTAGCAAACCTCTCACTCAAGTTTTGTGTGTGACCAGATCCTTTACCAAGATGTCTGTATAGTTGCAGATACACTTTACCATTAAAGGACCCTGTTGTTCCAACTACAAATCAATGTTTCAAGATATACATAACCATTCTAGGAACCCATTTCTACAAATCAATAACAGTAAGTACTTATCTCTCTACTAATAAATATCTATCAATTGCTAGAGTGTATAAATCTAACCTCCAAATATTCCATAGCTAAAATAGCTATTGCACTACATAAAATCTAACCTATAAATCCAAAGTCAACATAACCTCAAAATGGCTAACCCATAAGGAATGATCCAAGCCAATACTATTAAATATATAGCATTACCTCTAACCTATGAATCTAAAGTCATATAGGTAAAAAATCACCTTGCTGTGCTTTCAACGAAGGCAGTTTCAACGAAAAAGAGAGGGTAGAGAGAGTGAGAGAGAGAGAGAGAGAGAGTCCCACTTCTACTTCCATCACTCATACTTCAACTAGTTTGTATGACGTCACTGCTGCATTCCAATGCTATGAGTCATATCTATGCAGGAAAAAACATGTCTGTATTATGTAATCACTGGCCCCACCCACCAGGCCAGCACCTATAAATACCACACAATAGTTTGCATTCTAATGCCCCTAGTGTTCCCCTAATACCCCTAGTGCTCCCCCTAATGCCCCTAGTGCTCCCCCTAATGTCCCCAGTTCTCCCCCTAATGCTTCCCTAGTACCCCTAGTGTTTCCCTAGTGTACCCCTAGTGCTTCCCTAGTGCTCCCCTAGTGTGCCCCTAGTGCGCCCCTAGTGTTTCCCTAGTGCCCCACTTATTGCCCCTAGTGTTTCCCTAGTGCCCCACTTAATGCCCCTAGTGTTTCCCTAGCGCACTCCTTAATTCCCCTAGTGCTTCCCTAGTGTGCCCCTAGTGCGTCCCTAGTGCTTCCCTAGTGCTCCCCTAGTGTGCCCCTAGTGCTCCCCTAGTGTTTCCCTAGTGCTCCCCTAGTTCACCCCTTAATTCCCCTAGTGCTTCCCTAGTGCTCCCCTAGTGTGCCCCTAGTGTGCCCCTAGTGCGTCCCTAGTGCTTCCCTAGTGCTCCCCTAGTGTGCCCCTAGTGCTTCCCTAGTGCTCCCCTAGTGTGCCCCTAGCCCCTAGTGAACCCCCCCCCCCCCCTAGTGTTCCCCCTAATGCTCCTCTAGTGTTTTCTCCTACTCAGCTGTACCTTATACTCTAGGAGGGGAGTGATGGGGTAAATGATGATACAATAATCATATTTCATTTTTTTTCTATTTTTTTTTATTGAGAAAAACAAACTTTGACAGAAATGTATATCTTTTTTGTAATGCTTGCATAATCCAATTGTGCAGGATGTTTACCCTATAATGTGATTGTAGATAATGATAAAACTGTTGGGATTGATTGCTTAACTTGGGTTAATAATAATGTAAGAGTGAAAATGTATAATAAGTTTATTTGCCAAATGACAAGCCCTGGTGTAAATAAGCAGCTGGGTAACCATATTGTAGACTTTATTGCCTGTCCAGATACAAGATTACGGGAAACCTTTACTTCTGATCTAGCTAGAATGCATGGCATTACACGTTTGGAAGCAACAATTTATAACTATAGCATAAGAAATAGCTCCAACTCTAAGAAATTCGATCCTATTTGAGATAGCTTGCCACTCTTAAATGACAGTAAAAATTATTTTGAAAATGCTCCAATATATTCTGTATCCTTGTCTAAGATGTGGTCCAAACTGACAGATAGTTTAAAGAATAGCTGTTGCTTGGTTTATAACAATCTTTTACAATATGTTTACTGGGGGAATAGCAACACCAAGAAATTGACTGGAGTACAAGTAAAGCTACCCACCAATCCAGAACATCGAAATAAAATAATATCCTATGTCATTTCTGCATTTAGCTTCAATTTACTACCCATTAATTATGTAGAAATTTGCGAGGATACAGACAACAGGGATAATATAAGTTTCACACAAAAGTGTTATATTAAGAGTGGTGAGACATTTCTCCAAGTCAACCACCACTTTCTCTCCTATTGCCAAAGAGGTCAACCTAGATGAGCTAGGTCTTGTTAAAACCAGTAATCTTATACCTCAAGTTTTAAGAAAAAGAACAAACATAACCTCCAAGCTTGCTCCCTATCCTGTTAAAGAAATAGATCCCTTGTCTCCAATCACAGTGCTATCTGCTAGGAAGCATAAGCTAGAGCTGGACGAAATTAATCTTAAATGTAGGAAAGTTGAGTTTTTAAAAGCTACAGAGTCCATAAAGAAACAGCATAAACAGCTAGTACAATATGAGAACAAAATCAAAGATTTGAGAGAGCAGCTTGAACCATATTTTTATTCACATTGGAAGAATTTTGAACCAAGTAGGGTGTATCATGTGACTGCATTTACTGTGAATAATAAGGAAAAATTTACATATGTTGGGGTTCTAGGGGAAAAGGATGGCTTGAAACAGGTTTACTTTGTAAAAAGGTACCATAAAAATGTTTTTCTCAATGCGTACAAAGAAATAGAAGATCTTAAGAAAGTAGGCTATTTTGTAATCCCCTACAATGATGAAAAAGATATGATTTGCTTGCCAAGAGGAGAAACCATTTGTCTAATTACCATTAATGGTATGACAAGCTACAATGGTCACACATTTCCAAAAATACAAACAATTGAATTTTCGTCCAATGTGTGGAAAAACTTGGAAGACACTTCCTTTACACAGTCAGAAGTGGAGCAATTCAACAGCATTACAATGCTGGAAATAAAAGGGAAAGTAAAAGTAGGACAGTGCAAACGATTGGAAGAGTTAGCAGAAGGTACAGAGTTGGTCATTGTTGCAATTAGACAAGTATAGGCTAGAAATAAGAATCGGTATATTCTACAGTTTGAGAACCTAGAAGCATTGTATGTCTCAAATTATTATTATTATTATTTTTTATGTCTTTTTTTTTTGTTTTTTGTTTTTTGTTTTTTACTGTAGTGCATATACCTTGCATCGGAACTTTATCGGTGCTCTGCACAACACACAGTTTGATATACGGAGTGCACATCTTTTGCACGCACATGACATGCAAAAGATGTGCACTCCGTATATCAAACTGTGCGTTGTGCAGAGCACCGATAAAGTTCCGATGCAAGGTATATGCACTACAGTAAAAAACAAAAAACAAAAAACAAAAAAAAAGACATAAAAAATAATAATAATAATAATTTGAGACATACAATGCTTCTAGGTTCTCAAACTGTAGAATATACCGATTCTTATTTCTAGCCTATACTTGTCTAATTGCAACAATGACCAACTCTGTACCTTCTGCTAACTCTTCCAATCGTTTGCACTGTCCTACTTTTACTTTCCCTTTTATTTCCAGCATTGTAATGCTGTTGAATTGCTCCACTTCTGACTGTGTAAAGGAAGTGTCTTCCAAGTTTTTCCACACATTGGACGAAAATTCAATTGTTTGTATTTTTGGAAATGTGTGACCATTGTAGCTTGTCATACCATTAATGGTAATTAGACAAATGGTTTCTCCTCTTGGCAAGCAAATCATATCTTTTTCATCATTGTAGGGGATTACAAAATAGCCTACTTTCTTAAGATCTTCTATTTCTTTGTACGCATTGAGAAAAACATTTTTATGGTACCTTTTTACAAAGTAAACCTGTTTCAAGCCATCCTTTTCCCCTAGAACCCCAACATATGTAAATTTTTCCTTATTATTCACAGTAAATGCAGTCACATGATACACCCTACTTGGTTCAAAATTCTTCCAATGTGAATAAAAATATGGTTCAAGCTGCTCTCTCAAATCTTTGATTTTGTTCTCATATTGTACTAGCTGTTTATGCTGTTTCTTTATGGACTCTGTAGCTTTTAAAAACTCAACTTTCCTACATTTAAGATTAATTTCGTCCAGCTCTAGCTTACGCTTCCTAGCAGATAGCACTGTGATTGGAGACAAGGGATCTATTTCTTTAACAGGATAGGGAGCAAGCTTGGAGGTTATGTTTGTTCTTTTTCTTAAAACTTGAGGTATAAGATTACTGGTTTTAACAAGACCTAGCTCATCTAGGTTGACCTCTTTGGCAATAGGAGAGAAAGTGGTGGTTGACTTGGAGAAATGTCTCACCACTCTTAATATAACACTTTTGTGTGAAACTTATATTATCCCTGTTGTCTGTATCCTCGCAAATTTCTACATAATTAATGGGTAGTAAATTGAAGCTAAATGCAGAAATGACATAGGATATTATTTTATTTCGATGTTCTGGATTGGTGGGTAGCTTTACTTGTACTCCAGTCAATTTCTTGGTGTTGCTATTCCCCCAGTAAACATATTGTAAAAGATTGTTATAAACCAAGCAACAGCTATTCTTTAAACTATCTGTCAGTTTGGACCACATCTTAGACAAGGATACAGAATATATTGGAGCATTTTCAAAATAATTTTTACTGTCATTTAAGAGTGGCAAGCTATCTCAAATAGGATCGAATTTCTTAGAGTTGGAGCTATTTCTTATGCTATAGTTATAAATTGTTGCTTCCAAACGTGTAATGCCATGCATTCTAGCTAGATCAGAAGTAAAGGTTTCCCGTAATCTTGTATCTGGACAGGCAATAAAGTCTACAATATGGTTACCCAGCTGCTTATTTACACCAGGGCTTGTCATTTGGCAAATAAACTTATTATACATTTTCACTCTTACATTATTATTAACCCAAGTTAAGCAATCAATCCCAACAGTTTTATCATTATCTACAATCACATTATAGGGTAAACATCCTGCACAATTGGATTATGCAAGCATTACAAAAAAGATATACATTTCTGTCAAAGTTTGTTTTTCTCAATAAAAAAAAATAGAAAAAAAATGAAATATGATTATTGTATCATCATTTACCCCATCACTCCCCTCCTAGAGTATAAGGTACAGCTGAGTAGGAGAAAACACTAGAGGAGCATTAGGGGGAACACTAGGGGGGGGGGGGTTCACTAGGGGCTAGGGGCACACTAGGGGAGCACTAGGGAAGCACTAGGGGCACACTAGGGGAGCACTAGGGAAGCACTAGGGACGCACTAGGGGCACACTAGGGGCACACTAGGGGAGCACTAGGGAAGCACTAGGGGAATTAAGGGGTGAACTAGGGGAGCACTAGGGAAACACTAGGGGAGCACTAGGGGCACACTAGGGGAGCACTAGGGAAGCAATAGGGACGCACTAGGGGCACACTAGGGAAGCACTAGGGGAATTAAGGGGTGCGCTAGGGAAACACTAGGGGCATTAAGTGGGGCACTAGGGAAACACTAGGGGCAATAAGTGGGGCACTAGGGAAACACTAGGGGCGCACTAGGGGCACACTAGGGGAGCACTAGGGAAGCACTAGGGGTACACTAGGGAAACACTAGGGGTACTAGGGAAGCATTAGGGGGAGAACTGGGGACATTAGGGGGAGCACTAGGGGCATTAGGGGGAGCACTAGGGGTATTAGGGGAACACTAGGGGCATTAGAATGCAAACTATTGTGTGGTATTTATAGGTGCTGGCCTGGTGGGTGGGGCCAGTGATTACATAATACAGACATGTTTTTTCCTGCATAGATATGACTCATAGCATTGGAATGCAGCAGTGACGTCATACAAACTAGTTGAAGTATGAGTGATGGAAGTAGAAGTGGGACTCTCTCTCTCTCTCTCTCACTCTCTCTACCCTCTCTTTTTCGTTGAAACTGCCTTCGTTGAAAGCACAGCAAGGTGATTTTTTACCTATATGACTTTAGATTCATAGGTTAGAGGTAATGCTATATATTTAATAGTATTGGCTTGGATCATTCCTTATGGGTTAGCCATTTTGAGGTTATGTTGACTTTGGATTTATAGGTTAGATTTTATGTAGTGCAATAGCTATTTTAGCTATGGAATATTTGGAGGTTAGATTTATACACTCTAGCAATTGATAGATATTTATTAGTAGAGAGATAAGTACTTACTGTTATTGATTTGTAGAAATGGGTTCCTAGAATGGTTATGTATATCTTGAAACATTGATTTGTAGTTGGAACAACAGGGTCCTTTAATGGTAAAGTGTATCTGCAACTATACAGACATCTTGGTAAAGGATCTGGTCACACACAAAACTTGAGTGAGAGGTTTGCTAAAGTGGAAAAAAAGTACACTTGGCGCAATATAGCGGTCAGCAGGGTAATTACATTGTAGAAACAAGAGTTGGATGACCTTATAGGTTATTCATTTTGAGGTTATGTCGACTTTAGATTTATAGGTTAGATTCAATGTGATAGATTACATAGTATTGGCTTGGATCATTTCTTAAATATTATTCATTTTGAGGTTATGTTGACTTTGGATTTTGAGGTTATGTTGACTTTAAATTTTGAGGTTATGTTGAATTTAGATTTATAGGTTAGATGTAATGCAATGGATTACATGGTATTGCCATTTTTAGGGAGAGGGGGCCGTTTTTAGGAAGAGAGGGGCCATTTTTAGTGATAGGGGGGACGTTTTTAGGGTGAGGGGGGACGTTTTTAGGGTGAGGGGGGTGTTTTATGGTGAGGGGGAATGTTTTAGGGTGAGGGGGAACGTTTTTTGGGTGAGGGGGGGGGAACTTTTTTAGGGGGGGTTTTGATGAAGGGGAGGTTGAAGGGGGGTAGTTAAGGGGGGGGCGGTGCAATCGATATGCGATAGTGTTGACTCCTGGTGGACAAAGGTGAAGCTTGCGCCAGGCGACAGTGCTGCTGCTTGGTGGACAATGGTGAAGCTAGCGCCAGGCGACAGTGCTGCCGCCTGGTGGACAAAAGGTGAAGCTTGTGCCAGCTCTGTCCTTTTTATACTACTTACAGAGGACATCGTGAAGAAGATTAAGAAGAAAGTCGAAGACAACGACTTGATCATAGTAAAAGCAGACAAAGGAGGCACCACGGTTATATTGGAGAAGACTGAATACATGGGTAAAGTAAACGAATTCATTTCAGATAATAATTTCATTGAGATTAACTCCAATCCAACCAACAACATTAATAAATTAGTTAAAAGTAAGCTGGCAGGTATCACAAAGTTAATTGATAAACAGGAAATCAAATATTTAACAGTTATGAACCCATACCCACCCAGATTATTTGGTCAGCCCAAACTTCACAAGAATAATATTCCGATAAGACCAGTAGTGTCATTTATTAATTCTCCATGTTCGAAATTGGCCCACAAACTTAACAGTAGCTTCAGATCGTTAACGGGATTCCAACCCAAATTTGGAATAAAAATTCATTGGAGTTAGTCAATAAAATCAAAAATATTCCTGTTCATTCATCTTATAAACTTGTTTCTTTTGATGTAACTAATCTCTTTACAAATATACCAACTGAAGAAAGTCTTAAAAGAGCTGAAGAGATCATGGAAACTACAATTAACGATCCTATTATTAGAACTGAGCTGTTAGGATTGATGAAGTTATGTACTGAATATAACTATTTCAAGTTTGACAATAAATTTTATGAACAGAAAGATGGGTTAGCGATGGGTTCACCCCTTTCACCACTACTAGCTGAATTATTTATGGATAGCCTTGAACGTAGAATTTTTGAAAATAATAATTTTAAGGATAGGATTGCTTATTGGTACAGTTATGTAGATGATATTATTTGTTTATGGAAGGGTAGTAATAGACAATTAGATAATTTCCTTAGCTATTTGAATTGTTTACACCATAAGATTAAATTCACCATAGAGTTAGAAGAGAATAGTGTTTCAAATTTTCTAGATTTAAGAATTGACCATAGCACAGGAACCCACAACTTCTCTATTTTCAGAAAAGTAACTCATACCGATGTAATCATACCTCATCACTCATGTCACCCAATATAGCACAAACTTGCAGCTTTCAATAGTATGATTTATAGAGCTTTAACCATACCAACGAGCAATCATCACTTCGAAAAAGAGATTAGTATGATTAAACAGATAGCTATAACAAATGGATATGAGGAAATCATTGTCAATAAAATTTTAAATAAAATAAGTAGAAGACTAGCAATCAGTGCTAGCATTGCTGTAACTGAAACTGGGGAAAGGTCATGGACAACGGTGCCTCACCTTGGCCCAGTTTCTGATAAATTAGGAAAACAACTGAAAAAGAACTGTTTTGATGTAGCTTTTCAAACCAAACCAATTTTAAAGAGCCTATTTAGGTGTAGCAAAGACAAAATTGATATCTGGGATAAAAGTGGGGTTTATAAATTGAATTGCGGTGATTGTAATGCTTGTTATGTGGGTCAGACTGGTAGAAGTTTCAAATGTAGAGTAAAAGAACATATCAGGGATTGGAAAACCCAAAAAGGAGATTCAAATTTTGCAGAGCATCTCATTAATAATGGACACAAGTTCAAGGCTTAAGAAAATGTTGAATTTCTGCATTTGATTGGCAAAGGCAGACAATTGAACATTTTAGAAGCTTTGGAGATAACCAAGTTGGTAAAAAACGATTCCATAACTAATTTAAATGACCAAATTTATTTTAACCAATTCAATACAACTAACTTGGTTTCATCATAATTCCAGCCTACATTTAAAAAGCAGTTCTTACATGTATTTTTCAGTTGACCTTGATTTCCAATTCCTGATATGTTATTTTACTCTACATTTGAAACTTCTACCAGTCTGACACACGTAACAAGCATTACAATCACCGCAATTCAATTCATAAACCCCACTCTTATACTGCTACAATGAACTGCTAGTGAAGCCACGAGCGAGACGACGCTGCAGATTGCAGTTCGTTTTCTGTTGCCTGTGAAGCCACCCAACTGTCGCGTGTAGCGCCTGCAAATTGCAGCGCGATAAACTACGGCCAGTGGAGCCCCAGCCTTAGGATAAAGATATATCATCTGGTTTACGCCTGCCATACGAAATTCGTTTTCAAGTCATTTGTCACTGTTGTAGTTTGAAATACAATTGCAATATCCAGTTATGGGATTGGCTGAAAATATCATCGCATGTTGCGATTGGTTGTGAGCAGGGAGCAGGTTGTATAATCCATTGCACTCCGTTGAACTTGTTTTGGCAGTACATAATTATACTAAAATCGGAATGATACTCATTGGTTAGAAGCTAAATAAGCTCAGGGTTCGGATTGAAACAGTTCTTTCGTGTATTTCTCGGTTGACTTTGACTGCATTTCAGTGAGCTTCTAATTGTTTAGTTTTAATTTGATTCAATTCCAGCTTTATAACGTATTTTTCTTCTTTGTTGCTTTCTAGTTGTGCACAGTTTTTAGTTATTGATTTGACTTGTATTTTTGCTTGTTACTTCTCCCACCAGGGGGCGTGACTTATCAGCCAATCACAACCATCGATGAAGGTCAGCCTTTTTCTCGCTTAGCCAATAGTGTCATTCCATGTTCAGTATATATTAAGCTTCTCTGTATTTTAGTTTCAGTTTTATTGAGATTGATAATGGTACAACAACCGAAACTAGTTTATCAAAGTTTTCAATAAATGTGGTTGTGACAATTTCGTTCAATCATTCAATATACCTTCCACAATATCACCTTCGCCACTACAAAGGAAGGAGAAAACTTTTTATTGAAAAAACAACTTGCATTTTGCAGTCAATTTTCATTGAAGATAAGTCTGCGTGACTCGAAAACGTTTAGCCAAAAGTGAGAACAAATACTTATTCACAATTAAAAGTCGTTAAATTTACAATAAAAAGTTGAATTTTTAATGTTTCAATCACCTAAACCTAAACTAATGATTGTTATTTTTTTTAGTTCATCATTCCACCAGCTCTTGAGATTTGCATTTCCATTGAAATAATATTGGTCCATTTAATATTTTTGGTCATCGCCCTATAACTCTCAATTATTTTAGCTCATTATTTCACTTGTGGCATTGATGGTATAATCAATTGAAAGCTAAGGATGAGAGTTTAGTATTACAATGTCTTTAGATGAGAGCATTTATACATTGCAAACATTTACAGACAAAACAAAGGATGAGAGTTTAGTATTACAATGTCTTTAGATGAGAGCATTTAGACATTGCAAACATTTACATACAAAACAAAGGATGAGAATTTAGTATTACAATGTCTTTGAATGAGAGAATTTAGACATTTCTGCTCTTTTAAGTCATTGGCCTTCGTTCGATGTGAGTGCTCTTGAACGCTTAATTCTACACTTGAACAGCTGACTGATTACCTCATCCTTTGCAATGCAAGTCACAGATCCTACTACTACTTTGATCGTGTGTGTGGGTGAGTGCGCGTATTTGTGTGTGCGTGCAGGTGTGTGTGCGTGTGAAAAAGCAGCAAAAATCTTTGTTTTTAATTGCATGACCATGATGGTGGCCTGACTCATCTTATGATAAGCATTTTACAGGTGTATAAAATCCTTTAAAGTATTGCATTACTGAAGACAAAGTACTGTGCCACTGATTCACTTAAAAGCAATTCCTTTGTCACTTCAGAAGCCACTTATTTTTGCCTACTGGTTGCCACGTAATAGCTGTTGTTGTTGAAATAACTTCAAATTGAGTCCAATTTACACAGGATTTTATCAGAAGAAACCCTCATCTGTTTCTAAAAATTTTAAAGCTTGTAAAACTAATTGTTTTTCTATCGTGATAGGGTCAAGAAGGATTTTTTTCGATATTTTTCAAATTTAATGGCACAACAAATATTTTTAAAGAATCACCAATTAATATATTGGTCACAGTTCCGTATCTTCCTCATATCACGATATCTTCATTATATATTTCTCATAATGTATCACGAAACAAACGAATGAAAATTTCGATAAATCGATATCTGTACCAAACCCAAAGCTGAACCAAACGTTCTTTTCATATCGACTATCGACTATCGATTATTGATTCTTTTAGTTTATTGTTTTGTGGGGAAGATATGTTGAACTGCAGCCTATATGTTTTTAGAAACATATACTATTTTTAATGAACCAAAGCGAAAATACTACCTGAAATAACGATATTCAGTTGTTTTTGATGCGTCATTACTATTATTTTAGTTCCTATACTTTTTTAATCTGATGAGCTCTCGTTACCTAAACATTAATATAACGTTTGCTGATTGAAATTAAATAAAAATTGAGTGAAATTAATGAAAAACTGGAAGTTTCTCAATTTTAATTCATCCCACTATTTCTACATATCCTCTTGACAATGGTTCTTTATATAAAAGTTACTTTCAGCTAGGATATAATAAGAAACGCCTATAATATAACGTTTGCTGACTGAAATGAAATAAAAATTGAGTAAAATTGAAGAAAAACTGAAAGTTTATCAATTTTAATTCATCCTACTACGTCTACATATCCTTTTGTCAATGCTTCTTTATATAAAAGTTACCTTCAGATAGGATTTAATAAGAAACGCCTATAATAAGTGAGATGGCAAAGATTACCTCCACCTAAATTGAAGCCCAATTGTTGCTGTTGGAAGTAAAAGCTTAAAATCAATTTCAATTTTCAAAGAAATTTATCAGAAATGAGGTCAATGATATTTTAAAGGAAACCCTGCCTATCATAAAAAAAGGAAACTCTTGTTATTATGACAAAAAGGAAACTCTACCTAAACTGTATTGAGATATGGGTGGTTTTATTTCACAGGAAATGAGGAGAGTTTGAAAAAGAAAGGCGATTCCAGGAACGGGAAATTTGGTGACTTCCACGTTGTCGAAAATTAAGATAAATTAGGCAATATTGTGAAATTCTGCTTATTTTTAAAATAGAATGAAACAATAGTATAGTTAAGATTTTATTAGTATCATTCAATCTTTGTCATTATAGTTATAGGTCTGTAAGCTATTATTTAATTATTGTTATTGTCATGATAAGTTGGAAATTGACTTAAACAAAATGGCTTTTTTCAATCACATAACAGGACAGGACGTAATGTTTTGAAAGAAATTATAAACGTGGAGGAATTGGCATTGTATGAGTGATGGATTGTGGGCCATAAATAGTGAATTAATCATCATTGGACAGAATAGAAATAAACTCAATATGAAAATGGAATTCACAAAAACTTGTGGAATGATGAAATAGAAGGAATAATGGAATAGAAGGAATAATGAATATAAGAAATAAGAACTTATATAATCTATTTTATCATTATTTATAATTTTGTTATCTTTATTACTCAATGATAACTTACAGAATGATGAATTAGGTCTAATTAGAATTATGAGCAAAGAAAACATAATATAAAATATATAACATTATTTTCCATTGTGGTATCATTATTTATCATGTGTCACCAATGTGTTAAGTTTGTTTGAGGGACTTGAAATTATCTAGTCATTGCACGATACCATAATATTGTAAATATAGATGCTTGCTTTTTTTTGTAGATTACGTCTTGGAGACTCCAGAGTATATGAGTATAAGCCATGTTGAGTATAAGACAAGTCAGATCAACAATAATTATACAATCTTTAACACTAGTTACCATATTTCTATATCAATTAGTTGAGGTGAGGCTTAATTTTGATATGAGAAAGGGACTCTTGTACACTATAAAAAACCTTATCAACTAAATATTTATTGTTTTTGAAATATTTCTATATTTTCAAGACTTTTTAAAAACTGCGGTAGGTTGTTGTAGAGCTTCCTACCAATATAACTAAGTTTTTGTTTGAATAAGCTCCTAATGTTACTCACCAAGTGATAATCACCTCGGCTTCTTGTATTATAATTGTGTGCGTCAAGATTTTACTTAATATCACTCATTTTTTAACCGACTTCCAAAAAGAACAAGGTTACTATATTCGACCTGTTTTTTTTCACGCATAAAGTAGCTTCATGCAGGTTATATAACTAAAATAAAGCATACTATCATTATTTCCCACGTTTTAATGTTAAGTCAGCAATTGTAACTAGGCAGTAGAATCTTAGTAATAAGTTAGTTCTGTTCAGACCATCGAGTGTCGCAGACCTCCTCTGCATATGTAATTCAGAGTACTTTTTTTGTAAAGGTGGTAATAAAATAATAAATTGAAACTTTTTAAAAAGTGTTTCGTTTATTATAAAAACGTAAATGGCGCAGTCGGTAGGACAACTTCAGAATTAATGCAGATAATTCGTCGGTTTCAACCGTTAAGGAGTCGTCATCACACTAGTGAACATCGTGATTTTCATTGTGATAAGTGAAAATTACCACAGTGAATCAAAGTATAGTTTTAGTGATAAGTGAATTCTACGAAGAATAAATTGTGCATTATGAAATTGGATATTATACTGTGAGTAAACTTTATTATTTTCGTTTTATATTGAACTTTATTATATTTGACATTTTTATTCAAACAAAATAAATATCAAAATGGAACCTGCCGCAAAAACACAAACTACACCCTCACCTGCTCAATCAGTACTTACTCACACAACACCCATTCTAAAAAAAGAATACCTGGACATGATTCCAGATTTCCACGGAGAACCAACCTTGCTGAATAGATTCATCACTATAGTCGATAAATTAGTAAAAAAATTCTATGTAAAAAATAATCCGGATGATTTCCAAAATGAATACTTGTATTCAACAATTCTCGCAAAAATAAAAGGACACGCTAACGAAGTTGTAAGTAGTTCCGGCACTTATAAATGGCCAGATGTGAAGGAAGTTTTGTTAACCAGCTACCTAGATAAAAGAAACTGTTTCACCCTAAATTTGCAGATGAGTGAGTTGAAACAAGAACCACAAGAAACACCTTTCAACTTTTATCAAAGAATCCAAAAACTACTAAACCTCCAAATAGCATACTTTGTCAATAAGGAGCCAGTAGCTTCCAACATTCTTTGTCAGTATATCGCCAAGTTAGCATTGAGAGTACTCCTTAGAGGATTGCGTGAACCTGTAGGATCCTTGATGCGAACAAAGAATCCAAATTCATTAGAAGAAGCATTGAACATGTTGTGTAACGACTTTCAATTCAAAATGAGTCCAACTCCATCACAAAATAATCAAAAAAGTGCATCAAATAATAATAATTTTCAAAATTTCTACCAA
Source organism: Conomelus anceps (assembly GCA_948455865.1). Classification (NCBI taxonomy): domain Eukaryota; kingdom Metazoa; phylum Arthropoda; class Insecta; order Hemiptera; family Delphacidae; genus Conomelus; species Conomelus anceps. The sequence goes on from OX418221.1 coordinate 42,766,123, forward strand.
CCAAAAAGATTCCCTGGATTTAATGAACTGTCTGGCAACCCACCAATGAAAAGAAACTTTCATGGTAACCCAAATCAATTTCAACCTCGTCAATTTCAAAACAACTACCAATTTCAACCCCGACAATTTCAAAATAATAATCAATTTCGACCTCAACAACAATTTCGACCACCACAACAATACCAACATCCCAAACCGCAGTTTTCTCAACAACAACAGTACCAACCAACCCCAATGAGTATTTCGACAAGAAACACTTCAGATGGACCCGCTAAAAAAAATCCACGCCTCTTTCAAATAACTGGCAACAATGTTCAGGAACAAAATAGTCAATTTGATGAAGCCACTAACAGTATTGAAGAAATCCCTGAATTTCAAACCCTATCGCTAGATGACCAACAAAACAACCCAATTTATTTTGACGAAGAAAATCTCAATGAAAGTGAACAACCTTTTGAAAACTATTTTTTAGACAACACCAGCCTGCAAAACGGTTCTCCATAATGAACCTTCGAGACACTGATAACGAATTACCGTATATAATTGAACCAAAAACAAATTTGAAAATACTAATCGACACAGGAAGTACAAAATCATTCATAAAAAAATTCATTGGACAAGAACTTTTCAAAGAAACAATAATGAAAGATCCATTCGAAGTAACCACAGCTCATGGAACTTCAAAAGAAAATTTCAGCTGTAACATTCACATGTTAGGGAAACAAAAATTGAAATTTCATCTATTTGATTTCCATCGTCATTTTGATTTGCTGTTAGGACTAGATAATATGAAAAAATTGCATTGCACGCTTGATTTTATAAATAATGTAATAATATTGCATGGGAAAATTATACCTATCCTGTATTATAATCCAGATCAAAGAGACAATGAAAAAAAAAATGATCCCATTGAGAGTTATTCGATTGAAGCTAGAACATCGCGTATTGTTTACATGAAGGTCAATGGCATAAAAAATGGAGATGGTGTATTACACTACAGAAACATAAAAGGCTTAGAAATACCTGAATCGCTAATCAAAGTAACAAACGGTCGTGCTTTGTGTACAATTACAAATCCCAGTACCGAGGATAAAACAATCAACTTTATCCAACCAATAAATGTCAAACCTATTGAAAATTATCATTGCTTATCACCCGAAAACTTTGAAACTAATTTTAATAATCAAAATTTCAACATGTTTAACCACAGTAAACCAAAATTGGACTTCAACAAAATTAGAACTGACCACATGAACGATGAGGAAAAATCTGAAATTACAAAATTGATAAGAGAATATAGTGACATATTTTATGTTGAAGGAGAAAAACTATCTTTTACTAATCAAATAAAGCATGTCATAAGGACAACAGACGAAATTCCAGTCTACACTAGGAATTATCGGTACCCAGAAATTTATTGAACAGAAATCAATAATCAAATTGAAGATTTGCTAGCACAGAAAATTATTCAACCAAGTTCTTCTCCATGGAATAGCCCACTTTGGATCGTCCCCAAAAAAGCAGATGCTTCAGGCAAGAAGAAATTCCGAATGGTAATCGACTTCCGAAACTTAAACTCCAAGACAATAGATGACCGATTTCCATTACCCAACATCACGGACATATTAGATAAGTTAGGCCGATCACAATACTTCTCTGTCCTCGATCTATTTTCGGGATTTCACCAAATTGAGATGGATAAAAACAGCATTGAAAAAACAGCCTTCTCGTCAGATACGGGACACTATGAATTTTTGAGAATGCCGTTCGGCTTAAAAAATGGGCCTCCTACATTTCAAAAAGCAATGAATAATGTGCTAAGAGGTATTCAAAATGAACTTTGTTTAGTTTATCTCGACGATATAATCATTTATTCAACCAGCCTCCAAGAACATATCAATAGACTTCGTGAAGTGTTTGAGAGATTACGAAACGCGAACTTCAAAGTACAGTTAGATAAAACAGAATTTCTGCGTAAAGAAGTAGCATTTCTAGGGCACTTGGTGACCAGCAATGGAGTAAAACCAAACCCAGAAAAAATCGAAGCAATTAAACGTTACCCAATACCGAAAACAGTTAAACAAATTAAAGGATTTTTAGGACTATTAGGATACTACAGAAAATTCATCAAAAATTTCGCATCACTCACAAAACCCCGAACGGAAAACAGCGGAAATAGAAGCTCGACATGCTAATACAAAAACGAAAATCCATCTTTCAAAAATAAAAAGACCAAGAAAAATTAAGAAGAAACTCGGAAAAAATCATAAAAAGCAGAACGACAACGAACAACCAACTAATCTGAATCCCCGTCCTGTTCCAGGTCCTTCCTGTTCTTCGGAGCGACCCATGCCAGAGACACTCCCGAAATAACAAATATCACCAAAAACGTAGGTGTTCTTCCAATTAAATTGGGAGCCGCCAAGCTGATAAATTCCAAGCACACTTTTGTACATTACTACGAAATAGATGGAATATTCCAACATGTTAATAATTTAGATTTGTTTTATAATAATGCAGTTGAAATTGTCAATACTAGGATAAGTAACTTTAGCGATAAGATAGAATATGTAACCGATAATGGTAGTAAATTGAGAGATATTGTGAATTTTATAAGATTTATTAATCATTCAAGAGAAATGATAATAGAGAAATTAGAAATAATTAATGTGAACAATGAATATGTTCCAAGAGTAAAAAGAGGATTAATTAATGTGAACAATGAATATGTTCCAAGAGTAAAAAGAGGATTAATTGATGGTCTTGGTTCAGTAATTAAAGTTATAACTGGAAATTTAGACGCTTATGACAGCCAAAAGTATGACAAAATATTAGAAAACTTGAAAAGTAAAGAAAATGGAATCGAAAGACAAATGTCGTTGCAATATTCAATGAATATGAATATTATTGAAGAATATAATAAAACTTTGAATGTTATTAATGATAATTTTAATGAACTTGTTTCAAAACTTAGCTATGTAGATCGTAGATTAAGTGATTATATCGAGTTAGAAAGATGTAGAGATATTTTTAATCAATTGTTGACTTCGTATAATATGATTTTAAGCTTGACCCAGGAAATAGAAAATTCATTGACATTTTGCAAACTGAAAACTATTCACCCAAGTATTATCTCTACAAAAGAATTGTTTACCGAAATAAATAAAATATCTAAATATTATAAAAATAAAATGCCTGTAAAGATTGATTTTGATAATATGTTTAAAATTGAAAGAATAATGAATGTTGATTGTACTATTGATAAGAAGCAAATAACTTATTTTATTGAATTGCCGTTGACAGATGAAACAGAATTTGATCTTTACAAATTGATGTCTATTCCAAATAAAGCCGAAAATGATTATGTAACTGTATTACCTAGAGTTAGGTATTTATTAGAACCAAAAATAGAAAACTTGAAAATATTAGGTTTAGAAACAGATTGTAAAACTGTGGTTGGAGACAAATTTCTTTGTTCATCTACCGAATTGTCAAATTCTGATCTCAGTTGTGAAAGTTCAATTTTAAGACATAGTTCAACCGAAAATTGTAAATACACCGTTCTTGTAGTCAATGAAAACTTTATTAAATGGATCCCTGAATTGAATCAATATTTAGCAACTTTTCATAATCAAGAAACCTTGAAAATACAAAACCTGAAAGAGACTAAGAACCTTATCCTCAAAGGTGTATTCCTGATAAATGCAAATGATAATAATGTTACTTTTAGAAATAGCTTATTACAAAACCATGTATCAAAATTAAGAGGACACCCAAAGTTTTTGGAAGTGTTGAATTTGGACTTTGGCAAAATCCAAAAACACGATTTTACTGTACAACTTAAAAATTTAAACTTTGAAAATATTGCAATGAATAATGTAAAACCAGTTTTTGAAAGTGACCACTTGACAGCAAGTCTATGGACTTCTCCTCTCTACACCGCTCTTCTATTGGGTGTGATTATCGTAGTATATCAGAAATTCCTCAAGAGAGTGCCACCCGTTCAAGATGCTCAACCACCCCCTGATGTCCTTTTTAGGGATGGAGAAGTTATATAACTAAAATAAAGCATACTATCATTATTTCCCACGTTTTAATGTTAAGTCAGCAATTGTAACTAGGCAGTAGAATCTTAGTAATAAGTTAGTTCTGTTCAGACCATCGAGTGTCGCAGACCTCCTCTGCATATGTAATTCAGAGTACTTTTATTGTAAAAGTGGTAATAAAATAATAAATTGAAACTTTTTAAAAAGTGTTTCGTTTATTATAAAAACGTAAATTGCATATATAAGCAGGATACAGTCCGGAGACCAAGTCTCTTGAACAATGGCCTACATGAATCTAATCTATTTACTCTTTCCATACACCTAATAGCTTTCTTTTGGTTCTTAAACACCCTATCAAGGTTTTCTTTGAATTACCCCATACTAAGATAGCATACCTAATATGTGACAGTAAGAACCCATGGTAAGCTGTGAAAAGTAAGTTTTCGCCGCAGGACAAATACCCCAGATTGTTTGCATTTTTGTCTTTGATGTTTTATTCCAATATATAATAACAATACAAATAATTGATAGATTATGCTCCCCTGTTGCCTGTTGCAAGTTACCATATTCTTTCATCAATATAGCCTGTTTGCTAGTATATTGCAATTTTTATTCCATTCACTCATATTTTACTTGGTTCTCCCTCATTTTTCCAACCTTTATTATCTTATCATCTATCAGTACATTATCATACTAATCGTGCAGTAATCGTTTATAATAATGAATGATAATAACTCAATGATGATGAATATTATTATAGAAAATCATACTGATAAGGAATGATGCTTATGGACTACCAAAATTTCACTGATAATAAACTACAGTTTACTGTGGACACCTGTAATCTGCATTCATCATTTTGGTTATCTACTGTTTTATCTTGCCTATTTCCAATCATATCATCCTTGATCAGTTTTTCCTTGTCTATTTTTGAGCTTACTAGCCTTTTGTTGAAATTTTTTGACAAAAACACAGTCAAGCAAAGATACAACAGGCAACTCCTTTTTTTACAAATTTTAAGCTAAAACATCCAAATTTATCAACATTTTCATATTTTTCTTGTCTATTTTCAAGCTCACTAGCTTTTTCTATCACATATTCATTTTTTACATTTATTTTTAGGTTTATTGGCATAAACTCCTCCACGCAAAGGTCATCTCGTATATTTCTGATCAGGTTCCTGGTTCAAGGTCCGTCTTTTTAGCGTACGGCCAAACTAACGTAGACAACGTTCAACAACCGTACGATAGATACGAGTTAATACGAGGAATACGAGTGCCTTTAAAGAACCAAAACGACTATCCGAAATAGCGTATATATATATAGCGTTAGCGTACCTGCAAAGAACCAAAACTGAAAAAGGTGCAGGAGGAGGAGGAAGGAAGAAGAAGAAGGAGGAGGAGGAGGAGGAGGAGGAGGAGGAGGAGGAGGAGGAGGAGGAGGAGGAGGAGGAGGAGGAGGAGGAGGAGGAGGAGGAGGAGGAGGAGTATGTAAGCGAAGACGAAGAAGACTAAAATAGCGTATTTAGCGTATACTGTATGTTAGCTTATATAGAGAATTAGCGACTACAGTATATAGCGTTTGCGCTTTTTTACCTCTGCACCAAATCCAATCTTTAGAATGTATGGCCTCCAAAATTTAAACTCGTGAGGTTCGCCGTGCATGTACGTAGTAGGTGGAATTGTTACTGTTTTTCTACAGCCTTAGCCTAATACTAATTAAATAATAGTGTCTGAATATACATAGATTTAATGCTCATTGAAAGCCAAATACTCATTTCAAAATAAGTGAATGATGAAACAATCATTCAAGAACAGATTTCTTTTTTCCCTTTTTCTTCTTCTGCTCCGCCACACCCTACTTCTTCTTCTTCGTGTACCTTATTTTTCTTTTTCTTCTCCTCCTCCTCCTCCTCTTTTTACTTCTCTCACCCTCTTTCATCTCCTCCTTTTCCACCTGCTTTTCTTCTACTACAAAGTCTTTATATTTTTCTTCTCCTCCTGATCCTAATACTTTCCCACCCTCCTTCACCAACACCACCACCATTCCCTTCTCCAACACAACCCCCTCCTTCACCTCCCTTTTTTTATTCTTCTTCTCCTTCTCCTCATTCTTATACTTCTCCCACCCGCCTCCTCCTTCTCCTTCATCACCTCCTCATTCTCCTCCTCCACCTCTCCCTTCTCAACCACCTTTTTCTTCTTCTTCTACTTCTATCTCTTTTTCATCTTCTTTCACATCTTCTTCTTCATCTTCCTCATCTTTTTCTCCTCCTCCTCCTCCTCCTCCTCCTGATCCTTATACTTCTCCCATCATCCTTCTTTTCCTCCTCCACCTCTTCCTTCTCCCCATTCTTCTTCTTCTTCCACCACATGTTCTTCTTCTTCTCCTCCACCCACACCTCCTCCTTCTTCTTCTACCTCTTTTCCTTTTTCTTCTCCTCCTCCTCCTCACACTTTCTCTCCCTCCTTTTCTTCCTCCTTCACATCCTTCATCTCCTCCACCTCCACCTCATTCTCCTCCTCCTCCTGTTTCTTCTTCTTCTAACTCTTTTTCTTCTCTTCGTCATCCTTATACTTCTCCCATCCTGTCCACCAATTTATTATTCTCTACGCTAGAGTTTTGACGTCGACAGAGGACAGCATCTAAACGTTTATACATTATATAATAAGGGACTAAAAATCGACGACCTAACTACGTAGTAGAAAAACAATAATTGAGTTCATAAATGCCTAACCGTTTACCGATAAATGAAATTTTACCGGAAGCCATAGCTGTGATTGTTATATCCGAATTTTTAGTCTTTCAAAAATTTGAATATACCAACCAAACACCTTAGTTTCCAGTAAAATTCTATTTACCGGTGAACGGTTATTCTGTCATGAACTGGAATATTGAACACAATTCTTTCCACCATTTTCAATGACAATGCGGTTTGTTTTATGGCTTTATGAGATGAATAGCCCCGTGTTTACGTCAGTGACACTCTCCGCAGTAACTAAGGTAACCGATAATCAAATCATGAATTTGGAATCAATTTGTGGGTGCATCAACCCTTGGACAATCAACCATCAACTACATGTCGTCACTATTCAAGCAAAACCCGGAACTTCAACCACCTTCTCATACTCACTGAACTACGATGAACTCTGTATCATTCTTTCTCTCTCTTCTTCACACACACACACTCTTTCACACACACACCCTCGCGCTTATTCTCTCACACACACTCTCACGCAACTTCTCTCTCTTTTTTCTCTCACTCCTCCCTCTCTCTCTCACTTATAGAACTTTGATGAACTCTAAGAGATCCTTCTCATACCCATTCAAGTTATATGAACTCTATAAAGTCCTGGGGACTCTCCATCACACTCTCCCATCCTCTCACTCACTCACTCAATCTCTCTCCCACACACACATCCCTCCACTCACTCTCTCTCTCAAACACACCCTCACTCTCTCTTTTTTCCTTTCTCTCACTTATAGAACTTTGAAGAACTCTCAGAGGTCCTTCTTATACTCATTCAAGTTCTTTGAAGTCTATGAAGTCCTGTGGATCATTTTCCTGTCACATTATTGATCCTGTGAAGTCTCCTATATACATAGCGTACCACTCACTCAACCATCACCGTTCCTCAAGAACTACCCGTCCAAAATATTTGATACAGATTTTTAGTTGAGAATCCAGACGCGAGCTAAGTAAACATTCTAAGAGTTTCTCAAAAGTAAGTCCTAAATTGGCGATTTTTGATAATTATGAGATTTTTAGCCTTCATCAGGAATTGCGTGGCCGAGTAAAATGTAATTTGGTGTGAAAGTTCCATTGGGAATCTAGACATGTTCTGAGAGATTTCAAAAATTTTCCAAAATAACACACAAATATTATTATTATTTTATTTTTTTAAATTTAGACTTTTTTAAGAATTATTAATCAGAAAATCTGAAATTTGACGCAAAATTCATTTGGGCTGAAAATAAGGATTCTTGAAAATTTTGACAATCACTGTTTCTAAAGTGCCAAGAATTTTGGTGTCGACATTATAAACAAGGAAGGGTCTTTCACGGATGTGCTATGTGGAAATTATTTTCAATTTAAAGTGTATTGATTTTTTTTGTCATTACAACCGACTGACAACATGTGTAACGAAGTGTTAAAACACATTCTGAGTGGCTGTCACTTTAGGCTGGAAACGTCCCAGTGCATTCTGGGAAGATATTCGTTGGACGTTCTAACATTCAAACGTTCTATCATTTTAAGAACCGAAAGGAAGAGTTTAACACTTTCAAAATTGATTGTTTTTAGATTTTGTGAATATATTGTGGATGGTAATAGAGTTCGAATTCTCAAATCTATCAAATGCGTCGTTCGTTATACAAAAATATCCTTGTAAAATCCTTGGATCTATTCATGTTTTTATTGAGGAAGATGAGTCTGAGACCTGTGCATGAGTAATGGAGTTGGATGATGGTGATATATTTTGGTGGGTATTGATAACTTTACAAGTAAATATTTATCTATTGAATTCAATTCATGAAGATATTGTTCGGTTTTCGAACTTGATAACGTAAAACGGAGAATAGTACATCTTGTATAAGTAGGCCCACTAGCCCAGCCCATTCGTTACTATTACGAGAATATATTAGGTTTCATATTTATTTTTATTATTTAATTTTGACATTTTCATCTGTGAATATCTATCTATTGTATTTATTGAGTCCAATTTATGAAGATAATCCAAACTTAATCTCATCATGAAACTAAGAATAGTACATACGACCTGTATAAGTAGGCCAACAACCCAAATTTATCTATCATGTGTACAGTAATTCGTTCTGGTAATCACAGTTTTATTACACAGTTACTGATGAATCTGTAGGTCATATAGCATATTTTCATTAGTCTTGTAATCATATAACGGCCATATAATCAGTAAAGTTGAGAATAAAATTACCTATCAAGGTGAAAACGTGAATAAACCGCCTTACATCTCTAAATTAGTCACTCGATCTATTTCTCTCACACTCATTCTCATACTATCTCTAATTTTTCTCACTCTTTCACTTAATCTGTCCGTCTTACTCTCACAATCGTTTTATCGCTCCGACTCACTCTCACTCACAGTTTTTTCATCTCTCTCTCCCTCTCTGACTCACTCTGCAGCCTCACAAAGAGCAGCTATGATTGGTCATTACATTCTACCTTGAAACGGCGTCAATTTTAAACTTAATTCGTTATTTGCGAAATATGAAAAATTGACATTTTATTCAATGGAGCTTTGTTGTTGATTTCTTCGTTAAAGAATACTTTTATTGTCCTTCTGTTCAAAATTTTGGCCTTTTGATATGTCTCGTTAGTAGAAGAAGGAGGAGAAAAAGAAAAAGGAAAAGATGAAGAATAATTGGAAGGAGAGATGAGTAAGTAGATGGAGGAGGAAGATAAGAAGAGAAAAGAAGAAAATTAAGAAGAAGGGGAAGTGACGAAGGGAAGGAGGAGTATGAGGAGGAGGAAGAGGAGGAGTAAGAGGAGGAAGAGGAGAAGGAGAAGAAGCAGGAGGAAGGAGAGGAGAAGGAGAAGAAGCAGGATCAAGAAGAGGAGAAAGAGGAGGAGGGGGAGGATGTGGATGATTGGAAGGAGGAGAAGGAGGAGGAGAAAAAAGAGAAGGAGGATGATGATTAGAAGGAGTAGGAGGAAGAGGAGGAGAAGGAAGAGAAGAAAGAAAAGCAGTAGGAGAAGGAAGAGGAGAAGGAGGATGAGGATGACTGGAAGGAGGAGTAGGAGGAGGAGAAAAAAGAGGAGGAGGATGATGATGATTAGAAGGAGTAGGAGGAAGAGGAGGAGAAGGAAGAGGAGAGGGTTAAGAAGGAAGAGAAGCAGGAGGAGAAGGAAGAGGAGAAGGAGGAGGAGGAGGACGAGGATGATTGGAAGGAGGAGTAGGAGGAGGAGAGAAAAGAGGAGGAGGATGATGATGATGATGATGATGATTAGAAGGAGTAGGAGGAGAAGTGTAGGAGTCAGAGGAAGAAAAAGAGGATTAAAGAAGGTTTGAGAATATGTTAAAGAAGAGATGAAAAAGTAGAAGGTGTTGGAGGGACGGGAAGAAGAAGACGTCGAGTGAGAGGGGATTGAAGAGGAGGAGGAGAAGGAGGTGGATGAGGAAGAGGTGGAGGGGGAGAAGGAAGTGAGCGAGAAGGTTAGATTAGATTAGATTATTTACTTTATTCATGTAGATTACAAAATGCACAGTCTTAGATTCTAGATTATGATAGTTAAAAATATATAGGTACTGTTATTATTGTTCTATGAATTTTACAAATCTAAACTAAAGAATTAATCAACGATATGTATACAGTATAAGATACAATTTGATAGCGATAATATGATTGTGATGTATCTACATGAAACGGCGAAGTTTGAACATATAAATGTCCATTCTTGGAAGAGGATATTCAAGAATATCCTTCTCATCAACACTTGACCGTAGGCTATAATAAACTGAAAACGGTATGAAAGTCAAAAACTAAAATTAGATGAATAAATTATTTAAAGGATATGAATGATTAGAACAAAGTGATTAATAGAGTTAATTTACAATAATAATAGAAGTTATGGATTGATATGTTCTGATTGAGAGTAAAACAATGAGACAGAAAAAGAGATTATTTACAAATGAGATAATTTATGTTAAACATTAATATGAAAGTGAGTAAAAAATCATAATTTAAGAGGAATAATAGGGGGTGATATTACACCAATGAATACAGATACTATATTCAGATAGTATCTGTATTCATTGATTACACTAGACATTAAAGTAAAACGAAAACTTTTTATACATAAGTTAATATTTTACGGATTATAATAATTAAGATCCCTAAGACATGAGGATTTTAATGGTGAATAAATTGCTTAGTGAGTTGATGAATGATAAAAGTTGTCATGCAGTTGCTCTAGGGTTGAACATACTCAGTCATTTTCTCAAAAATATATTTTCTCAATGCCAAGATAAAGCCCACTCGACTCTCAAAGGATCTAATAGGATTGGGAAGTGCATTCCAAGCACGACAGGTGCTAACAAGGAAAGATTTAGTATAAATGGTAGTTCGGTGATTCGGTATCCTTAGAGTATTTTCTCCGGTTCTATTATGTGAAACATCTATCCTCCTACCTTCAGAAACAAATTTAAAATCATTTTTCAAATAGTTTGGTTTGCCATATTTTGAAATATCTCTAACAAGTTTGACTATTCGAAATAATCTCTGTTCGGGTAGTTTTAAACTTGAGCTAGCAATGTGGGCTTGAGTGATCCGTTCATGACGTTCAAGAGAGTAAACAAACCGTAGACAATAATTTTGGCAGCGTTGCAGTTTATCATTTAGAGTGACTTGCATGTCATTTAGTACAGAATTGCAATACATCAAGTGTGGGAAGATCAGAGATTTAACCAATAATAATCTAATGTTTCTAGGAAGAATATCTTGCAATTTCTTCAATGAATGCATGGCTGAAAATACCTTTTTACATGTTTTATTTACTTGTTCTGACCAGAAGGAGGAGGATGAGAACGAGAAGGACGAGAAGGAGGAGGAGAAAGAAGAGGAGCAAGAGGAAAAGTAAAAGTGGCAGGAGGAAAACAGAAGCAGGAGGAAGAGAAGAAGGAGGAGGAGGATGATTAGAAGGATGAGTAGGAGGTGATTAAAGATGAGTAGAAGACAGTAGAAGAAGAAGAAAAAAAAGAGAAGGAGTTGGAGGGATGTGAAGAGGAAGACAACGAGTGAGAGAGATGGGAGGAGGAGGTGGACGAGGAGGAGGAGGTGCAGAAGGAGAAGATAAAGGAGTAGGAGAAGGAGGAGGAGGATGAAGAGGAGGAGGAGGAGAAAAAGGAGGAGAGGAGTAGGAGGATGAGGAGGAGGACGATTGGAAGGAGGTGTAGGGGGAAATTAAAGAAGAGGAGAAGACAGAGGAAGTGAAAGATGATAAAAGAGGATTTGAGAATATGTAGAAGAAGAGAAGAAAAAGAAGAAAACAGATTGAAAAATTAAGAAAAAAGAAGGTACTTGGAAAGGAGATAACTGTAGTTTCGCCTTGAATTTTAAGCTATTTGAAAAACTGAATGAAATCACGACTGCACGATTTTAGAACGGTGAGATACCTAGGTCGATGGATCTGATCCTCGAGAATCACGTTTTCTTCCAGATTTCATGAGATTGCACCGGTAATTAGGGTTGTAGTCTACTAATAGGCAAACACTATTACGCAATCGAATTTTCTAAACTACAATCAGCGATTTTTCGACTCAACTAAAATCTAGAGAAAGTTCTTAAAATTATTATTTAAAACAAAAATTTTCACTCGCTTTTAAAAACTCTTGAGTTCAAATCCCACCCAATCATTGAAAATATATTTAAAAATATACGAATAAAGCTACATTTAATTTTGTTTCATTTCAAATACAGTAATAATATTGTTTGCCAATTGTGCATATATTTGTGCCCCACCTTCACAGCATGCTGCAGAAAGTGCAGCATAAAAAATAAATAAATAAAATAAAAACTAATTAAATTTTTCAAGTAATACTAGAGATAATATAAAACAACCAATTCATTCTTACACAATAGGTATGAGAAGCTCTATTTTTAGGCCCTTATAATACGGAGACTCTAAAGTCGCGGCCGCGAGTCACAATTTAGGCTAAATTACATCAGCTGAGCCTCTAACCGAGCTCAACAATGTTAAAGTACATGAAGGCATTAACATGTTTAGAACCATCAGCTGATATCTTCATCAAATTTACCCAGCTGGTGCAATTTATCATTGATTATAGCGCGCGACCGCGACTGAAGTGGCTCTGTATAATAAGAGCCTTAGTTTTTTCCCCCTTCGCATACATTTTTTCAAATTGTGTTTCTCTAAAACTCCTCACGGGCTTGCCACAGGCAAGTGTGTTTAATAAATTGAGATGAATCTGGAAAATTTCATCGAATGTGATGCAAAGTTTCAAAGCATTTATTACACGGGTTTAGCTGTGAATGCCTCACAGACAGAATTAATGCAAAACGGCAAATTTGAAGTAGAGGCCTCTCTTCGTGCGGTCAATTAAACACCGAAAAAACGTCCCCAATCAGTAACTAATTAATTATATCCACTCATTAATTTATTAGTAAGTGTTACTAGTTGGACAAACACGTTAATCATGCATGTACTTGTTATTTGTCTCTGTCTTGATACCTGTGCGTGATTATCCTCGTATCCCCGAATCCAAATATTGACTGACCTGAAAGAGAAGAAAGAATAGAGAAAGAGTGCATGTTGGTGTGAGGAAAAGAGAGAAAACAAAAATTTGTGTAATTGGAGAATGGAGAAAAAATTTGCACAAAAGTGGAAATAGGCCTAGTGAATTGAAAAATAAAAGTTGTGAAAAAGGCTTTTAACATGCAAAAGTACAGTAGCTGATATAGCTATATAGTTCACCTATACCTGATATAGTTTAGAATCTTCACTGAAAAGTGAATAAAAGAGTCTTTAATTAAACAGAATTTATTAATTTCGAATTCCTTTAAGTGCTATTAGTTTATACTGAAGACTTCCGCAATGGCGGATATTGACAACAGAGAAGGAATAGGAAGAGAAGAAGGAGGAGGAGGAGGAGGAGGAGAAAAAGAAGAAGGATGAGAAGGATTACAGAAGGATGGGTGATTCAGATTCAGATGACTTAGGAGAGGTAGGAGTGGAAGGATGAGGAGGAATAGAAGAAGAAAAAGTAGGAAAAGGAGACGTAGTAGTAGTGGTAGAAGAACAAGAACAAGAAAAATCACAAGATAAGGACGAGTAGAGAAAAGAAACAAAAATTAAGACCCATTCAATTGTTTATTGTTATTCGACTCCAATATCACTGCAAATAGTAATAATATATTACTTTGCCATTCTGATCTGTGTTCTGTAGTTCATTGTCAAATGAAAAGGAAACCAGTTGCAAGAATTACGTAAAGGTTAAGCCTGGCGTCAACTTGCTTTGAGTTCGCGGCTTTTTATAGGCAGATACTTATTTGTTACAACATTGTTATAAATGTAGTCAACATGGACTGAACAAGCCGTATTTAGTAGAGGCAATCCTGCTCTCATTTAATCAACATTAATCATAATATTGATTGACCTCAATTTGACTTGCTTATCAATGAGCTAATTTATTTATTCTGTACATTTCAATATCATTTTATTAGCACCGTTTGACCTGTAACAGTTTCCATTATGAAAGTGGAAATAATTATAATGAATAATTAGACGAAGCTGTGACAACCACATTTATTGAAAACAGTGAAATACTAGTTTCGCTTCTAATGCCGTTATCAATCTCAAACAAACTAAAACTAAAGTACAGAGTAGCTTAGTATATACTAAACACGGAATGATGTTATTGGCTAAGGGAGAAAAAGCCTCTAATAGGCTGACCTTCATTGAAGATCTGTGATTGACTGAAGGCTAAAACAGAATACGCCAACTGGTGGGAGGAGCAAAAAGCAAAAATATGTGCATTGTTGCACACTTGTGCTTAACAAATATGTGCCTACTTGTGCATTGTTATTGTTTGTTACTTATTGGTTCCTCATTTTGATGCTGATTATTCCTTGTCACTCCTCCCACCAATGGGCGTGACTTGATAGGGCCTTCAGCCAATCACAGACCTTCAATGGAGGTCAGCCTATGAAAGCACTTCCACCCTTAGCCAATAGAATTATTCCGTGTTAAGTATATATTAAGCTACTCTGTAATTTAGTTTTAGTTTGTTTGAGATTGATAATAGTGTAACAACCAAAACTAGTATCTTACGGTTTTCAATGAATGTGGTTCTGCAAACTTCAAGTCTTTTTATTCATTAACTAGCTATTGTACCCGTCCTTCGTACGGATTATGTTTAGGAATAAGACATACATATCATTTAACAAAACATTTTTAATTACACTTAGTTTTGATAGCATGTTATCCAACAATAATTGTCAAGTCTTAGTGTTTTGGGGGTTGATAATAGTTGGAGCAATTAATAATTTCAATTCGATAATAATAAGTAATAATCAGGTTGAGTCTTGTCCATGGTGCATTGGTTGTAAAGAGGAATAGTACTAAAGCACATCACATTCTCTTACCCATTTAAAACGAATCTAGCGGTTCACCCATGCGTTGCAACGTTATTTTAGTTATAATAGTGCTACCTGGCGAATTCCCAAGAGCCTAGCACAAACCGCACCTTCCTAAAATGTTAATTTTTGTTTTGATAAATTGAAATTAGAGAATTTTGTTTTTTTTTCAACAAAGAAATAATTTATGAAACATAAGATCGGATCCAGCGGCAGAGGGTATGGTTACCAAGTGCGGGGGGGGGGGGGTGGTCCGGGGTGAATGAGGCATAAAATCGTGAAGTGAATTTTCAATTGAAATGAAACCAACTTTCCAAATTTAATTGTTCACCTATTGCCTGTAACGATATGATATTTTAAACACAAATTTTAATGTGTTACATCACACAAAGCAGTGGCATAACTACCGGGTCAGTCTTGGGGGGGGGGGGGTGTTGCCGGGAGGGTTAAACTCTTGGTACAATAATTACAACAGCAATTTCTTGTAATTCGGAGTAGTAGACCTCTTAACGATAAATTGAAGCAATATACATGGCTATTTATTTCTAAACGGGGGTTCGGGGAACTCCCCGTGAAAATTAAAAAAAAAATTACCTCTCTAAAACTACATGTCAAATGATTCTAGGCATTAATTCTTCCAATTCAATACTTCAACCCACATTATGTGTCAAAGTAAATTTTGTCTAGTTCTTGTGTTATTGTCAATGGGAGATCCGGGACCTTACTTGAAACTTCCACTTTTCTATATTTGATCAGTCACTGCTCCTGATTGGGGTAATGTACAGTACCGTAGGCTACTTGAAATTTTTTTCAAAATAATTGAGGAATACTCCTTAAAAAAATTTAAAATAAATCTCCTACAAAACCACATATTTAGCAATTCCAGAAAGCTTTGACCCTTGCCAAAAATTGTCTCACAAGAGCCTGCTAAAATTACATTTTTTTTGTTGTCGGGGGGGAATATCCCCCTGATTCCCCCCATAGTTATGTCACTGACACAAGCTGTTAATGAGAAATTAAATCAACAAGCTACATGATTCGCAATTGAAAAACTATTCTGTAATCAGCTGAAATCTCCCACGAATTTTTTGAGGATCTCGGATCTAGGCACTAGAGTGATTATCTGAGTGAATGTAAAGTAGTGCTAATAAAACAAGTCTGATTTTTCTGCCATAGTAATCCTCAGCCATGTATTGATAAGCTGCAGAATCCAGAAAACCCTTTCAGAACTGGCATCATTTTCAGACCAAGTACTGGAGTACACAATATTTGCAATAGAAAATTAATTGTTGGTTAGGCATTGCTGACTCATTTTCCTCGCTTTTACCTCGCTTATCCTCACTAACAACATTGAAAACTCTCCTTCATTTTCATCGACTTTCAATTTTATCCTTATCCTTACCCTTTTTCGTCTTTTTTTATTTTCATCTCTCTCCACCTACCAATTTCTATTGTCACCGCTTTTCCACTTCTTCACTGATTTCTATCATTTCCATTCGTTCCTCTTTTCTTCTTTTTCTTCTCTCTCTTCTCCTTCCTCTTCTTTTTCTCCTTCTTTTTCTTTTCCTTCTTCTTCTTCTTCAGCGTTTGGGGGGGGGGGAATTTCCCCTTTCCCCCCCCCCCCTCGCTGTGGATCCACCACTGCATAAGATGAGCTTTGATTCACCAGTCATATGTTTCCTACAAGACTGCAATGCTCCGACTGCACAAGTCTGCAGACAGCGTAAATAATGCCGCGAAGGGCCCACCATTCAGATTATATTTGAGAACAGCTGATTAATATATCATGATAAATTACGTGATTTGTTCTTATGTGCGCGTAATTGCTAGCTATTGTGCCCGTCCTTCGTACGGATTATGTTTAGAAATAAGACTAAATATGTTTCGGCTTTTATTATAGCAACGATCATGAAGTTGTTAGCAGCTTAGGCCCCGTTCAGACGATACAGTTTTATGCGGTACGGTTTTTTTACTGTACGGCGTCAACTGTACTGTGATGTTCACACGGTCTGGCTTTGCTGCTTATTGTTGTGCTCTCCCCCTTCTTCCATTTCCAGTTCAGTTCAGTTTTATTTATTCCAGTCCAGGATTTTTTTATTTGTATAAGATTTTTTTAAATATGTTACTTACTGAAGGTTTCTCTTAAATTTTGATCAAAGTACGCAAACTCTGGTTTCAATATTCCACACATTTCTCGCCCCGCTGATAATTTTCTCTCTTTATTTTTATATTAATCTTAAGTCTTGTCCCACAAGGCGGGTCTCTCATATATTAGAGAAATTAAATTTTCACAATTAATATCTTCCATTTCTGGACACTGGAATTCACTAATAAGAAGATCAATGCTGAAGAAGATCAATGCTGACGATCTGAAGAGTGCTTCCAGTTGTAATAAGCATATCCTTTGAACATATCCATTACCGGTACAATACATGTGCCACCGGATATGGATACAGTTATTTTGCGGTACAGCTGATCTTAGCGATACAGTTTTTGAAGACAAAACCGAATGTAGAAATCGGCTAGAACAGCTTTTTTACTGGATCCAGTTGAAATAGTATTGTGTGAACATACAATATGAAATGTACATGCAAACGAAAGCACTGCAAAATAACTGATACAGCAAATTTACTGTACCGCACGAAAACTGTAACGTGTGAACGGGCCCTCAGTAAACAACTTAGAACATAAGCAATTCAGTGACAGGTATCAGAGAGAATATTTTTTGAGAACAGCTGATTGATATATCATGATAAATTACGTGATTTGTTCTTATCTATATAAATAAAATTAGAGTTTTGTCTGTGCATTTATCAGAATTGTATATTTTTTGGTTATTTTCACGTTTTATACATTAAATAAGCCGAAAATAGTCTTATCTCACTTTCTGTCTGTCTGTCTGTCTATCTGTCACGGCCGCAAAGGCATTTTTCGCGGCCTTCTCCTCAAAAACGAGAGCATCGATCGGGATTTTAGTTATTTAACAGTATTGAAAACATTATTGACAATGTCTTTAGCTATAAAAAAACTTAATTAACGTTTATTTTAACAGAGTAATAAACGTTTAAAAACCAAGTATTGTGCGATTTTGGATACATTTTAGGCGGCCTTCTCTTGAAAAACGAGACCATCGATCGGGATTAAAGTTATTTACCAGTATTGAAAACCTTTTTGACAATGTCTTTAGCTATAGAAAACTAAATTAAATTTTTTTTAACAGAATAATAAACGTTTAAAACCAAGTATTGTGCGATTTTGGATACATTTCTTCCAAGTTTTATTACCACATAAGAATAAGAACAAATCACGTAATTTATCATGATATATCAATCAGCTGTTCTCAAATATAAATGGTGGGCCCTTCGCGGCGTTATTTACGCTGTCTGCAGACTTGTGTAGTCGGAGCATTGCAGTCTTTCAGGAAACATAATATGTCTGGTGAATCAAAGCTCATCTTATGTTTTATCAATTATTTCTTTGTTGAAAAAAAACAAAATTTTCTAATTTCAATTTATCAAAACAAAAATTAACATTTTAGGAAGGTGCGGTTTGTGCTAGGCTCTTGGGAATTCGCCAGGTAGCACTATTATTACCACATAAGAGCAACAACAAATCACGTAATTTATGACGATATATCAATCAGCTGTTCTCAAATATTCTCTCTGATAACTGTCACTGAATTGTTTACGTCCTAAGTTGTTTACTAAGCTGCTAACAACTTCATGATCGTTGCTATCAAAAAAGCCGAAGCATATTTAGTCGTATTTCTAAACATGATCCATACGAAGGACGGGTAGCTGCTAGTGTGGTAATAAAACTTAGAAGAAATGTATTCAAAATCGCACAATACTTGGTTTTTAAACGATTATTATTCAGTTAAAAAAAAGTTAATTGAGTTTCTTATAGCTAAAGACATTGTCAAAAAGGTTTTCAATACTGTTCAATAAGTTTAATCCCCATCGATGCTCTCGTTTTTGAGGAGAAGGCCGCGTAAAATGTATCCAAAATCGCAAAATACTTGGTTTTTAAACGTTTAATATTACTCTGTTTCAAAAAAAAGTTAGTTTAGTTTTTTATAGCTAAAGACATTGTCAATAAAGTGTTCAATACTGTTCAATAACTAAAATCCCGATCGATGCTCTCGTTTTTAAGGAGAAGGCCGTGTAAAATGCCTTTGGGGCCGTGACAGACAGACAGACAGACACACAGACAGACAGACAGACAGACATTGATTGTTTTTATTGATGACTGTTGCCAGGCTTAAGCCTATTGCAACAAAATAAAACAAAAGCATATGACAATCATTGTGACAAGGAACAAAAGAGTTAGTATTATAATTAAGAGAAAAAATAATTATTATATAATCATAAAAATAAGAAATAAAAAGTTGAATGTTTTTGGTTTTTAGATAACTTTAACTATACTATTAAGCCAAGTACTAACATAATATAGAAATCAGCAAGCAGAGCATAAAATAAACGAAAACAATTTAGATCAGATTGAATAAATTGAAAAATTAAAATAATGAAATTAAATCACCACATAAATAGATTGATGCAAAACGCTTATGCATGAAACTAACCCCAATGATGCAGGCGACAGATTTTACATGTACATGTCATAACACAAAAATACCCCCCAAAAAAAAACTGGTTGATTCAAGTGTCATCATCCAGCAGGTGCACATATAACAGGGATTTAAATCTTTGAAAGGAAGCAGCAAATATTATATTTCTTGGCAATTCATTCCACAGCCGTGAACCCACAACCACAAATGACGAATTGAACATCTCTGTTCTGTGCTGCGGTATTTGCAGAGCATAAATGTGGGAACGTGTCGCTCTAGAATGAACCGCAGTGAACAATGTGAATCTGCTTCTTAGGTAACTTGGGCCAGAGTTCTGCACAATTATCTTATGTATCATAGAAAGAATGTGATATTCCCTTCTCTGCTTCAACTTCAGCCATCTCAATCGATGAAAGAAAGGTTTGATGTGGTCATCTCTGCGGGCATCGAATATAAAACGAATGGCATAGTTCAAGGGCCTTTGCAGCTTGAGGTTGAGACTTTCAGACAAGTCATTGTAAACAATAGAACAATAATCAAATATAGGAATTATCAATGCACGGATCAGCGTTATTTGGAGAGATTGTGGTAGGAAGCGTCTGAGTCTTTTCAACTGGTGCATGGAAGCAAACACTCTCTTAGTAATGGTCTCCACCTGTGCATTCCAGCTCAAGGTACTGTCCATTTGAACACCCAGTATCCTTATGTGTTCCGAGTATGGGAGATTCTTGAACCCAATCTTTATTACCGGTAAGGTTGTAAAGTCAATTTGACTATAGATTCTTTGATAGGCAAAGATTATACTCCCACACTTGGAAGAGTTGAGGGTGAGGCAATGGGATTGAGACCATAATAGGAGTTTTGAGATATCGGCATTCATTCTTGAGATAGCCTCAGTTGTGTCAGCACGATCAAAGTGGCAATAGAAAACTAGATCATCAGCATACAGATGATATGAAGAATGCTCAAGTATTGAAGGAATATTATTTATGTATATAGAAAACAGCAAAGGACCAAGAACAGAGCCTCGAGGAACTCCAGCAACAATTGGCACCCAATCAGAGATCCCACCATCAGCCTCCTTATCTGCCTGATACCTGCTGACAAGGTAAGAAGAAAACCACATCACACATGACAAAGAAAGGTTGCACTGAGTCCTTAATTTATGTAAGAGAATGGAATGCAAGACATTATCAAATGCTTTTGTAAAATCAAAAGATACAAGAAGGGTAAGAAGTCGTTGGTCCATAGCAGCTCTAATATTATCAGTTATACTAAGAAGTGCGGTTGTTGTGCTGTGAAATGGACGGAAACCAGATTGGTGTTCTCCAAAGAAATCGAAAGAGTTCAAATAACTTGAAGTTTGCTCATGCACAATTTTTTCCAATGCTTTAGATAAGGAGCAAAGAATATGAATTGGCCTAAAATCTCTAGGCATGGAAGGATTAGGGACATTAAGTGAGATAAGACTATTTTCGGCTTATTTAATGTATAAAACGTAAAAATAACCAAAAAATATACAATTCTGATAAATATACAGACAAAACTCTAATTTTATTTATATAGATAGATAAAACTTGGAAGATGTATCCAAAATCGCAAAATACTTGGTTTTTAAACGTTTATTATTCTGTTAAAAAAAAAAGTTAATTTAGTCTTTTATAGCTAAAGTCATTGTCAAAAAGGTTTTCAATACTGATAAATAACTAAAATCCCGATCGATGCTCTCGTTTTTGAGGAGAAGGCCGCGTAAAATACCTTTGGGGCCGTGACAGACAGACAGACAGAAATTGAGATAAGACTATTTTCGGCTTATTTAATGTATAAAACGTAAAAATAACCAAAAAATATATAATTCTGATAAATGTACAGACAAAACTCTAATTTTATTTATATAGATACTTATAATTTGGGGTTTAACAGAATCCTTTTCTAAATTCATTTCCAATTTGAAACCCCATCTCTATGACCATCTTTAGCATATTGTGTATGGAATAAAACAATAATTACAGCATTAAAACGGACTCTCAACATGTTTTATTTCATTTCTATATCATTTCTCATGAAAACTATTCAAATAAGACAATAATTAAATTCATTATCTACATGTAAGAACCCATAATACTTCTCTATCAGTGAATTGTTGAAGTTGTTTCAAGAGGAATTATTCTATAAGACTTTTTTGTAGGAAAGCTGCTGAACTATATTCTCCTTCAAGACTCTAAACACAGATGATATTTCAATTATAATGCTGAGTAAATCTTCCCTTGCAGAGTGGGATATACTCACAAACTCAAAAGTAGGGTATATTCACAGAGCTTGACATTCAAAACAAGACCAAGAATTAGTTTATTGAACAATGCAATATTATAGCATTCTATATTATAAAAAATTCTAAGAAATATTTCTATATTATAAAACTATTCTTCAGAATAAACTAGTAGGATTACTGTAGGAGGGACTGAATTCAAAGGTGGTGTCAGGAGGGCAGGGGTTATCCAGTAAGTACTCCCACTACTCTACATCCCCACCCATATTTTATTATAAAAATATCTGAGAAATATTTTTATATTATAAAAATATTCTTCAGAATAAACAAGTAGGATTACAGTACGAGGGACTAAATTCAAAGGTTGTATCAGCGAGGGGAGGGGTTATCCAGCAAGTACTCCCACTACTACACTTCCCCTCTCTTCTATTAGCAAGTAATCCCCCTACAAAAATCTGAATTCTAATAGAATTATGACTACATCTAAAAACGACTAAATAATAATAATAAAAACGACTAATAAAATATAAATCTGCATCTACCTCAAATTATTTTTCTGACACCACTTTTGCAGTGATCCTAATCTTTCTTATAACTACAGTTGTAATTAAAGACATAATAATTATAAAAAACAAAATTCATTGATTTCGAATTCCTCAAAGTGCTATTAATTTACACATTTATTGATTTCCATAAGCATTCAATGTTGTTGTCAATATCCGCCATTGCGGAAGTCCTCGGTTAAAATTGATAGAACTTTGAGGTATCGGTATTCGAAATTAATAAATTCTGTTTCTGTATATTGGACAGTATGTTAATCGTCAGTAACTTCAAACTAACTTCTGTAATGGTTATTGATTGAACTTACGTAAAACAAAACCAATTATCTATGCAAAAATTTCGTTTTAGAGAGGTATTCGTTATTGAGAGATCGTCTTGCCACAATTTCAAGGGAAACCATAAACCACTAAGACATAATGCTATTCAGAAGTTCGTTATATATATATATATTGAAGATATTGAAGTTTAGATATAATTATATAGTTTATTGAACGAGCGAAGCGAGTTCTTCCTTTTGACTTGAGGCTCGAGGCGTTGTGTGTTTGTATGTTCCACGATAACTTTCGAACGCCTTTATCAATCAACTTCAAATTTGAAAAACAGATTCTTGGTATCTTTAGACAGGTTTAGTTCGTTGGCCAATAAAATTAACCGACTCCTTCATCCTCTTAGAGGCGAAACAAAAGGATAGGTTCTCAACCCTTCATTAATATATCTATATAAAACTATCTTTATATAAAATAGGCGAACATGTTTTTTTGTGATGACAACTCCTCCGTGGTTTCTCGACCGATTTTGTTCGTTCACGTCTCATTTGAAAGATCTCATCGAGTAGATGTTTGATAAGGTCTTACATTTTGAAAAAAGTCATCGTGGACATGAGGAATGAACGATCAAAGTTTCAATTTTTGCCATTGCTTTAACATAGGGATCGGTGAGCTGAAAATTTTACGTGCATGTCGCTGGCCCGGCCATGTCTGAATTTGTAAAAACAAATTATGCCACTATTAAGTACCTATTTCTTACTATTTAGTACCTCCAATAAATATTTTCGTGCTTCAACCCCAACTGAGTAATCGATTTTTTTAGATGTTCACTTTCATGCATCATAGAACAGCTGATTCTCGCGTCTTATTCTTATACAACTGCTGTTTGACGTCACATGCTGCCAGCCACCTATAACACAACACAGAGCGTGATAATTATTTCCAGTCTGTTGTGGAGGTCTTTCTCATTCACTCTCAACCTCACTCACTTGCTCCCTCACCCACATCCTTTTCATTCTTCATCTTTCCATAATATCTCCTTCTTCATTACTACGTCCAATCCTTTCTCACTTCCCCATTTTGTTAATCAGCTTCGGCACTCTTTACAGACCTTCCCTCGATTACACAGCCTTTATTATCCATAGCATAATAGAATGTTTCAAAATAATAATTGGGTTTGTAACATTTTCGGAGACTTAGATTGTGTCATTCCTTAGAGCCCGAAAATGTTCTCTTTAATATCCCAATTTAAAATTCACTTGAATTGCCGAACTGAAACCATAAAAAATGTTTTTTTGCAGTTATTTTCACACCTCTAATAGAAATATGTTAGTTATATTACTTGTATTCCATTCTTCCACAGAAATAGCTAATCCTGTAAAACAAAATGTTTTTTCGCTATAGCCTATTGCCTAAATTATGATTGCTCACCTTTTTCAAGAACTGTTATGTATAGGCAAAAGAATCTCTTCTCATGAGTATTGGATAAATAAGACTCATTAAACGATTTGAGCTACTAGCTCAAATTTGCGAATTTTTGTGGGCATTTTGTAGTTATTTCTGTCAGTTAATAGATAATTATTATTAAACCAATTATCAAAATCAATTGAACTTTCGATATTCCTTTACTTTTTAAACAGAATTTATCAAGAAGCTGATATTACATTTGTTCAAAATAGAAAAAAACATACCTAAGTACTTCTTATTAACTCACAAAAGGAAAGATGTGGTGGAAGAAAGGAAGTTGTTTCATATCACAAATTGAAATATGCTTGGTAAGGGAATTTGATCATAGCGTATTAGTTTGAAAAAAAAATTATAAACTATACTTTTAAAATAACAATTGAGAAATGATTTTCAAGTAATTGAGGTATTGGAGCTAACCCCCGGCAACCAGTTCTTAACCAGTTATCTAAAAAATTCGGTTACTCAGTTGGGGTTGATGTATAAATTTTTCTATAGCAGGTACTAAATAGTCCGAAATAGGTTCTAAATATTGACATAAATTGTTTGTACAAATTCAGACATAGCCGGGTCAGCGACATGCATGTCCTTTAACCCACACAAATAGTAAATGGAAATCATTGTAATTTTAGCCGATGAATATCGGGAGACAATGCTTGCTAATTTCATGTATGTAGCCTTGCTCCAGCACCAGCCGGCGACTAGAGAGAATAGAATATTCTATTCCAGCGGTTCCCAACCGGTGGGTTGCAGAAGAGTTACAGGTGGGTCGTAACTATCCTAAAACTATCAGAAACTATGGTATAAACTATAAGAGAAGATAAGAAAAATTAAATTGTGTTTAAATTGTTTTCTTGGTTCTTGACTTTGGCATCTGGGGCAGACTACAGAAGAACTGCACCTCTCCCAGGCGTAGGCGTAACGAGTGGGGGGGGGGGTCGTAACCCCCCCAAACCATTGCTTAGAAAAATTGTAAGAAACAATTTGGAAAACTAAAAATTTGAAAGATTATTCATTTAATTTTTCGCTAGGGTGAAGAAACCGGCAGCTGACACCTTAGTGAGTCAATTCATGAATATTATCTATTTACTTTGGAGCTATTGTATAGATTAATAAAAAAATGTTTACAATCTATTTATTCAAGTCTTTTAAATGGCCGATTGAAATTTGGGAACACTTTAAATACTAATTTCAACGTGAAATTTTGATTTTAAAATCACTTGACATCTATACCAATAGCTGACACCTCTATTTTTGATCACCTCCAGTAGCTGACATACCTTGAATGAGCTAATTTGATTTTATATATCCAATAGTAATCATACATATAAAACATTTATACAATACATACTAGAGATATTAAAAATAATTTAAAAAATGATAATATCTAATATATTTAATGATTAATAATATACTAATAATTAATAAACATAGTAGAGAAATTGGAAAACCAATAATAATTACAATGAGTCCTCATTGTAAACTAACTAGTTCGCTCATTTTCTTCTATATAAAACAGATAAAATAGTCTACATATAGTCCAAGAATAAAAAACAAATAAATAAAAAATAAAATTTCTCATATAATCATTTCAATAAGTTGAATACATTTTAAATTCTCAAAGTGAATTAAATAAGTTCATTTCATGAATAAGGATTGGATAAAAAACCATTGAAGTAAAGACTATAAAAACTGCTTATTAAATTCAATTTCAAAATGCCTTCAAATATTTATCAGGAACACTGAATTTTTGATGGTCATTAACTGGATTATGCTGAGCAATTTTTTTTAATGACATCTTCTTTTGACTACCATATTTTCTCTTCATTGCAAACAATAAATTGAAATCAATGAGTAGGCCTCAATCCATGCCCAAGGAAGAACTAGAACAATGTGGAATGGCCATCATATATACATAGTGTTCACATTCTCTATGATAGTACCTATTACATTATTAATTATTTATGTTTAAATAAAATCATTTGAGAGAGAGCAAAGTAATGTGTAATAGATGTGGAAATTAATTATATCCAATAGCCTTGCTATACTGAGCGACTGTAGTTGAGGTCGCGCGCCACAATTGAGGCTCAATTATGTCAGCCAAGTGCTTTTGTTAGCGTTTGGTTACTTTACCCTGTATGAATATTGTATAACATGTATTATATTTATATTCTGAGAAATTTTTTGAAGGGAGTAATATGTAAGAGTGATTGACCGGGGGAGGGGGTGGTAAACTCCCCCCCCCCCCCATCATGAATCAGCTCTATTTACACCACTGCTCCCAGATGACTCACACAGGTTCGTGTGAACCTGTTAATTGAGAAATTTCATCAATTACAATCTAAAAACTCAAGAGTCTTTGGTGTGTTGTGCGATGAAATAGGAAGTGAGCCAGTGGCGCACCCAGGGGGGGGGGGGGGGGGCTTAGGGGGCTCAAGCCCCCCCAAAAACCCGAGCTCCTTAAAAAATTGTTAATAATTTTCAAGAAAATTTATTATAGAGAATATGTGCTGTAGGCTGATTAGTGTTGGTACATGTCATGTATTCAGCTTTTTAAGTAGAATAATGTTCATAACTAGTGGCTTGACATGGGTTGCTTTGGCAGTGCCGGATTTACCACTAGGCCGACTAGGCCGCGGCCTAGGGCCGCAAGCAAAAAGGGGCCGCAGCGTTTTGTAAAAAAGAATTTTTTTTTTGTAAAAAATTGAATTTTTATTTTTTTAAATTAATTAATAATTACCGCTACTGTAAATCGAGTACATTACTTTTGTATATAAACAATACAATCCAATTAAAATAACCAATGTTCATATCGTATTGAACTGAGAGACATCTTTGATTCCTATGAAAAAAGAGGAAAAGAGTTGTCTAAAAATGAAACCTATATTCTTGAAATAAAAAGACGCTCGAAAAGAAAAGCTCTCCCTGGCGAAGACAAAGAAGATGAATCCACTGAATCCCACTTTAATGGGAAAGAAAACTTAAAGATTAATACATTCAATGTTGTAATTGACAGGCTTTATTCAGAATTGAATAAAAGGTCCGAAGTTTATTTCAGTCTTAATGAAGAATTTGGATTTTTAAACAACTTATCGTCAATTTCCAATGAAGGAATCAGGGGAAAAGCTTCTATTTTAACTAAAAACTATCGAATCGACATAGATGGTGACTGGAGAAGAGTGTGTACAGTTCAAAGGCTTTGTTGAAGGTATATTTGATGAAGAAAGAGAACCTCATGATAACAAGATTACCAAGCCTCCGAGGAATACACTTTTGGAGTATCTGAAACTCATTCGTGAAAAACAGTTAACATTATTTCCAAATATGGACACGGCTTTGCGCATTCTATTATGCATGATGACATCTAATGCATCTGGAGAAAGATCATTCAGCATGTTGAAAAGAATCAAAAACTACTTGAGGAACTTGACTTCTGACGAAGATTCTAAATTGTCTAGTTTGGCTAGTTTTGTTTCAAATGTTGAGCTTTTTCAAGATTTGATTAAAGATTTTGCAGCCAAAAAAGCTAGAAAAGTGAGTGTTTAGAGTTTAGATATGGTATTAATTATGAGTATGGAGTGGAGTGAGTGTCAATGCTAATCACTAATCCAACTTTATCCAAATTAAGAACATGACATTCACGTTTTTCAGAAGAGAATAATGTGAGAATTGAATGATCAAGAAGTTTATTTGCTGTATTCTTAATATTTTTATTTTTCAGTAATGTAGCTTATTACTATAACAGTTCTTATTATTATTTTGCTTGTTCTTTTACTTAAAGTGTCTTTTCAACTCGGCTTTTTTTAGCCTTTTGTTGTCACCTGTACTTTTCCCCCCGAATGAAACAAATGTTATTTAATTTTAACAATTAACTGCAATACTAATTTATTATATAATAATTTTAGCAATATTAATCATTTTACAGAAAACTGCTGTTTGCTAACTTTTTAAATTATATATTTTCTATAAATATAGAAATTGTTGTTAGAGCTGTTTTGGGGTTTTAGCCAAATTTGTAAACTAAGATTATTTAATTAGCGAATACAACATTTCAACCTATTTATGTACCATATTCAAATAGAACATTACTGCCATTTCTATTCATGTATGTTATGCTTTGTATGTTATACCAATTTTAAAAAGTAAAATTAAAACAAACGTTATGTATTAATATGAAATGTGAAATGTGCTTTATGCTTTAATTACATAATCGTGAAGTTATCGGGGGCCGCTCGGGGTAATTTGGCCTAGGGCCGCAAGTACCCTAAATCCGGCACTGGGCTTTGGGGCTCAAGCCTTTCCCTCAGGTCTTGAAATCCTTATCAAAACGTTGATAATTTTAATTTAAGCCAATTGACTGTTTGTATCATGAACTTTAGGCTGTACATTTCAAACTTTTTTAAATTTAAATTATATTGTATGAAGTTTTTAAAATAAATCATGGATATTGTCAATGTAATATTTTTAAATGATTGACTCACTGTATATATTACGATCATTCGCATAATATTTTCAATTTTGTTTGCTTGCAAACGTAATGAGAACTGTTTTTTTTTTATTGAATTCTGCCTTTCAGTGCATTGTAATGTTCATAGCATTCTAATTTCCAACAAAAAAGGATGAGTTTTCATCAGAGGAATGAGTTTTGACATTCTTGATTGATTATTATTGTATAGTAATTTGTGTAAACTGACGTTGCTGTATTCATATCATTGTTTACATAAGCGTGTAATATATTAAATGATTATTACACATAGATTCATCTAACCAATATTATTTTATCTATATTTTACAACCCATTAATTTTTTATTTTGATTGAATAAAAATAGGATTCTCATGGAATTCCTTCCATGATGGATTGGGAATTTCAATCGTTGATGTATTTGTACTATTGCTAAAGTAGAAGTAGCATGGAAGTCTCGATATTGATACTTTGTGATTAATTTTCTAAGTATAGAATGAGTGACATTGAGTACTTAAATGTAACAGGAATGGTATGCTGCAACTTAGACTTCAATAATGGCTCTGCTCTCTGCACTAAGGATCTTTTCCTTTACACATTTTTCAGCTTGTAATGAACTTAGAGGCTATGGCAACGATTTTCCAGTTGAAAAATGCATCAGTGCACTTGAAGTTTTTTGTGTGTTCCGATACACACAAAAATTTTATTGCAAGAGATTTGTAAAAGATTTGCAAGACATCTGTGCTGGTCATACAAATCGGTTACAATTCCAAGCGTTCATGTCTCATCTTACTGAACAGTAAGATGATCGATGACAGTATGAGGCTCGTATCTAATGACTTTCATATTGACTAACAAAAAAAATTGCAGATTGAGTAGCAAGCTGATGATACTTAAAAAGAAATGTTCTAGAACACTATATTTATTTATTTACTGTGACAAATTTACAGCGAATGTGAAGGTGCAACAGACTCAAGTCTAAAGCTGCTCCCTTCACAAATTTTGAATATGTTACATTGTCCAAAACATTGAGGTTAACACAGACTAAGAATTTAAGATTTGCGAAAACCTTCACTCGAAAAATAACAAAGTGAATCTTCTCTCTTAAACACTATTAATTTAAAAGTTCACTTGAAACAAAACAGTTAAAAATAGTTTATAATATAA
Organism: Conomelus anceps; assembly: GCA_948455865.1. Taxonomy (NCBI): domain Eukaryota; kingdom Metazoa; phylum Arthropoda; class Insecta; order Hemiptera; family Delphacidae; genus Conomelus; species Conomelus anceps. Next base: position 42,796,056 of record OX418221.1, read on the forward strand.
AATTTTTATAAAAACTTCTGAGCCGAAAAATATTGCATTTCATGCTAGTCTTCTGGCGTTATTTGCAGAACTGAGAGAAAATCTCAATTTTGGTAGTACCAGACTTATGTACATGTTGTGAGAAAACTTCTCCAAACATGAAACACGCATAAAGTCTTCAACCCGGTCTAGACTCACAGATTACACAAAGCTTTAGACAATTCACACCAACGTTTCAGAACCTGTATAATTAAGGTTTACAGAAAAGTTGCCCTAATCTAATCATTAATTTTGTTCAATTGACATAGATTTTTTCATTCAATTCCGATATAATAAATATACAGTACTTACAATACAAATAATGCCCCACAATTATTTTCTTAATTCATTGTAGTAACACATTTTAATATAAATGAGTTCTATTTCAGTATCTTGAAAAATGGATGGAAAGTTGTCAGAGATAGGTAGAACAATATTTGTTATAAGGATGCTTTTCAAGAATATTATGGAAGTTGCTTGAAAAATCCACAAAATACAGTTAGTTATAGTTATAGTCACATTTTGTACTTTATTGGAATCAGTTACATTACCGATCTAAAATTGGGAAATAGCTTGTATTATTATTAATATGGTATTGCTATGAAATGCTAGGAAGAAGAAAGAAGTATAATAATTATCTGCCTGTGTCAATAAGTTTTACTGTCAATCAATGCAATACAAAATACAACGAAATAATCTCAGCATTAAAGTATGAAATGAAAATGAGAAAAAATTCTGATATTTACAATGAACCTATCACTTCATATTGTTCACTGATAGGGTTTGTGAACTCATTCTTGTCAATGTGCAGAAACACAATTTGGTAGTGCCGACATGTGGCACAAAATAAGTATAATTTTAACAACTATTTTGGTTGGCTATACACATCATAAAATCCTAAGAAATACATTAAACCAATAAATATTTTAAATATTGAAATTTACTACTCAATAAATATAATAACGTTATAACTCAATTAGGCTAATCATATTCAAATTTGAAAATAAATTAGTCTACTTTTTAGTTAATTTACTGTATTGGGTATTTGTTCAAAAGCATTTTAAATTTCGAGAGTTACAGAATAATAATGCTTTTGCTCAATGTGATATTTCTATTTAATTTAAAATAAATTAGAAAACCTTTTACTGAATCAGAAACTATTTTCTATAACCATTACGTTACTGGGTGTATCTCTACTGTACAGGTATGTTTGTTCAGAAATTTGATAGACTATCATACGTGATTCTTTGGAAATAAGGGTATAGTATCATTACAAAAATAACTAAAATTGTTCTATCTCAAGAAGATTACATTGAACATCAGATCATAATGACTTGATAGAATTTCTCTATTTTTTTTTTTGGATTACTGACTTTACATTCAATCTTTTTTCATATGTAATTCAAATTTAACTGATGGATTAAGGAAATTAGAGAGGATATGAATGAGCTAGGAGTAGTAACCCTGGGCAATTGGAAAAATTAAACAAAATATAAAAATATATATAAGTAGGATTCAATCCTAAAATAGACAACTACCATGGAGGGAGGGAAGACTCCCTGCCATCATGCAAACAACAAGCCATACAAAAGATATTTACAGCCTAGGAACGACAAAGGAGATCAGAACGAAAGTGGCTCTGAAAGAAAATTACAGAGGAAAACAAGACATGATTGACTGAAATGGTCTAATGGCCGTAAAAGCAAAATAATAATAATTATCATAATAAATCCATCAAATAATTAAGATTTTTCAATCTTAGTGCACTTTGAAAGTCACATATTGCACATATATGCAATTAATATTTACTTTCGATTTGCATTGCCTACTCTACGTTTGTCTTGAGCTTCTAAAATGAAACTTCTTTTCTGATAAAGAAAGGTGGGCCGCCAGCTGAAAAAAGGTTGGGAAACACTGTTCTATTCTACTCTTTCTGCCGGCGACTTGCCCTAATCGGTCATTTCTTCAGTTTCTCCCCTCTTTCGTTTGTAGGCTACGTGATGACATTCCACAATAATTGGGAATATGGAAGGGAGCCGCTTGGATACACAAACACACCTCACCACATACAGCAGCCGGCTGTGACGTCATACTACAAATAATCTAGAAAAATCGATTACTCAGTTGCGGTTGAGGTATTAAATTTTTTTTTGAGGGTACTAAATAGTACGAAAAAGGTACTAGATAGTGGCATAATTTGTTTGTATGATTTCAGACATGGCCGGGCCAGCGACATGCATGCCACTTGCATGTCACTGGCCCGGCCATGATGGAATTTCTATAAAAAAATTATGCCATTATTTAGTACCAATTTCGTACTATTTAGTACCAATTTCGTACTATTTAGTACCTCTATAAAGAACATATGTACTTCATCCCTAACTGAGTAAACGATTTTTTCTCACAAGGCCAGTGAAATTTAAAAAAAATTATAGCTCAGTTGGGATTGAGGTAACATTTTTTTTCTTGGAGGTACTAAATAGTACGAAATATATCCTAAATAATGACATATTTTGTTTATGCAAATTCAGACATGGCCGGGCTGAGAGGTCATTGACCTATATCATTTTATGCTGTATCTCCTCAACCTTTGAGGTACAAAAATTTCTATTGGAGGTACTAAATAGTACGAAATAAGTACCAAATATTGGCATAATTTTTCTTTTCAAATTCAGACATGGCCGGGCTACCATGTCGCTGGCCCGGCAACTTAAGAATGTTAATAGCTCGGTCAGGGTTAAGGTACGAAAATATTTATTGGAGGTACTAAATAGTATGAAATAGGTACTTAATAGTGGCATAATTTGTTTTTACAAATTCAGACATGGCCGGGCCAGCGACATGCACATGAAAATTTTCACATTTCAACTTATGATTTGATGATCAGCTGTTTTGAAACAAAAAGTTTATTTTTCATTGTTCATTCAGAGAGAGAGGGTGGGAGGATAGGATAAAGAGGAAGAGAGAGAGGAAAGAGAGAGAAAAGAAGAAGAAGGGGAAGAGGAGTAGATGAAGAAGACGAAGGAGAAGAAGAAAGAGGAGAAAAAGAAGAAGAAAAATGGGAAGAAGGAGAAGTCGGAAAAGAAGTAGAAGAAGAAGAAGAAGAAGAAGAAATTGAAGAAGTAGAGGAAGAAGAAGAAAAAGAAGAAGAAGAGCAAGAAGAAGAAAAAGAATGAGAAAAAGAATAAGAAGAAAAAGAAGAGGAAGAAGAAGAAAAAGAAGAAGGAGAAAAAGTAAAGGAAGAAGAAGAAGATGAAGAAGTAGAGGGAGAAAAAGAAGAGGAAGAAAAAGAATAATAATAAAAAGAAGAGGAAAAAGAAGAAGGAGAAAAAGAGGAAAAGGGAGAAAAAGAAGAAGAAAAAGAAGAAGAAGGAGAAAAAGAAAAAGAAGAAGAAGAAAAAGAAGAAGAAGAGGGACAAAAAGAAGAGGAAGAAAAAGAATGAGAATAAAAAGAAGAGGAAAAAAAGAAGGAGAAAAAGAAGAAGAAAAAAAGAGGATGAAAAAGAAGATGAAGAAAAATAAGATTAAGAAGTAGAAAAAGAAGATTAAGAAGTAGAAAAAGAAGTTGAAGAAGAAAAAGGAGAAGAAGAAAAAGAAAAAGGCACAAGGCCAGTCAATTGGCAAAGTTGGAGTATTCCTCCCAGAGCCCGTGTTTGGACACGGCCAGCTCTATGTTGCTGCCAGTAGAGCAAGATCTTTTGCTGGGCTGCGCTTTTTTGTGGAAGATACTTCGGAGCAGGGTCACCTGAGGAAAGATTATCGTATCTACACAAAGAATATTGTTTATCATGAACTGATTTGAGAAACAAATGAAATTATTGAAAATATAAAAAGTGTACTTATTCAACCAGAGTGTTCAAGCATTTATTCCAGATTCAATGCAAAATAAAAAGCATTTATGTTTACTGAGAAATGGAGAAAATTAAGGAACTCATAGCATCATAGGTATCTTTGATACCCACTTAGAAATGGAGCAACTCATACTGTGCTTAAACTTATCAGCATAGGCAATGCTGTCGTTCAGTATGTAGAAAATCTACATTTGGAATGTATTTTACAAAGTTTAATAAAGTCGCACATTCGTGCGACCCGGGATAACCTAGTATATAGAAAATAGCTGTTTTCACCATTGGAACTCGCAATAGATTTCAAAGAATATTTTGAGTTATCAGCTGTAGGTGAATAAATGCGATCAGGCTTTTTATAGAATCTCTATCAGCTGATATACTAATTTCATTTCCCTGATAAAATATGGATGAATAACAGCTGTTTTTTATGTGGTAAATATATCTACTCTATAGATACACTAATTTAATTGCCCTGATATAAAGGTCTATGAGCACGGTAGGTCTTTTTTGTGGAAAATAAATCTGTGTATCAGAGCAACGATGAACTTGAACTCCAAGTGATAGATGTCTTGTGAAATAAATAAATAAATAAATATTTTATTGCAGTAACAAATGAGAACATCATATGCATTACAACGTCAAACTATAATAGAACCAGTAAATAATAAAAATACACAAATGAAAGTACAACTACAGTATAATGGATTTTTTAACAATTATAAAAATCCTCTATTTTTATTTCTCCTAGAACCAAACGAAATTAATGTTATTTAATCTTCTAAAAGTAAGTTATTCCTGCTCGAAATTAATCTGGAAAAATTCATCTATTTTATATATACAATTATCTGTTAATATTGTTTTTAATTTACTCTTAAATCCGGCACTTCCTAACTGTTGAATAGAGGGAGGGAGAACATTATAAAATCTTATTGCCATATAATGAAAGGTTTTTTGAGTTCTTCTGTAATTGAACCTGATCAAACTTAGAGCACTCCTATTTCTTGTTCCATAAGTATGATTAGAGCCCAACTCATCATATAAATGAATATTCTCCCTTATGTACAGAAGGCTCTGAAAAATGAACAATGCTGGTACTGTCATTATACCAAGAAAGACAAATTTTCCTCTACAATGAGCTCGTGAAGGAAGTCCACAAATCAGTCTAATACATGTTTTTTGCATTCTCAGTATCCTAATACTAGAGGACTTATGACCCCATAGCAAGGTTCCTCGACTTAACTGACTATGAATGTATGCAAAATAGACTGTCCTCAACACCCGAGAACTCACACAGAGTCTCAATCTGCGCATCAGGAAAATCCCCTTGCTGATCTTTGATTCTATTTTCATTATGTTACTCTCCCAATTCAAACTATTATCAATCATGAAACCTAGAAAATTTACGGATTGTTTTCTGGTTTCAGTATTATCCCTTCTTATGTAATTTATCTCCAAATCTTGAATTTTGCCTCTATTAATACATAAAAGATTAGCAGAACACCAATCCTGGACAAGTTCAGAAGTAGTTTTCAATTTCCTCCTCAATACTTCAGCTGAGTCTGACTTGAAACAAATATTAATATCATCAGCAAAAAGAAAACTCTCCACCGAAGGGTCTGATACAACATTAGGCAAATCATTCACATAAATAATGAACAGGATTGGACCAAGAATCTACCCCTGAGGTACTCCATGCTTGACAGATAAATACCCTGACTCTTTTCCATCAGAAAAAACCTTTTGAAATCTACCTCTCAGATATGACTTCATCAGAGACACAGCCCCCTCTTCGAATCCATAGAATTGTAACTTTTGTAGTAAGAGAGAATGAGATACAGTATCAAATGCTTTTGATAAATCATATAATCTTACATTCACACTAGCCTTACTATCTAAACCAAGAATACATTTATTGACAAAAGAAACAGCCGCCCTAACAGTCCCTAGCCCTGACCTATATCCAAATTGAGAGTCATTGAACAAATTATTACTCTCAAAATATTCTAAAATTTGATTATTGAGAATCATCTCCAACAATTTAGATAAAATTGGTACAATGGAGATCGGTCTGTAGTTCTCAAAACATGATTTATCACCTTTCTTGAATACAGGTAGCACTTTAACTAATTTCAAGTCCTCGGGAAAAACAGATTCAATAATACAACAGTTGATCAGATGAGTCAGAACCTCCTTTAAAGAATCTACTCCATACTTTAACACAAATGAGCTCAATTCATAAATATCCTCACATCTACTGTTACTAATTTTCATAATTGCTTTTTCAACATCCTCTACTTGAACAATATGGAAGTTGAAGGTAGTAGATGTTTTTTGAAGTCTATTTAGATAATACATTGGATCATTATTACATGGAAGTGCTGAAACTTTGACAATAATTTCATTGGCCTTTTCTACAAAAAAACTATTGAACTTTTTAACATCAAGTTTGGCACAATGCTTCTCATTTTTATTACTGAGATTGCTCTCTTTTTTGACAATATTCCACAAAACTTTGGACTTATTACTAGAATTAATTATCAGGTTATCATTAGCCTTAATCCTAGCCTCCTTAACCAATGTATATAACTTTTTTTTACAATTCTTATACTGAGATTTTACCTCATTTGATCCAGTACTTCTATAGAAATCGTATAGAATAGAGCACTCCTCTTTAATTATTCTTATTTCCTCATTTGAAACTCTGTTTGTCCTTAATGTCTTGGGCTTATTTCTGACATGAATGTGCGCATGCGCAGGTTTGTGTAAGTCAACCCGAATGTAGTCCTGCAATTTTTCAAGTTTTTTGTTAATTTTGGTGAATGGTAGAGTCTTATATATGTGATATTGCGTACCGTGTAGTGTTGGTTCATTGGTGTAGTCAATTGAATTCATCGTAAATGGTGAGTGGGCGATGGCAACTCCAATTTTGTTTCTGACTGTGTGTTTAACCTAACTTTCAGACGGTTATTCTTAGTGCTTCAACTGTAGTTTCGTCAAATCACGCTTATTGATACCGCATAGTGTATACATAGAAGAAAAACAGATATAATAAACGAATACAGCTTGGTTTTGCCTCTTATCGGTTTCCGTGCGGCTCTGATTCTCTAGCAACTGTAAACAGCTGTGAGAACTATAGATAGTTGGTGGAATTTTTCGGTTTATCGCTTAGATAAACATACCTCATACAACAATACAAGAGATATAGATATACAACAATCCAAGGTTTCTTGATAGCAGTTGATTCTTGTTCCCGTTCATAGCATTTTTGGCGTCCCTGGTTTCCATGACAACGGAGCGCTGTAGATTAGCGCCACATTTGAAAAGTCGCTGTGATGCTATAATGGATGCGCCTATACATTTTTAAGTTCGAATATTTTTATTCAAGTATCTATTATTTCGCATTCTAGTCATTGAAATGTTAAGTTGCTGTAATTTTTAAAATAGTAGTAAAATCTGGCTATCTATCTTCCATTCAACTTCATATTTCCTCTACTCCACGAGCTACCTTTTCCTACCTGCCTTGACAGCTCTCTGGGCAATTTTTCTTTCTTAAAATCCTTTCTGTTATTTCCTATCTCAAAGCCTGATTTTGATAGTATAGAGAAGGATAAAAATGACTAGAACCAGGAGTAAATGCGAAAAAGCAAATGACATGGCGCAGCATCATTTGAATGATATAAAAAATGACTTGATCAATGAAGAAGTGGCTAAAATTGCGGTCTCTCTCTTCATGGAGTTCTTTCAGTGATGAGTAATGAGTATTCAAGCAATGCAATAATAGACATAGTTCCAGAAATTACGTCACTATTGAATAAATATGACGCCTCTATAAAAGTGAATGATGATTTGCAGATATGTCTTAAGGAAATGGCTGAAGAAAATCAATTGTTGCTAAATTCCTTGAAAACAGAAAAAAATAAACGGAAGATAGATTTTGAAGATTCATTGCACTGCGAGGAAAGAGCGGAGGGTGAAATAAAAGACCTTAAAGTAGAAATAGAAATATTGAAATTGAATCAAAACTCACTGAAGAAAGAAATAGACGACAAAAATGCAATAATTCGTCTCCTGCAATCTGACTGTGAGAATTATTCTCGTACATCTCAAACAACTAATGCTGAAGAATTTGTTGCTCCTAAAAACCCTGTCAAACTGGGAAGTTTCGTCTCTAATTCATCAGTTCGTGTAGAGAATAGATTTTCAATACTAGAGATGAGTGATTCACAGTCCATGCCACCTGTTGAAGAAGCTATCAGTAACGATGATCAGGTTTATCAGCCTTCATCACAGTCAAAAACATCTACTCATTCTAGACCTTCCAAAAAAAGGCCAATGAATGTCTGAGTGTATGCAGATAGCCAGGGAAGGGATGTCTACAAGAATTTCAATGGCGATAACCATACGTTCTTCAGTATGGTTAAACCTGGAGCTCGCTTCAAGGATGTAGCAGAGGAGAGTGGTCAACTGGACGATGACGATGTAATGGTGTTCTTAGCAGGTACAAATGACATCGCCTGTAATGAAAGGAAGCAATTCAACTCTTCACTTCGCAATAAACTGCGAGATCTACAGAACTGTCGTGCGCGTAATGTGATAGTTTTCTCGGTGCCTCACAGGTATGACTTACCAGACTGGTCCGCTATAAACAAAGAAATTGAGTATGCTAACAAAGAGAGTTTGAATCTATGTAAACATTTTAGAAATGTTACCTTTATAAATATTACGAACATAGGTAGAAGATTTCATACCTCGAATGGTTTACATCTAAATTCCTTAGGAAAAAAATATGTATGCGAAAGAATCTTAGAGTTTGTTCAAAAAATAGCTTGTAAAAACGAAAATTTATCTCATCCGATTCCCATCGAGTATCATACGGACTCTTTTTTAGAAACTTATCAGTCAATTACCAGTCATGCATTGGAGGATTGACGAAACGTAAGCGTAGTCCTGAATGTGTTAAGAATCATTGTGTAGATAGTCAGCCTGCATTTAACGATCAATCACTTAATTATTATGTTAGTGAGCCTGTTAATAATATTAATCATTGCCATAATATTCATCAGCATACCTCAACATTTAAAGTGGGCTACCTCAATATTCAAGGTATTGCTGGAAAACATGTTGTTCTGAATGAATTTGCTAATGAAAACTTGTTTGATTTGCTGTGTTTGAGTGAGCACTGGTGCTCAAATGATGAAATTCCTTTCCATGTATTGGATGATTTTCAGCTTGTAAATAGTTTTACCAGAGAACAACATATTCATGGTGGTGTAGCAATCTATTCTAGGAGAGCATTGATAGACACTAGTATTAAATTAGATCTAACATTTTTGTGCAGTGAGCTGCACTTTGAAGCAACAGGTGTGTATTTCAAAGATTCAAAAATTGTTGTCGTAACTCTTTACAGATCACCCAATGGTGATCCACAAATCTTCTTAGAGAGATTAGAGGATATGTTCCACTTCTTTCTCAATCCTCAGTGGAGGAAATTTGGTATAGTAGTGGGTGGCGACATCAATGCGGCTTTCGATGTAACTGAAGATATCCGCAGTGTAAAGGAATTTAAAAATCTATTGAGACAATTCAATTATAATTTTACAAACTGTAAGCCAACAAGAGAGACTGCCTGTCTTGATAATATATTTACGAACTTAAAAAGAGATGTAATTTGTTCTGATGTGACACCTTTTACATTCTCTGATCATGATTCGGTTTGGTTGAAGATTAATGGGTCAAGTTCGGAGTTATCAGGTCAAAATAATAAAGAGCCTAAGGTGGTCATCACAAGACCAATAACGCAGAATAAGTTTCATAATTTCGTAAATGCACTCAATAGTTATAATTGGGAAAGGCTGCTCATTGATAATGCACATCAAACAGCAAATGTTGTCTTTAATAAATTTTTCAATGCTTTCTTGAATATATTTGAAACTTGTATTCCCAAGCATAAGTTCAAGGTTAATTCTAATACATGTAATGGCAAGAAACATAATAAGAGAAAAGCCTGGTACACTCCTTATCTATCAAATATGAAGAATGATTTGGAACTTCATTTAGAAATGTTTAGACTATGTAAAACAGAGGAGATGAAATCAAGGTACTTGATAGCCAGGAGAAATTATAGGCTTGCTGTAAATGAGGCTAAGAAAGAGCATAACGTGTCTGGGATCCAATCTTCCAGTAATAAATGCAAAAAAGCATGGAATGTGATTAATTCAGTTGCAAAGAGCAAACAGAAGGAGCCTGTAAAAATATCACCAGATGTTTTCAATAATTTTTGTGTTCAATCTGTGAATGAGATCTGTGACAGTATTGTAAGGCCTTCTGAAACGGCAATAGAGCTCATAACTTTACACAGTAGGAATGAACCACTAAGGGATAAGTTTTCTTTCAAGGAAGTAACACCGGATATAGTTTTGAATATCGTTAAAAGCTTAAAGTCTTCGGACAGCATAGATATTTATGATTTCTCAAGTAATATGCTGAAAAAGGTTGTACATTGTATAATACTTCCTCTTACCTATTGTATAAATAAATGTTTGATAGAGGGAGTATTTCCAGAAATGCTAAAACTATCTAGAGTGGTGCCCATATATAAAAAGGGTGAGAAAGAGTGTCCATCAAGTTACCGCCCAATATCTCTCACACCGATTCTATCAAAAGTTTTAGAAACTATCATTCATCTTCAAGTATGTGATTACTTGAGTAAGCATAACATACTTTCAGAGGCACAATTCGGATTCAGAAAGAACAAATCTACCATTAATGCTATTGACTCCATGATTAAAAAGGTACTCAGGGCTTATGAGGAAAAAAAATATGCTCTGGCCACATTCTGCGATCTTAGTAAAGGATTCGATTGCGTGGATCGTGATGTGCTACTCAGTAAGTTGGTTCATTATGGCATTGTTGGTAACAAGTCTAATAACATTTTTGCCTCTTTTCTCAGTGACCGGAAACAAATTGTTTGCATAGGAAAGGAAAAATCTCAAATTAATGAGATAAAAAGTGGGGTGCCGCAGGGATCGGTTTTAGGACCATTATTGTTTATATTGATGATAAATGACCTGCCACTCTGTGTACACAATACTCATTCTATAATATATGCGGATGATACAACTTTTTTCAATGTAAGTTCGAATTTCGAGTTCCTCCAGAATGAAACTAAGAACAGTTTGTCAGAGGCTTCAAAGTGGTTCAGAGCCAATGGTTTTTCACTTAATGAGAATAAAACACAAGAAAATATTTTTAGCTTGAAGAGTTTACCTATGGAGAGCCGTTTGGGTAGTGTCAAGTTCTTAGGTGTTTTTATTGACAGCAAACTGTCTTGGGAACCACACATTAGATATGTTACTTCCAAATTATCCAGAGTGGTATACTTGCTGAGAAATTTGATGGGCTGTGTCCCCACGTCTTATGTGAGATCTGCATACTTTGCTTTTTTTCAGAGTATAATCGCGTATGGGCTCTTGCTCTGGGGGAATAGTCCACATGTTCAGGATATATTGATAATTCAAAAAAAAGTAATAAGAATAATCACAAATTCGGAAAGATTGGCTCATTGTAGACCGTTATTTTCTGAATTAGGTATACTAACAATAATAAACTTGTATATTTTTACTTGTCTTTTATATACGAAAAATAACTTGCCTAAGCATCAGCTTAGAAGAAATATACATTTTCACAATACTAGGGGTAACGGAAATATTGAAACACCTTTCTGTAGGCTGACTAAATCCCTGGATAGCTATGATGCTGTCGGACTGAGAATGTTCAATAAATTACCACATGAGTGGATTGATGCTCCATTTCAATTATTCAGAAAAAGGCTACACAGCTGGTTAATTAAAAATCCATTTTATACTGTTAAAGAATTTTTCGAATTTCAAAATATCATTCTTTGAGATGAGCTATTTTCTAGTATGTAGGCTTACTACTTCTTCTATGTAATATTTTACTTTTATGTTATTTTGACTGGTGTTTCTACTTTAAAACCTTCCATGTTATATAGATTGACCATGTTTGCTGAACTTTAATTTATGACGTTGTCCTTAACTATTGTAATGTTGAACGGCAATAAAATTATATTTATTTATTATTTATTTAATGTAAGGAAATACCTGATTAGTCAACTGATGCAGTTTACCTAAGATGAAACTTACTTTTTCATTGATATTATTCATATAATAAATATGCTTCCAGTTGATAAGTGATAACTCTTTTACAAAATTTAAAATATTAACATCTTTAATTACTCTTCTTTTAATTCTTTTGACATTTGTGAATGCCCGATCATCAACCCTTTCTACATGCGATTTGACTAGAACTGCCCAATGATCCGAAACTACAGTTTTGATAACAGAACAAGACAGGACTCTATCCTCAAATGCTACTACATTATCCAGGCAGCTACCATCCCCATTCTTAGGTCTAGTAATCTCCGATATTGCAAGATACAAGTTAAATGAAGAGAAAACATTTCTCAAAACAATAGAATCTAGATTATTTTCTAATATGAAGTCAACATTAAAGTCATCACATAAAATAATATTAGCCTTAAATGTAAATAAGTGCTCCAGAAGCATATTAGTTCTATGAATAAAAAGATTGAAGTCTTTGCACTGTACATTTGGTCTATATAACGCAACAACAATAGTATTTATTTCTTCCAAGAGAGAGGCAGTAACTTCAAAAACCATCTCTACTGACATACAGTTCACTGATTCAACTGGCCTTTGAATGTATTTGTCTCTGATGAAAATAGCACAACCTCCACGCTTTTTAGTAGGTCTACAATAATAGCTACTCAACCTAAAACTATTGAAACAATACATTTCTATTTCCTCTTGGTCCATCCAATGTTCAATCAAACATAAAACATCAATTTCAAGATTTAAGACATAATCCTCAACAACATTCAATTTATTTGGAAGGCCTTGTACATTCCAGGAAAGAGTTGATATTTCATTATTATTAATACTTGTAAACGTCCTGCTCTTATGACTTGTATTACTATCACATTCTCTAGTATTGAATTTTTCAAGACTTGAATAACGAATATTTTTTGTTACTGGCATACAAATATGATCGATTGGGTCTCTCGTTCTATATTTGTTGTTTTGATAAGCGCTTAATGCCTGTCCAAAATTCAACACTTGACTAGTGGATGGAAAAGCTTTGTATGGCCGGTTATCTATAAAAAACAAGACTTACTATTTTCACTAACATATGGAGAAGATGTTGATAATTGAATCAGACCATTACAACATGGTGAAATTGAATATTGTCTCTTGTCAAGTGGTATGGTAACGTTGAACTCATTTCCATGAAAAAATGGGATGCCACTGTCATCCTCACCCATTTGGTGAAGTGTCATATCTCTATGATGATTGGCGCTCGCAGTCATTGTTGTTCTGTCAAGAGTAATGACAGAAGGTTCTACAGCCAAGGAAGTTGAAGCTGGAGTCACTAGATAGTCAGGGTCGCGTATTATAGCATTGTCATCATCACAGGTTTCCATTGGCATGGAAGGAGCTTCACTATTAGTAGTCGTTTGCCACTCTCTTAAACAGCAACTCACTGGTTTCAGTTGTTTTTCACCTATCACAAAGTCACAGAATGACTTTCCCAATAAACGCTTTCCTTTTCTCCCATAATGTAGGCCTTTTTTAGTAAAATGATGTCTCTGCATTCCATTATTGAAATCGTCATAAATCACAGTCAATGTGTCACTGTATGAAGATATTCTATTTGAAATTGACACATTGGCAAAGTGTATGTCATCATTGAGGTGTGGCTCATTGTATCTGAAGGGAATCGCACTGACTATAATGTTAGTATTCAATCCTGCCATCAGAATCATGTCTATTCCCTGCTGTATAGTGAGATGGCCCGGCTCATAGCCACAAAAATCATTTGAACCTGCCACCACAAACACATAATCAGACTTCGTTAGTTCCCTTATAAACTGTAATCCGTTCCCAACAACCTGCTTCAATTTTGCTCCTGGTAGAGTATAAACAAAAATATCATAATCATTGTATAAGCTGCTCATATAATTGTACATATCTCTTCCCTGGCTATCAGCAAGGATCACAATGCGATTCCTCACTGAATGTCTGGATGATGATTTAGTGAGACTCAGTTTTTTACTGCCTGCAGGCAAATCAGGGGCACTCCTATGCACCTGAGCTCTCACTTTAAGTGTACGTCCCTCCACAGATTGCTGTGACTCAGGATCATTATCATCAAGCAATGAGAAACGATTTGAAGTCTTTGTCCCACAGTAGCTGGAAATTTGAGATACTTTACAAGTTGTCTTGGGGGTTTTGAACTCTGTTGAAAAAATTTTCCTCTGTTTTAATAATGCTACCTCATATTCCAAAGTAGAAATTTTTTCAGCTGCATGCTGTGTATCGCTCTTCAAGAGATTGATAACTGCATCCTTTGATGAGATTTCCATTTTCAATTCATTGACAGTAGTTTTCACTGATTTCAGCTTTGACTTGAGTTCTCTGATTTCAGCATCAGCCTTCTCTTTGTTGCAAATCGAATCATCAAACTCATTTTTCCTGGTTTTTCTTTCTTGCAGAAGTGATTTTTCCAGTGCAACATTTTCAGCCGCTACACATGATAAATTTTTCTTTAGATCCTCATTAACTTTAATTGCGGCATCATATTTATTTAGCAGTGAAGTAACAACCAGAATTATATCTATCACCGCCTCTTTAGAAAAATGTTCTGAAATCACTTCTAGCACTGCATGCAAATCAACTGCAATCTCTATCACTGTACTGTCAATCAAGCCCTCCTTTAGGTTATTGAGATTGCTTTCCATCTGTATTTTATAATTGTTGCGTCCATTTCTTGTCATCATTGTAATACAGAGTACGCCTACAAGCTCTGTTTTTCCTCAAAATTTTTAACGTTTATAGGTCATATAATAAAGTATATAGAATGTGGAAACTGCCAGCATTCAGTCACAATAATCGAAAAAATTGCATTGGAAACAAAACACTTATAATTGACATAAAGACATGAAGACCATATATTACATGAAGTATCACAGCAACAAACGACTAGATTGCAACAGCCAGGAAAACAGACACTACTCTGTACACTATACTGTATTGTATAACCCGGTTTTCAAAGCACTGTATCCACCTGTTGCTTTATCAATTTGTAGCTGATTATTTGAAGGAGTACTGGCAGAGCAGCAGCAGTAGATTAATAGCTGACTATAAAACAATAAATCTATATAATTGATATCAGTTCTTTCAAGGTTTCAATCTCAATTTTTTTTTAAATTTATGATGGAAACGGATAATTAGGGATGACGTGGGAAATGCCAAGAGAGCGTTCAAGGCTACTGGAAGAAAACGGAGGCTCCTGAAGTGACGGGGAGAAAAATCAAAGGTAGAGAGAGATATATAAGGATTAGCTCATTGTTCTATACAATACAACTAACACAATACAACATTGAAGGAACCAGAGCCATAACAGGATAACAGTAATTGAAAAACTCCCGCTCATAAATACTTTGAAATGCTAGTTATCTAATAGCTGTGCAGATCAGGACATTCAAAATTAAAATTAATCAGCTGCTACGAATTCGGCAGTTTGATAAGGGGTGGAAAATGAGAGCCCCTCTATTCACCGCTTGCCCACACACTCTATCAGACAGATAAGACAATATTCTGCCGAAAAATGTCGAATTTGGCCCACTATGCCTTCAATAAAAGGTTTCAGTAAATCTCAAATATAACCCTTTATACTCACATAATCTGAACCATATTTCACACAATTAATCACTGATACTATTTAAATGGGTATGCAAATTTTCAGATTACTCACTCCACAAAAACCACTTAAATTAGAGAAATTTTCAGGAACGAAATTACCATCGACTATTGCTACTTATCCTCTCTTATCATCCTGAATTTCATGTAAATCAGTATCTTCTAAACAGCCGTTTTTCGTTACTGCCTTCCCCTAGGATAAGCTTCCCAAATGAGTTTCCCTTTTCAAAATAAGTTGTTTGCAAGCGAGTTCTCCAGCCCGTTGGGCTCACTAGTATAATACTGAAGTTTGCAGTTTGACAGTATTTCTGTGAGCAAATAGATCTTAGTTCTCTCTCTTAGTTCTTAGTTGAACATTCTTGATCAAACATCTGAACTACGTAGTGCATTGACGTTAGTGAGAATAACAATGAACTGCTATGATCAATTTTTATGTTGATCCACCGCACTCAAGGCGTTAGATTCAATCGAGAAAGCTATTTTCTATTTGAATTTCAATAGATTATTCTGAAATATTCTTCATTCAGAGAGAATCTCTTCAGCAATCATGCATCCAGGCTCTATTGACAAATTCCTGTAAGATTTCCCATAGTTTGAATGATAATGTGGCATTGTGGATAAACTTGCATCATAGTTTCTTAATTAAACTGGATTTTATCTCGAAATGGCTAATCTAGAAATAATAGTACATCTAGAACTAGTGAAAGATCAGTACCTCTTTTAGTAGGTGGGTTCGGAACCCACTTAAAATATAAGGTCCATTATGTTTCCGTTAATGTGGCTCAATCGGCTAGGTGTAAGGGTCTTCCCACTAATAAAAGTCATACACTTTTTATTATTATTATCATCTTTATTATTATTATATTTATTATTATCATTATTTTTTTTTCGAATCACCCATCTTGGGGTACGATTAATCAATTATTGCTTCTTTCCGCTTCTTCCAGTACTCCTTCATTCTCTCCGATGTTGTCTTTCTTTTCTCCTCCGACACTACAGTACCTCTTCTAGCTTTAGGTTGTTTTCTTGGAATCTTCTATTTTCATCTTTCAACAAATTTCTCTAATGTACAGTGTACATCATTGATTGTATTCTCCATAATATTCAATTCACCCTATGTGAAACAGACCTATGTGGGCTTCATCTTTCAAAAATAACTCAACTAATGAATTTACTTGATAAGTTCACTACTTACTGACTGGCTTTAAAGGGGGATTTTCTTATTGAACGATCGAAGCGAGTTCTTCCTTTTGACTTGAGGCTCAAGGCGTTGTGTGTTTGTTTTTTATGTTCCACGATAACTTTCGAACGCCTTTATCAATCAACTTCAAATTTGAAACACAGATTCTTGGTATCTTTAGACAGGTTAAGTTCGTTGGTCAATAAAATTAACCGACTCCTTCATCCTTTTAGAGGCAAAACAA
The DNA here is from genome assembly GCA_948455865.1 of Conomelus anceps. Lineage (NCBI taxonomy): Eukaryota > Metazoa > Arthropoda > Insecta > Hemiptera > Delphacidae > Conomelus > Conomelus anceps. The sequence continues at coordinate 42,813,144 of OX418221.1, forward strand.
AAGGATAGGTTCTCAGCCCTTCATTAATATATCTTTTCATCACTATATATAGAAAATAGTTGTTTTCACCATATGGAATTCGCAATAGATTTCAAAATATATTTTTCCTCCACCTACTATCAAAAGTCGCATTTTACTCCCTGGAATCGAATACTAAAGTACTACTTTTTCTCCCTAAGGACTAAAAGTGATTCTAGCGGGACTAAAAGTAATCACTTTTACTCCCTAGGGAGTAAAAGTGATTCCATAAGAATAACCTGGGAAGAAGTCCGACAACGCCGCGATTGAAGAGAAAGGAATGTGGCAACACTGTCGTGGTCGGTAGAGGAAAATTCAAGAGAGCTGTATTTCGATCTTTGGAATATTTAGATCTAGGAAATAAGTAGCTGTATTTCGATTGTGAGGTTATGTTCAACCGTTGGAGGATATGAAAAAGTACTCACCTCTAATGTCATCGGCATCTCTATGAGAGCGTTCATCTAACAGAGACGACTGAGCGTGTCTGCACAGGAAACAAGATTGCAGGTTATGTTTTTTCTTGGTTACTAAGATCTTCGACATCGTTGAAATCCGCTACCGGTATTGTAGAAGTTATTTTTGTTTTTATAAAATGGAAAGTTAGAGTGATGAGGAAATTGTTCTAACTCCACCGAACATTCGACATGAAGCTGAAAATGTAACTGGAAATTTGCTTCCGGAAAAATCGAAGGAACTATACATCAAGTGATATGATTTATTCGTTGAATGGTGCAAGAAGAATTGTGGTGGAACTGTAACAATTTCAGAAAACGTAATGCTTGTTTACCCCTCACAACAAGCACAGGTATGTAGCCCAAGTTATTTATGGACCATTTATTCAATGTTGAAAGCAACAATCCTTGTGAAACATAACATAGACATCAGTAATTTTACGAAAGCGGGTGCTTTTCTGAAAAAGAAAAATGTAGGCTATCAACCTAAGAAGTCTAAAACATTCACCAAAGAGGAGGTAAATAAATTCCTGTTAAATGCTCCAGATGAACAATACTTATTGAAAAAAGTAGCCTTGATTTTTGGTATTTGTGGAGCTTGCCGAACGGGTGAATTGTGTAATATGACTGTTAGTGACATTGAGGACAAAGGTTCAATTCTCATAGTTAATGTACCTGATTCTAAAACCAACAAGGGACGTGTTTTTACTGTGATCAATGGCACACAACAAGACAGACTACTTATATTATTTCAGAAAGTATTTAAATTTGAGACCAAAGACAACAAATTCACCCCGGCTATTTTTAAGTTTTAAAAATGGGAGATGCTATAATCAAGCCATGGGGAAAAATTCCCTGGAAAAAATACCCATGAGTATTGCACAATACTTAGAACTTCCCAATTTTAACTTGTATACTGGACACGCACTAAGGCGGACTTCAGCTACTTTGCTGGTTAATGCTGGAGGAACAATGACCCAGCTTAAAAGACATGGCGGATGGAAGAGTACTACTGTCGCTGAAGGCTATATTGAAGAATCAATTGGAAATAAAATACAAACAGCAAACAGGATTTTGAACCAAACAACAAGCAACATTGATTTGAATCACACTTCATCTGGGCCTATGCCAGTGGCCACAACACACCAGCTTCAATCCAGTTCCAGCGAGGTTGATAAAACTTCAACTAGGCCTATGCCAGTGGCTGCAACGCACCAGTTTCAATCCAGTTCCAGCGAGGTTAATCACACTTCAACTAGGCCTATGCCAGTGGCTGCAAAGCACCAGTTTCAATCCAGTTCTGTTGTATCAACCCCGAACACGGTTTTCCAAAATTGTGATGGGTGCACAATAACTATCAACAATTATTATCAGAAGTAGGCTAAATTTTTACACTATCAACAATTAACTATCAACTATAAACTATCAACTAGCAACTATCAACAAATTATTATCAGAGGTAAGCTAAATTTTGTTTTTAAAAAAATAGTGTGAAAGCGTGAAGGTAAAGTAAAATTATACATTGTTATAGGTATTGGTGTAGGTGGAGGAAAAATGTTGTGTGCATCACGGGACTAAAGTACTTTTTCTCCCTCAGGGAAATTGTCGCCCTCGGCTACGCCATCGGGCGACAACAGTTTCCCTCAGGGAGAAAAAGTTGCACTTTAGTCCCTAGATGCACAAATAACTATTGAGTTATCAGCTGTAGGTGAATAAATGCGATCAGGCTTTTTATAGAATCTATATCAGCTGATATACTAATTTCATTTCCCTGATAAAATATGGATGAATAACAGTTGTTTTCTATGTGGTAAATATTATCTTCTATATAAATAAAATTAGAGTTTTGTCTGAACATTTATCAGAATTGTATATTTTTTGGTTATTTTTACGTTTTATACATTAAATAAGCCGAAAATAGTCTTATCTCACTTTCTGTCTGTCTGTCTGTCTGTCTGTCTGTCTGTCTATCTGTCACGGCCGCAAAGGCATTTTTCGCGGCCTTCTCCTCAAAAACGAGAGCATCGATCGGGATTTTAGTTATTGAACAGTATTGAACAGTTTATTGACAATGTCTTTAGCTATAAAAAACTAAATTAACTTTTTTTTTAACAGAGTAATAAACGTTTAAAAACCAAGTGTTTTCCGATTTTGGATACATTTTACGCGGCCTTCTCCTGAAAAACGAGAGCATCGATCGGGATTTAAGTTATTTATCAGTATTGAAAACCTTTTTGACAATGTCTTTAGCTATAAAAAACTAAATTAAATTTTTTTTAACAGAATAATAAACGTTTAAAAACCAAGTATTGTGCGATTTTGGATACATTTCTTCAAAGTTTTATTACCATGTAAGAATAATAACAAATCACGTAATTTATCATGATATATCAATCAGCTGTTCTCAAATATAAATGGTGGGCCCTTCGCGGCGTTATTTACGCTGTCTGCAGACTTCTGTAGTCGGAGCATTGCAGTCTTTTAGGAAACATATGTCTGGTGAATCATAGCTCATCTTATGTTTTATCAATTATTTCTTTGTTGAAAAAAAAACAAAATTTTCTAATTTAAATTTATCAAAACAAAAATTAACATTTTAGGAAGGTGCGGTTTGTGCTAGGCTGTTGGGAATTCGCCAGGTAGCACTATTATTACCACATATGAACAAATCACGTAATTTCATCATCATCATCATCATCATCTATCACGGACTAGGCTTCTGGGGCCTGTTCCGGTGTCCACCTCTTTCTCGGTCTTCCAACGTCCCCTCTTCCGTCCTGTTTTAATTCCCATGCCTGAAATGGAAGTCGATTTGGAGGCATACGGAGCAGGTGATTGGTCCATTTCATTCGGTACTGTTTGATCACATCCGCCAAGGGTTGAACATTACATTGTCTCCTAATGTCTTCATTTCGTATGTGATCCAGTCGTGTGTATCCTTGTATGCTGCGCAGGAATCTCATTTCTGCAGCTTGAATGCGTGAATCATCATTTTTTGTTTTTGTCCATACCTCACTTCCATAAGTTAGCAAAGGAATAGCCATTGTCTTGTAAAATTTAATTTCTGTTTCCTTTCTGGCTTTACCTTTCAAAGCACGATGGATAGTGCCACACATCATATTGAATTTAGCTATCTTATGAGGTATGTCACATTCTCGATCAAAAGACACATCACAACCAAGATATTTGAAGTTATTCACCTGCTCTACAATGTTGTTTTCGATTACTATCTTAGAACGTAGGGGCCACTTGCCTAAGAATGCCATAACCTTTGACTTCATACCCGAAATTTTCATATTGAATTCTTTACTGACAAGCTGTAATTTGTGAATGGCCAGTTGCAGTTTGTCTTCACTCTCCTGTATTATTACAGTGTCATCTGCAAACATAAGAGAGTTGAGAAATATTCCTGTCCCAATTTTGACACCCGAGTCTACTTTTTGTTGCCAATTACTCATCAGCTCGTCAAGATAAATATTGAATAACGTGGGTGATAATGGACAGCCTTGTCTAACTCCTTTATTGATAGTCAACTCCCTCTCTGGTCCTCCACTTACTTTAAGCAGAATTGATGTTTTCCTGTATAGTCTGGAGATAGCCGTCACTAGATGACTTGGGTAGCCTTTCTGTAACATAATTTTCCATAAAAGAGATCTATTGACATTGTCGAATGCCTTCTCCCAGTCAATGAAAGCCAGATGAGTAGGGCAGTTGAACTCTCGTCTTTTTTCTATCAACATTTTTATTGTAAAAACGGCGTCAATACAAGATCGTCCCTTTCTGAATCCCATCTGGTTTTCTGCAATCAATACCCCTGTTATTTTTTGCAGTCGTTTATTTAATAGGGAGGCAAATATTTTATATGCTGTATCCAAAAGGCTTATTCCTCTATAGTTCTTTGGATCACTCCTTTCACCTTTTTTGTACAGAGAGATAACTTTAGATTTCGACCATGATTCTGGTACTTTGTGGGTTCTCCAGCATATATTGTAAAGGTGTAAAAGTCTTAGATGCAAAATCAGTCCTCCATATTTTATTAGCTCAAGATTTATGCCATCTGGACCTGGAGACTTACGGTTCTTGGTAGCCTTCATTACACTATGTAGCTCTTCCATTGTAATATGATCGACACAGCAATCTGAACACTTTTCAAAATTCTCATCATTCATTGTGTCATCATACCACAGTTCTTTGTAATGCTTCAGCCATTCATCTAAAGAAACACAATTTACTCGAGCTGTATCTCTCTTTTCCTGATTCATCGTTTTTATGAACTTGTAAGCTAATTCTTGTCGGCCAAATAGATCTTCTTGTACAGTATTAATAAAAGTTTCCCATGCTGTTTGATGAGCTTGTCTGACAACTGATTTAGCATGATTCCGTGCTCTGCAATATAGAAGTCTATTGTTTTCAGACTTGTTTTGTAGCCACGTAATTTATCATGATATATTAATCAGCTGTTCTCAAAAAATATTCTCTCCGATACCTGTCACTGAATTGCTGATGTTCTAAGTTGTTTACTAAGGGCCTGTTCACATGATACAGTTTTTGTGCGTTACAGTAAATTTGCTGTATCAGTTATTTTGCAGTGCTTTCGTTTGCATGTACATTTCATATTGTATGTTCACACAATACTGTTTCGACTGGATCCAGTAAAAAAGCTGTTCTAGCCGATTTCTACATTCGGTTTTGTCTTCGAAAACTGTATCACTAAAATCAGCTGTACCGCAAAATAACTATCCGTATCCGGTGGCACATGTATTGTACCGGTAATGGATAATGTTCAAACGATACGCTTATTATGCTGGAAGCAGTCTTCAGATCGTCAGCATTGATCTTCTTCATTGATATTCTTCAGCATTGATCTTCTTATTAGTGAATTCCAGTGTTCAGAAGTGGAAGATATTAATTGTGAAAATTTAATTTCTCTAATATATGAGAGACCCGCCTTGTGGGACAAGACTTAAGATTAATATAAAAATAATGAGAGAAAAATGTGTAGAATATTGAAATCAGAATTTGCGTACTTTGATCAAAATTTAAGAGAAACCTTCAGTAAGAAAGATAATCTTACACAAATAATCCTGGACTGGAATAAATAAAACTGGAAGCGCAATGGTGGGAGTTGCTGGTCTCCTATCGGGCGCCTCCCCAGGTGGCGGATTGGGGGATGCCTCCTAGATATAGGTGGTACCGGGGAAATGAAATACCCGGGGTGGACCAAAACCAGCATAGAAACTGCTGCCTTGCAGATGGAGGTCAATGGAAATCCAAAGGCTAGGGGAAGAAAACCCCAATAGAAAATTGACTGCTGCCTTGTAGTTCAGCATTGGTTTGTTAAAGGCTAAGGAAGGAAACCTGAAAAAATTCCCTGGTCCTCCAGGTTGGAGGTTGGATGTGGGGCTAACTCCCCCACTCCATAAAATAAACATTTGTTATGGAAGCGCAAAATGGTAGGAACGGACGGCCCTCAAATAATTTAGTAAAGGAACAGACATTTAAACGATCGCTGGATAGGGACCGTTGGCGACAATTACTAGTGCAGGCCAAAACCCGTCCTGGGTTGTAGGGCCACTGAAGAAGAAGAAGAAGAAGGAAGCGCAATGGAAGAAGGAGGAGAGCACAGCAATAAGCAGCAAAGCCGGACCGTGTGAACATCACAGTACAGTTGACGCCGTACAGTAAAAAAACACAAAAAAACTGTATCGGCTGAACAGGGCCTAAGCTGCTAACAACTTCATGATCGTTGCTATCAAAAAAGCCGAAGCATATTTAGTCTTATTTCTAAACATAATCCGTACGAAGGACGGGCACAATAGCTAGTCTACTCTATAGATACACTAATTTCATTGCCCTGATATATAGGTCTATGAGCACGGTAGGTCTTTTTTGTGGAAAATAAATCTGTGTATCAGAGCAACGATGAACTTGAACTCAAAGTTATAGATGTCTTGTGAATTTTATGTAAATCAGTATCTTCTAAACAGCCGTTTTTCGTTACTTCCTCTAGGATAAGCTTCCCAAATGAGTTTCCCTTTTCAAAATTAGTTGTTTGCGAGTGAGTTCTCCAGCCCGTTGGGCTCACTAGTTAGGTACCGGGTTATTGATGGAGCTTCAAAACTTGGTCAAATTTGAATCAGCCCATCGAAAAAATGAATTTAATTTGAAAATAAACTCAATTTCGTGAAATACTGTTGAGTTCTCAACATGAAGATGGAATGAGGATCACCTGAGAACCTGACGAACGAGTAGATTCCTCACGTACCTCTAACAGTATACAATTCTTATAACATTATTGAACACGTATTTCTGTTGTTATTATCGTAGTACTCTTGATTTTTATCTATCATTGATAACCAAATGATGCCTATTTATGGATAAATTTAGTATAAACTGAATGAATAGGTGAGTATTTCGGTAAAAATATTTAGTCTCACATAAATGATCAGTTTTTCCTGCAAAAGAATCATACAGAATTCCCAAATGAATTAAAAACGTGAAATTTACACTGTTTTTACTCTAAATATCCCTGCAAACTGAGATACTCATTGTGGTAGTGCGCTCTCGTAGAGTAATCTAGGCAATCAAGATTCTTGCTAAATGAATATTATACTCGAGGATATGAGAATCACCATTTCAAAAGCAAACATAGATCTTATTTGATTTACATTTAATTTCATCTAAGTGAATAAATAATAGAAAAAAAGATTATTTAATAATTAATAAGAGTATGGCTTTTAGTGGTGGGGAGACCCGTATGGGTAGTTTCACCTCGCCGTTTGAGGCATGTTATTGTAAACATGTTCTGAAGCATGAAACATGTGTTTGGTCTTTATAAGTGTTTTATCTTATACTATTCATGAGATAAGGGTGCTTGCACAGTGGAGAATCCTATACTCGATGATAATCACCATCACAAAATAGAACACATGGTGATATTCAGACTGTATTGATGCTGCTTCAATCTGTCATACACCATTCCACAGCATGTGATCGATTTTGCGATGGTGACTATTATCGAGTATTGTTTCTCTCCACTACGCGGTCACTGTTATCATCTCATGAACAGTACTTATACAGACCAATAATTGAATTTTGTTGTCCTGCTATTTATTCACTTCTAAATAACAACAATTGAAGACCAATAATTGGATTTTGTTGTTCTGTTATTTATTCACTTAAGTGAAAAAAGTTGTAAATCTAATGAGATTTAGCCAAAAATTAATTATCAAATGAACCGATATCTACGCGGAACCAATCTGTGAGTGATCACTTACCAGAGGGTTGACGTCACAGCATGACCTTGCACGTTAGAACGAGTGATATTGATACATAACCTTAAAAACAACTGCTAAAGCTGTTTACCTCTACTTCTTCTCAGTCTGAGCACTCACAATTTTCTGGTCTGCTACACCGTTTATCTGCTGCACTGATTCACTTTGTGAATACTTAATAAATGATATTTATTATCAGTTTGGATTATTTTCGATATTATTTTTTTTTAGGAATAAATCTATTGAGTTGACAGTAAAAATGTATACAACCATTTGAGAAAATAAAGAATAAATATATTGGGTTTAACGTAAAAATGTGCAACTTACGAACATTTGAGAAAATCAGAAAATAAATAAATTTTTGGGGGTTTGTTTATTTTTCAATTACAGCACATATCGTGTTAAGAGCAAGAAAAATGCTGCAAAAGTATGATGTTGAAATTGTTTCCACCAATATAATATAATGAAAACTTAAAAGTGTCTTTTAAGTTTTTATTATGCTGCAAAATTATACCACATACAGCCCTCTAGCTTGATTGCACCAGCTGCTAGAGTAATTTAGAAAATGTCGTATTTCCAATTTCTGGGTTATTTTGAAATTTCGAAAGACTATTTCGTAAACAGATTGAAATAAAAATGTAATATTATGTGTTTTGTTAGTCTCATCACTCAAATTTTATCGAAATTTGGAACAAAATCTGGATAAAAAAAGGTGAACAAAAAAGTGTGTTGATTCGACATGGAATGACCCTATTATTGGAGCAATTCATGACTGATATTTCTTAATAATTCATATGTTTCTTGTTCTAAGCATATTATATACTGTATATATATATATATACAGGGTGTCCCACGAGTAACCCGACAAACTTCGAAGGTGGTTTTTTCTCATCAAAATAATGAAAAAAGTTTATACAAACATATGTCCGGAAATGCTTTTTTAGGGAGTTACGGATAGCGAAAGATTTCGCCCGATTTTCTGGGAAAGGATGGAAATAAAGCTAAACTGTTTTTTCTTATGGCGTTAAGTTAGGTGTTACATTTAATGGGTTTTATGTAAAATGAACTGAAAAATTGAATTAAACACGTCCCAGACCTCTAGGATCACCCATATCTGAGATATCAGACAAAATTCGGTCTCGAAAAACATGCTTCGCTTAGATTTGATCTACATTAAGTTTCATAAATTGATATTATAGTACCCTAAAATTAATGTGCCTTATTGTGGCTTGAGGGGAATTAAATTTCATTCATCTCAGATACAAAAAAAGGCTACATCGATTGCGTTGCTTTACAAAAATCTCTGTCGAATGCTGACATGGACGCAGGAAGTAGCTCAGAGGTGTGCTAGATAGTATACACACACACACCTGTGCAGCCCATCATGTGTAAAGGTGAGAGTGGAGGTTCAGAGAGGTTCAGAATTGTTTTATTGGGCTTGGCATACTCATACAACTCTGTTAGCTCAGTGAGGAAAGCAATCGCAACCTACCTCACTCCTCGTTTGCGTAGTACGCTCTTTGGACCAAAACATAATGTTGAGGTCTGAAGAGTCACCTACAGTTGAAAACGGGTATGATACTGTACATAAATACCCTATAATTATTTATGTCCGGTTCCAAAGGAATAAAAAAAACGTTTGGAAATAGTTTCCTATATAATTATTATGTTTTTTATTTGGCAGTTGTTTCACTCCCCTAAAACCCAGAAATCTCTCTTCCAAAATATGATTGTATAAAAATTATAGAAAATATGCAGAATATGCTAAAATGCTGTATAAAATATGCTAGGATAATATGCTGATGTCACATCTAAGCAATGAGAAATTTATTCTAGATAATAAAAATAGTGACGATAGATGATCATTATTTTGTCAACTAGACATTTATTGAAGAATAAAGTTTCTTTCAATATTCTATATAGAAATTATTTCATTCTCAATAATATAAGGCTTTTTAAACCACATAAAGATCATAGAATGATGGAATTTCTACTCACATTTATTCTCCAGAATACGGTCCTCAAATACAAGGTCTGCAGTTAGTCCCTCTCAGCATTCATCTGTTTTGCACTCCAATGATAAATCACTGAATTCGTTCACAAATATCTTGTTTACATGCACAAAACCACTACAATTGTGTTCACAAAACCTTTGAAACCTTAAAAACCATAAGTATTCACTTTGTTCCTCTACCCAACCACGTTACTATTGAAAATGGTAAAGTTAAAAATAATTCTACTAACCACGCTACTTTGAAAATTTTTAAATTAGGTTCTTTAGCACAATAACATAACATCAAATTTAGCAATGGATGAAAACATGTTTCTTGTAAAATCAAAATAGAGGAATATATTATCCTACAGGTCTAATTTTGATAGTCACATGCGGAAGGTTGTAGGTTTCTGGAGGAACAATTTGTGACTTGAACAATTGTTGGCACAAACAAATCAACAAAAAAATAAGTATCACAGAACAACCGGTGAATGCGTGATAACGCACCTACCACAGCGTGGTTTTACAAACACAGTCTGAGCGGTTTTGACCGGCGTGCAGACTTCAGCGTGGAACTACCTGTTGGTTTACTGCTGGGAAGATACTCTCTATGATACAGAACTAGTTGCGTTGCATGATACAGATTACAGAGTATTTATTGGGAAAATGTTAGAAGATACTGGGAAGAGTGTGTAGAAGTGTAACTGAAAAATAACTGATAAAAGAATTAAGAAATGATAGAAATATCCTCATAGAGCAAATCGTTCTTATCGTTATTATAATGTAGCGAATATGAAATTGGAGAGAATAGAAAGAAAGAAGAAACAGTGGTTCTCGGTGTTATCTGCTATGTAAATGTTTACTTTTAAGCAGCTAATTACTCTGCTTTTGACACTTTTATAGTGTTTACTTGGTAATTTGTAGGATGTTCTAGTTGTTTGATTAGACATTAATGGAATCTTTTCGAATATTGTAGAAAGTGCTAGTTTCCTTGATTTATTTATTTAGAAGTTGATAGAAAAATCCAGAGATATCTCAATTATGGAAAATCATATAAATAGAGGGACACTTTTGTAAATTAGTTCAGTTGTCTTTGAAATTCGTCGTGATAAACAAGTTGTGACAGTTCTATATATACTGTGCCTATATAGTGATAATTCTTTCTTTGTGACTTTAGTGACAATTCTTTTTCCTGTTTAATTCATACCAGTGAGCTACTAAATAGTTTTTATTTTACGGACTAGTGCTACGTAAGTTAATTGTTCTTTTTCGACATTTCTTTTTGAATATTATTGGATGGTTTATTGTACAGTTAATATTTAATATTAGAACTTTTATTGATTGATTTTTGTACAGTTTATTGAAATCTCTTTATTAGTTGAACAATATCGATTTGTCTGTTTTTAATTGCTTATTTTTCTGTAAGACATTACTGAACAGTGAGTGTTGTGATTATTTGTGTGAATAAAGTGCGAGTGATAACTTTAAGTGTTGCCAGCATTATTTTAGACAAAGAACCTGTAACAATAATATGAATTGTGATTTTTACTCACATCTCAGCACATACATTGGAGGACTGCATTTCACTTCTGAGGAGAAGCTTCATCAGCCTAAAATATTAGCATCTGATTTTATATTTATACTGAAGTTGGAGTTTCTTGAATTATGCCAAGTCTTCACCAATTTTAATTAATAACTTAATCATAATTAAAGCCATAGAGAGTCTCTTCTAATTCCAATAGATAGGATTCAGCTTAAGATTGATTGAAGATTTATTCCCTCATAAATTCATACAATTATGAAATCAATACAATTAAGATGAAAAAAACCTGTACATATTATGAATATGAATATTTATATTTACAATATAAATATACAGAGTTTGTTTTCAGTTGAAAACTATGAGAGATGTGAGATGATGACTTTTTTGAAAACTATGAGAAACATGATAAGAAAAAGAAATTAGAGTATAAAAATTAATTATAGAGTCTTGAACTAGCAGCCGAACTGTAAACATCGAATGTAAACAGTGAGGAGTAATAGTAGTAGTAGTAGTAGTGTAGTTAGTTAGTTTTAGTTGTGGTTGGCCTACTTTTCTACTTTTGCCGTTGGAGTACTACTGAACCGGACGATTGCATCGGATGGGAACACCAATCAAAGTACCCGACGGGCTAATTCCAGAATTCGAGGAGATGGAAGAGGAAGAGCAGCCATCATCTGGAGCAGCTGAGGTATCAGGGTATTTAACCAGCAAGAGTACATCAACAACAGGTAACATGGACACATACAGTTTTTTTCAAGGTGAATTTTCAAAGGATATAAATGGCATGAAAGGAGTAAGAAATGAATTAAAAGACTGGGCTGAAGCTGAATTTGACAAAAGGAAACTCACAAGAAATGATTATGATAGGTTCCTGACATTAGCAAATATGTTGTCAGAAAATATAATTAGGCTGGAAACTAGAGTAATTACTATTACACAATTGGCAGCAACAATAGGGAAAAGTAATTGCGGAATAAAGGAATCTCTAAAAAATATAAACGACACAGTGAAAGCAATGAAGAGTACTGATAAACCAAAAAGTTTTGCAGAGATAGTTCAATTGCCTAGGAAAAATAATGTCAACAGCAAAAAGGAAGAGAGTAATGTACGGAAATTGCAACCAAAAGAGCATGTAGTTATGATAAAACCCACTCAACCAGTTTCAAATGATCTTGAAAATAGCAATAAGATTAGAAATATACTAAGAAAGAATATTAATGATAAGGAAAACATTAGAATTAAGAAGACTGTTAATGTAAGAGGAGGAGGACTACTGATAATCCTAGACTCTGAACTAGAAAAAAAGAAAATAGTTGAGAATAAGGCAATTAAAAACCTTAATGAACAAGAAAATTTAAAAATAGTTGAGCCCCAAAATAAAAATCCGAGGTTAATAATCTACGATGTACCAGTAGAGCTTAAACGAGAGGAATTAGCAGAAGAAATCTACAATAAGAACTTTGCAAAAACAATGTTAAAAAAATCAGAGTTTGTAAATGGTTGCAGGCCTCTCTTCAAACTAGGCCCAAGAAATAAGGAAGAGGTACATTGGGTTCTGGAATGTGAACCTAACATTAGGAATGCGTTGATTAATAATAAAAGAGTATTTCTGGATTGGACGTCTTGTAAAGTAAACGATTATATAGCAGTAGCAAGATGTTTCAAGTGTCAGAGCTTCGGTCATATAACCAAGTTTTGCAAAGTAGAAAAAGAAATTTGCGGTCACTGTGCTTTGGAAAATCATAACATTAAAGCATGCCCGAATCTGTCTAAGCATCCAACTTGTGTCAATTGCAAAAAACTTAATAAAAAATCAGATCACAAAGTAAACGATACTAAATGTCCGTGCAATGAGAAAGCTCTGCAACAATTAATCGATAGAACCAATTATGGGATTTTTTAAAAAAATATATTCAAATAAGAAAGAAAAAAATAATAGGGTTTTTATTGACATGATTGAAATCTTAAATTCATCAAGTAAAATAAAAATTGATCAAAAAGCAAAAATTAGGACAAGTCTTTACATAAATTATGGACAATTTACAAACATAAACATTGCTTTTGGTTGTTGTTCTAATAAAGATAAAATAAACCTTTCCGAGGGCATTGCAACAATAATCAACAAAAATCAATTTGGCGACCTGATTTTGAGCGTTTAACAACAGTGATTCTGCAAACTAAGCAAATGGATTTGACCGTGAAATGCGACGAGACATTTAAAATTCTAAATCTGTACCTTCTGTCTGATAATAACAATTTGTTTCGCAAACTAGAACAGTTGTTGCTTGTTGTGGATAGCTGGGCGTCATCAAATGAAACAATAACAATAGGAATTGATACAATTGGAAACATGAGCGATGTATCGAGTATTGATCTCTTGAATTTAGTCAAGTCAACAAAAAAAATTCAATATGTATTTTATTATAGAGGAATGGATAATTTAAATTTTTTGAACAAACCACGAGTGGAAATTAATGAAAATTTCTGTCCAAACAGTAATCTACCAGAAAGATCTACAAAACATAATTATATTAATAGTATGATAGAATTAAGGAACCTTTTAAGGCAATATGACCAATTGAACGCAGATATTTATAAGAAGGTTCTTAAAAGTGTCACTAGTAATAATTTATTGGAATCATGCTCCTCAATTCATGAAATCAAGTCAAATGGAATGAATATTTATGATAATAGATCGAAACAATTTTTGTGGCCTACTAATACGAGTTACAGGATGGGATTCAGCTTGGAAAATGGAGGAACATTCGTTCCATTTTGCTCACACAGCAAACGGTTTTTAACAACGCATAATTACATACTTGTAAGTAGGGATACGCAGATCATGTTAAATAGTGAATTATATAAAAAAAATATCAACAGTGGATATATCAGCCTGCATATTGCATCAAATAACTTGGATAGATGGTGTACCAGGTTGCGGCAAAACTTATACAATTCTAAACCAGCATAAACCGGGCTCTGATTTAGTCCTATGCCAAACAAGAGCAGGAATCAGTGAAATCAGGAATGAAATTAATAAAATATATGGAGGAAAGTATGATGATATAATTAAAACAAACTACAGGACAGTATAATCATTTATAATAAATGGTTCTAGGAAAAGATATGATCGTGTTTTCATAGACGAGGCGGTCTTGATGCATGCAGGTTATATAGGATTTATCTCAGAGTTATCAGGTTCTTCAAAAATATTTCTGTTGGGTGATTCCAACCAGATTCCATATATTGAAAGGAGCAAACTACCAACGGAATGGTCTCACCCTTCTTCATTTTGTGAACAAGTAAGAAAGGTATCATTAACATGCAGATGTCCAATTGATGTGTGCTTCTTGCTTTCAACATACTACAATAATATAAAGACAACTAATACGAAGATCAGGTCAATATAAAAGACAATCTATAGTGATGAATTTTTACAGCTGGAGCCAGAAACACTTCTTTTAACTTACACACAGGCTGAGAAGTTAATGTTACAGGAGGTAGTGTACAATAAATTGGATAGTACTATGAAGATCCACACCATTCATGAAGCTCAGGGACTTACTCATAAAAATGTTGTCCTAGTGCGAATCAATACTAAACATTTGGAAATTTATAACAGTATCCACCATACAATTGTAGCCTTGAGTATACAAGCCTTGAGTATACACACAAATTTAGATACATAACAACAGGAGAGGATGATTTAATGCTAACATTCACAAAAAGAATTCAAAATCTTAATGATGCGTATCTCATACATTGGCACAAGGAAAAGGCAGGCGCAGTGGAAGCTAAATCAATAATCAACAATGAATGATAATTTTGAGGAACTCGATCTTTTTGAAGAGATAGATGATGAAGTGGTCAACAGCTGTCATCACCTTCGTGGAGTATTGAATTCATGTGATTTAAGCATCTTCTGTCAGAATATAAGAAGTATCAGGAAGAACTATGATAATCTGATGGTTCAGTTATGTGAAATGGATTTTGTTTTTGATGCTATCATTCTGACCGAATGCTGGATTAGGAACGATTTCACACCTCAATCTATCCATGGATATAATGTGTTTTCCACCTCAAACAACTCATTACAAAACGACGGAGTGGTTGCTTATGTAAAGGAAAGTTTGAATGTTCAATGTGTGGAGCTACGAATTGATCAGGCAAGTATCCTACATATTCGATTGGAAACAGCACTAAGGAGAATCAACATCCTTGCAATCTACAGATTACCCTCTTTCAATGATATTTCCGATTTTTTAATGGGCTTGGAAACAGTGCTTAACAGATTAAGAGGTCAGCAGATCATATGTGCAGGAGACATGAATATCAACACCCTTCAACCTCGGCCACATCATCAATATAATGACTACTGTGATCTTCTAGGTGAACATGGGCTTAGGCACTGCATCAAACGAGCAACCAGAATTACAACAGAAACATCTTCATGTATAGATCACATTATTACCAACTCTAGGGATAACCTCTTTCCAATAATTTATGAATCAACAATAACTGATCACTTCACCACAATACTAGGATTACAACATCAATCAAGAATTAGTGCGAATGAAATGGAAATGCAGAAAATAAATAGCACATATGAGAGGATAGACATCAATAGCCTGAAAAATGAATTCCAAAATGAGGAATGGGTTGATGTTTTTGAAAATAACAATCCGGATACATCTTACAACACCTTCATATCAACTTTAAAACAGCATATACAAAATAATACTAAACAACATCGGCAGCGGAAGAAGGACAAACCTATTAAACCATGAATCACCAGAGGGCTAGTAACAGCAATAAGAGCCAGAAACTTGCTTAACAAAAGAAGAAAGGAAAATCCAAATGACATAAACTTATCCAACTACTATCGCCGATATAGGAATACACTCACAACCTTAATTCATGAAACAAAGGAAAAATATTATAAAGAAAAATTAGATGAAGCTGGAAAGGACAATAAAAAAATGTGGAAGTTAATCAGAGACGCCACTGACTCTAACCAGAAAACAAAAATGAATTTGGATGCTATAAAAATAGATGATACAGTTGTAACATTGAAGGAAAATTCAGAAGCTGTGCTCAACCACATGAATAATTTTTTCACTAATATTGGAGAAAATATGGCTGAGAAAATAATAAATTCTTTGAATAAATCACTGGATCAAATCATAACACAACATAAACCCATTACAAGAACTTTAAAGTCCATGTATTTTCATCCAATAAATGAAGAAGAGCTTCTTGAAGCTATTGGTACTTTGCATAATGACAGTGCCCCAGGACTTGATGGTTTCAATAATAGGACATTGAAGTGCATAAAGGATTATATTGCTAAGCCACTAACACACATATTCAATTTGAGTCTGACAAAAGGAATTTTCCCAAATGCTTTGAAAGAGATATGTGTTAGACCATTGCATAAAGGAGAGGATAAAACAAATGCCACCAATTACAGACCTATTTCACTAATTAGTAACATTTCTAAGATTTTGGAAAAACTAGTTAAAAAACGTCTGGTGAATTACTTAGAAAAAAATAATTTACTTTCCACAAATCAATTTGGATTTCGTGAGGGTAAGAGTACAGAGGATGCGGTATTAGAATTGTCAAAATTTGTCATAGATAAGCTAGAAAATAACAAAAAATGTGCAGCAGTGTTCCTGGATTTGGCAAAGGCTTTCGATACTGTAAATCACTGTTTGCTGCTGAAAAAATTAGAAGCCATGGGAATTAGAGGAGTAACTTTGGAATGGTTCAAATCATACCTCAGTGACCGTCATCAGAAAGTCAAGATAGAACACCACCTCAGCTCAGAAACTACAATGAAATTCGGAATTCCTCAAGGAACGGTACTGGGGCCAATTTTGTATTTGGCATATGCAAATGAGCTATGTTCGTTGCAGATAGAGGGGAGAGTCATTGCCTTTGCTGATGATATAGCATTACTGTTCGAGGGAAACACCTGGGAGAAGGTTTTTCATTTGGCAGAGGAAGAATTGTTGAAAGCTAATAAATGGTTAAGAGAGAATTTACTCACAATAAATGCAACCAAAACAAAATTCTTGGCCTTTTCTCTGACAGAGCGCACGCGACCACCTGACTCTTCAATCAAATTGCATCACTGTGGAAGGATCAACAACACATGTGATTGCCCATCAATTCAACAGGTCAACGAGATGAAATATTTAGGTACAATAGTGGACAGCAAACTCAAGTGGGACAAGCACATCAATCAATCAGTAACCAGGATTAGGAAACTTCTATATAAATTTTATCAACTGCGTAAAATCCTAAACTATGATACAATAAAAACCGTTTACTTTTCATTAGTCCAATCAATCCTAAGATACGTCATAATTGTCTGGGGAGCTACACATTTCATCCATATTGAACCACTTTATAAAATTCAAAAACGCATTCTAAAAATAATTGGTTTCAAGGAGAATCAATTCCCCACGAACATTCTCTTCAAGGACAGTAAAGTACTCAGTGTGAGGCAACTCTACATCCAGGCTATTATCACAAGAATGAAGAAAAACACCGAAGAATTAAGACTGGTAAATCACGTACACCAAACAAGGCAAAGAAACACAAATTCAATAGTACCAAGGATGCACACAACTTTTGGACAACGAAATTACATTTACCTAGGGCCGAAAATTTACAACATAATACCTGCAAATATTAAAGAAGAAATTAACACATATCATTTTAAAAAGAAGTTTAGTCAATGGCTGATAGACATTGGAGTGGACATTAGTGAGAACTTAGTAAGACTGTAAATAGTTGAGCAACTACTTTTTTCGTTCTTTTTCATGACTTATTCTAAACTTTTCAACTAATTTTCTTTTTCACTTTTATTTAATGCATTGTAATTAATCACTTTTAAAACTTACACACTAATATCTTGAGTAATATAGAAAACATTTGAAGTAGAAAAACCCCAACACATAGTATTATAGTGGGGTATATTAATTTATTAATTACATTTTTATATTTAAAAAAACTTGAGGCATGAAATTATTATCGTTGTATACATGTATTATCTTTTATATATAATATTATATTATCCATTCATTGTATTGTAAAATGTTTTTGATAAATAAATTTGAATTTGAATTTGAATTGTTGTGATTATTCACTGTTGCTACTGTATTATCTATTTATATTTCTTACTGAGACTCTGGACATCATAATAAAGTTTTAGTAAAGACTGTGAATCTTAACATAAATTTTATAGAACTTGTCCATTGAGAACGAACTCAACTGTTTCAACACATGGTTATTTGAAAAATGAAATTTAGATTCTTATTTTTCTTGATTTAAAATCGTTAGTTATGATTTAATTGTCTTTATTTTGTCGATTTTCTATTTATTGATAGTTTTCACTTGATTTGCCTTTTATGTTTGTTCACTTTTTACTGCCATTGGTTAGCTCCTTCCTTTGTTACAAGTGGGCGTGACAGTTCTCAGTAGACAGCCAATCACACCACAGCATACTTTAGCCTATTAGACGCATCCATTTTGTTAGTCTCGCGTCCATTTTGTTAGTCTTGCGTCAAACATTTTGAATAGTATCACTTCTTTCATGGTATGAAAGTGAATTTTGAGAATTGTATAGTTCTATATTTTATATTAGTGGCAATGGACTCCTGAATTGAACATCGTTAGGACTATAATAAGGGTGTCTTCTACAAAAGACCCGAATTGTTTTGTAACAGGACTCAGAAACAACTATAAAAGCATCACTTCAGGATAATAATATTATTTTTAACCGACAGGCCTAATTGAGAAATTTTTGTTTTGAGCACTTCTTATATTTTAATGCCAATTTCGTATTTGTACAGTGAATTCTCTTCTTCGTCTCATCCTTCTTTTTCTACTTTCTATGCTTCTTCTTTCTTCTCCTATTTCTTTTTCTTCTTTTCCACCTTCCCACTCATTTCACAAAACTCATGTGAAGCCTCAAAAAACACCATAATATTTGAGCCGTTGACAGTTGACACATGCTCAACATTCTGGCAGAGTCACGTTTCCCCAGAAATGTGTATAGGGCAAGTTATTACAAAAGTTAAAAATAAAGAGGGTCTGGGAATTTCAAGGAAGTAGGTGTTTTGATGAACGACTGACAAGACAAATTTGGAAATACGATTTCGTGCACCTGTGCACTTGTATTGATGCTCTATTATTATTGTGATGAGGAGCTGGCATCAAAAATAACTTTTCCTGAAAATACCAAATACACCTGTGAATAAACAATAGACTGTTACCGATAGTGGCCAAAATGGAATTCCTATAACTAATCGACTGTTGTAGTAGTAACCGCATATATATATAGTTTAATAGGAATAGATATGTAGAACTAACCATGTAATATAGATATAGAATTAACATTACTAAAATATAGGTATGTTGGAATGCAGCATGCAAACTAAGTATTAACCACAATGATAAATATACTTAAAAAAGCGCTTATTGACTAAGATCAAATTTGAATTGTAATTTCAATTTGATATTTAAATTATAGAGATTTTTCAACCTATGACACTTGATGAATTTATTGTTATATGCTCTAGGAATATCCATATTCATGAATTATATATTGTATATTTGTAATAAATTATGGTAGGTTTAATTTGGATTCCTGGATTTGTTGTTCCATGACGAACTGCGTTGTTAATATTAACTTTTTATGTGAATTTAACGACTTGCAGTCAGATATCAAGTATTTGACTGCAAGTCGTTAAGTTCACATAAAAAGTTAATAAATTTAATTTGGACTCTATTAGATTGATTTGATTATGATAGGTAATACAGTACTTAAAATTATTGAATTGGATTCAGTTTAACTTAAAAAAAGGTGATCACCAAAAAGTTCAGTTTTATTTGTCTTCCTAACTTAATGATATTTTGAAGCTATGAATCAATTTTAAATATAATTTATGTCTTATATAATTCATGTTTTATTGTAGTCACTGACTTGAAATGTTGTGTCAATCATTAAGACTATTGAATATCTATTTGTATCATCAATAATGCTCTCTTATGTAACTAAATTCATATTTAAAAATACCAACTTCAATTCTTCAATATATTTCATGTATTTAAATTAATCACATAGATTTGTAATATACAGATGAAAATTTCAGAATTGGTTAAGAGTCTGAATGAATGAATTTATTTGCCAAAAATTATTACAAACAAACTCTACAAAATGAATAGACTACCGCACTAAAACTTATAAAAAAATAAAAACATAATCAGCCATGTATCATAATTATACAATAAAATAGAGAATCTTAAATTATCTTATTCTAAATTCCATTGTCGTTAGGAAGTGGCAAAGACACCAGCAAAAGGGAAAATCCTTGTGCGCCAGTGTGAGTCGCATCATCTACATTATTCCTTGTAACAAAACAATCATGAATATCATCTCTGTGTCATCATTACTGACATTACTATTACCGTATACAAAGTCATTCATAAAGTTTACCATTATATGAAGCTCAATGATGAAAAATAATTTAACTTTAGCTATGAGTTAATGGCTCTTTTTCTGTGCTTTACGTTTCGGAAATTATTTGGTGGAAATTCGCTTTCTAATATATTTATAAACTTACTGCTAATGTAGTGGAGTTGTCTTCCAAGAAGGGTTGAGTTGGTAACATATAATTGATATTTTTTTATTGTATTGGGTCTTAAACTGTAATTTATGTTATCTGATCGTGGGAATTTATTCTCGTATTTTAAACTGTAATTTGTGATGCAACCAAGATATAACTGTCGTATGGTTTGAACGTCGAATTCGTTGAACAATCTCCTACTATCATATAGTCTAGGCTTCTTTAAAATTGTTTTTATGATAAATTTTTGTATAAGAAAAAGTTTATTTATATGAGTGTCGAATGTCCCACCCCAAACAATTATTCCATAACGTAATAACGATTCTACTAGTGCTGCATATACTTGCCTGTGTTCAGAGAGAGACAGCACATGTTTTAATTTGTAGAATTTGTAAGATAAATATTTCAGTCTCTTACACAAGAAATTGATATGGAAGTCCCACTTGAGACACTCGTCCACCCATATGCCAAGATATTTAAGGTTTGATTTTCTATGGATAGTAGGACAGAAGCATTTATCAGTGTTTGGTTGACCATTTAAAATACAGTTTGACATAATTTTTAATTTGTAATGGTTATCTGGTTTACCTTCTCTGTTTGCTGAAAAAGTGATAAGATTTGTTTTTTCCACATTTAAGCTCAAAGTATTACAGTCCATCCAGTTCTTTACAATATTTATATCATGCTCTGCAGCTTTAAATGTATCATACCAACTATTTTCAGAAAATATAATCACTGAATCATCAGCAAATGAGGAAATTATTCCATTTTTTAGTTTAATATTTAACAAATCATTTACATACAGAATGAACAAAATTGGCGAGAGTACAGTTCCCTGAGGTAAGCCATAACATGATAGTTTCTCAATACTTTGTTTGTTATTTATTGTTAAAATTTGAGATCTGCCTTCCAAATAATTTTTTATGAATTTCAGGGAGTGCCCTCTGAAACCGTACTTCTCCAGTTTATTGCAAATTTTATCATGTGGTATGGTATCGAACGCTTTGGATAAATCCATGAAAACTGCTAGTGGTTTTTTCTGGAATTTAACATTTCTGTTACATTATTTACAAAGAATGCCAGGGCATCATCTGTACTTTTATTTGGTTGGAAACCATATTGGTTTTCATGTATGATGTTATTAATTTGTATGAACTTCATTATTCGTTTTTTAAATAATTTTTCTAATATTTTGGCAAGGTTGCTAATTAAGCTGATTGGTCTATAGTTTCCTGGATTATTTTTATCGCCTTCTTTGAAAATTGGTGTAATGTTACACAGTCAAAGCTACTGTTATTATTATTAATTTTCATTTGAATATTTATTACGTATTAATTATTACTGGATCATTACAAATTCTTGTGAATATCTTTCAGATGTTCTTTCGATTTTATTAATTCTGCAATTAATTGTTAATAACTTTCGTCATTGAAATCAATTGTATTCCAGATTTTTTTAAAATAATTATCATGGAGAGCCATAATTTGAAAATTTGTAAATAAAATTCAAAACACACAAATACAAGCAGAACAAAAACCCAACAGTAATTTTAAATTAACACTTAACTTCTATCCTCCATTATTGTAAGCTGAACCTGACAGTGGGCGAGGCATGGTGGTGATGGTAGGGGGAGGTATGGTGGTGGCAAGAGTAATATAAAAGAGGGAGCAATCCCTGGCTCTGTCTCTCTTTTTGAATTGTGAATCGTAACAAGGAGGTGACCACTGTGTGCAAACGGTATCAGAATTCAACGTCTCAGAGAGAGTTGACTGGTAAAGCCTATTACGTAATTATTATTTTTTCTTCAACTTATAATTTTTTCTGCCACACCACCCCATTGCCCCATATAGCCAAATAGCCTATAAAACTTTATGAATCAGTTTCAGTTTCCAGCAAGTTTTCATTTTATATGCTAAACAATTATTGTAAACACAGTTAATTTCTTTCATTAAAGTTTCTTCCTTTCTGTTTCAAATATTATTTTTTCTATTAACGACACGAAACACGTTTATTTTTTGTGATGCTACCCATTTTAGTTCCCTTTATTTCTTGAGCTTGTAAATTTATTTTGTAGTTCAGATAGAAGTATTGTTTAAACTTAATTGTTTAAAGTCTGTTGTAATCTTATTTCAAAGAATTATTATGTATTGATCTAATCATTCTGCAAAGTTCATTTCAATTTTCATTCGTTTTTTTTTTATTACTGTAAATAAATTTAAAAGTTAAACTGTCCTGTTTTTTCACTTCTTATCCTACTTCTTATCCTACTCCTTATCTACGCCCGAGTCCCCTGCTCTTTCTTTTAGTTTTATTCATTTATATTATTTGATTTCTTTGTGTGTGACAGGGTGATTACTGATTTTTGTTCAAGTGGACAAGAGGAGTTCTGAGCCTTTGCTAGCTTCTCCCCATTTGAATACAAGACAGTGTCATTACTGATAGTGTTTGATTGCTGACACAGGTCGCTGCCTAAGGTTTATATTTTTGTGTTATTGTTATTATTTAGTGTAAACATTACACTTGAAAAAATTTATTTATTATTTATCAATCTCAGGGAGATTGATTGGCGCCCAGGTAATCAATAGAATAGGGTAGTGGAATTAGAGTCCCACTCTGTTCATCGATATAAATAGTAAGTTGCATGAAAGGGAAATAGTTCATATTACATGTATTTTTGCCTTCTATTGCAGATCTTTCAACGTTTACCTCACAAGTTTTTCCAAGAGCCGTAACTACCGGTCACAGGGAGCATCCTTTCTATAAGGCATGGAACAGAAGTGCTGTATTCATTCACAAAGATAAGCAGGCGTATTGTACCTTGATAAGTTCACCCTGCCGTTAATTTTGCGATTAATTTACCGTTTGTTATCTCATGTTTTCACGAGCTGTGATCTGGGTAACTTCCGCAAAAAATACAGCTACCGTACTCTTGCGTTATTTTTCTGGTCCAAGTTCCGATAAAATTCTTCTTCATTCGTGGTTTTTAATGTCACATTTTAGTTTGGAATTTCTGCTTTAAAATAATGGAAAAATTATTCGCGAATGACGCCTGCAAAAATTCTATGGTAACCTTTTCCTGACGCCTTAAGTTTGTTTCTACAGAAAATTGTAAGGTTATAGTTTTTTTCCGATTTCCTGTCAATTCTATTTTTTAAGATTTGTGGACTCATTACTCCAGAACCATAAGAGATATTATTAAATAATATTAATAAATGAAAATAATAATAACATTTTTATTTTAAATTCTCAGGTAATGTTTTCCATGTTATTTTCAAACCATTTTCAACAAACCATTGTTATTCCAACAAACCATTTTCCCAATAAAGTAGTTTTAAGCCAAATTGAAAAAATAGCCTTATTTAAAAATAATATATATTTTTTATATCAATTTATTAAAGAAATCACATACATAACTAGAAAAAAGTCCATTCTTTCAAATAAAAATTAAAATTACATGGATAGATTCAATAGTTCATGTGTAATATGACCTAACAATATTTAAGATAAGAGATTGGACTCCCCACAAATGAAATTCAATCAATAACTTGTTTTTTTTTTTTAATTTCATGTCGGGTCCTTGGAATCTTTGGTCAGGCTGAATCTTCCTTGGGTACTTCTCTGTGGTTCGGAACCCACCGAAAACATTGGGTCCAACTCATCAATCACCATCATTACCCACGAACAGGTCTCATACCTATGTGAGTTTCATCCAAAAAAAAAAAATGTTTTTCTGTTTCAAATTCCGATTCAGGGCAAATTCCGATTATATACAACTTTTGTGTTTTTGTTGTCATTTATTGTTGTTGTTGTTTATGTTGTCAAAACTTATTTTGAAAAAAAAATGTATAAGTTGTGATAACTGCTGTTATTTTGTATATATTGTTGTGATTGCTGTTCTTGTTGAGAATTAAAATATTGAAAACAGCATGAGCGTGAGTTCGTGGAAACACGAGTGAACTCCGTGAAATAGCAGGAAGAATAAGCGCAATAAATATCTTTCACCCGACCTGGCCAAGAACAAAGGTACAAGCCAGCCACTAGAGCCAGTTGTAGCCAGCCAGTACAGCTAGCACTTCCTCTGTCTGCGGTCCTGCTGGGTTGCCGCCTCACTCCAGCAACCGCAAGATCTCTTTGTCAGGGTCATTGATCAATATTCGCTTGCCAAACAAGGCGAACTTCACTCTTGTAGTTGCTTTGTAATGCATATTGTACTGTTCGGAATAGAATTGTCACTACTTACTTGTTATAACAACAACAGGTTAGAATATTAGGCCTACTACTCATGGGGCTCGACTTTAATTTGAGTCATACAGGTTCTTATAACTTTATTAAAAGTTTTACAAAGCCTTAATAATATTGTAGCGTTGCTCGTCCGTCCGCGCTCTAGCTCTTGAAAGGAATATTCAAGACTCTTGAAATTTGGTATAAGAAGGGCACAGGGGAAAACGATCAAAGTCCAAAAAAACTGAATTCTGAAAAAAAAATTCCTGATGAAGCTTGTTTTGAGCTCTACAAGATAGCACATCAAAAACCTGGAAATAATGATCATAGTCCCCACAACAAATCGAAGAAAATAACAAAGGCTGGGGAAAAACGATCACAGTCCACTCCAACATCTGGAAGTATGATCAGACAGAGTCCACTTCAACATGTGGAAGAACGATCAGGATCCATTTCACATTCCCACAGCTGATTTGATATTGTTCAGTGTCACACACATTTCACATGTATAATTTGAGGTTATCTATCAGTTTCTCAACATTCGTTATTCATTTTTTGTTTTTTTATGTTAATATTAATTCATCTTTATTTTTTAATAATATTATTAAACTTATTAATATCGTTTTTTCATACAGGTTAGCGTAGTTTAACAATAAAAATGATTTTTTTCGTTCATTGAATCAGGCAATTTTAATAATTTCTCAAAAATTTACACTTTTCATTAATCTAAGTTATTTGGGTGTATTCCATGTACTGAAAAAAAATATTGACAAGGAATTATTGATTAATAAACTTTATTTTTCGATTTTCTCAAAAAAGTGATTTTGTGACTATGATCGATTTTCCTCTGCACCCTTCTAAAGTTTTCTCAAAGTCCAAGTGAGATCGCTATTGATTTTGGAGCTTGTGCGTCGAAAATAAAAATAAATATGGTGTAAAACAGATTCACACTCAAGGTTAGTTTTGGCTAGTGGAAATTAAAACATTGGACATTACAAAGGCTGATGGTTAGACCAAATACTAAATTTCATTTTCACAGAGATCTTTTCTTAAATTATTTTAAATCGTCGAATCGAAAAAAAAAACATAAATATTGAGGCATGATAATTACGAGATGTGCTGAACAACAAGGAGAAGAAAGAGAATTTATTCTCTTTCAAGAACTGCCAATGTGCATTTTTTTGTGAAACGGGAAGCATAATTATGATGTTTAGAGAAATCAAAGCAGTTGAAAGGTGCATATGTCTATCAGCACAACTGATAATAATTTTCATTTGATTTAAATTCTTCAGGTTCTTGGACTCTCCACATCATTATAAGAGAGTTTCAAACTAAATCAACTAATGTTGATTTCAACCTAAGCACTAAATACCTCTCCCTGTTAAGGCATAATGCGAGATTCGATTAAGCAAGTGGAGACATAGAGGGATCAAATTAGCCTGATTGTTCGCGGTTCGCGCAGTTTCGCACTAACTTTCATTTATTTATTGTCTTTTTTTTGTAGATTACGTCTTGGAGACTCCAGTATGGAGTAAAAGACAAGTCAGATCAACAGTTAAACAATCTTATACACTAGTTACGATAATTATCACTATATCACTTAGTTAAGGTAAGGCTTAATTTTGATGTGAAAGGAACTCTTGTACACTATAAAAAGCTTCATCAACCAAATTTTTTTTTCAGTTGTTTTTTAAATATTTCTATTGTTACGGGCTCTAATTACCAAAAATAAGTATTAGCTTGACATTTGTTGATCTGTTTTTTTTCTTTATTAATTGAACTTACAATTAGTGTGTGTAAATAGACTAATTTGTGTAAACTAGGTTATCCCGGGACGCACGAATGTTATGTTATGTTATGTTATGTTATGAAGGGACGGATTCAAAGATCCAAAGATTCAAAGATCCTCACACGTCAACCGAAGCTTATTGTGTGTCCCTAGTACGTTAGTTGGGCAAACCAATACCTGTGCCCTTTACAAGATCCAGGAGTTTTTACCCTATGCTAACGTCCCATTCATCACCTGGTTGTTTGCAGCCAAACAGAGCCCTTCTCCTTGCCCCGAGTCTCTCGCAATCCAGTATGGTGTGCTTGGCAGTCTCTTCAGACTGATTGCAAAGCCTACACATCTGACTTTCATTTCTGAGTCCAATTGTGTGGAGATGTTTCCTGAAGTGGCCATGTCCAGTTATCAGAGCAATCAACTGCTTGACCTGACCTCTACCCAGCCTCACCAGCCAGTTGGTGAAGTAGGAGCTTGTGTCTGCTAGCAGCCTTTTGCTAGGTCAAATCCCTCTCTGAGGAAGAACTGGCAGAAAGCAGCCGAGGCTGCTTTACTGTGATGTAAATTGATCTGAAGGACCCTGGGCATTGTCCTTGACTGTTGATTCAAATCGAGGAACCTGCCCTGATGGGGTGGAACCTGATAGGTTTGAGGGCAAGGCAACTTCTGGAGTTACCTTGAGGTTTGGTTCTGGTTCGTATTTGGAAATTCATGTGGTTCCCACGAGCAGCTAGGGAAGTGGAGTCAACCCGGACAGAGCCCCGCATGCCCGGGCAAGGCTACATACTGCAGGAGGTCGCCTGGTGTCCTGCAGACACCGTTAGGTAGAGGAAAGGGTGGAGGGAGGGGCTGGGATGAAGAGCAGGATAAAGGATAGGTTTCTAGGATAATGAGGTCAACGGACAGTTGCCCTTTTAGTCGCCTCTCACGACAAGCAGGGATACTGTGGGTGCAATTCTACTACCCCCACCCATAGGAGTGCTCTATGTTTGATCAGGTTCAATTACAGAAGAACTCAAAAAACCTTTCATTATATGGCAATAAGATTTTATAATGTTCTCCCTCCCTCTATTCAACAGTTAGGAAGTGCCGGATTTAAGAGTAAATTAAAAACAATATTAACAGATAATTGTATATATAAAATAGATGAATTTTTCCAGATTAATTTCGAGCAGGAATAACTTACTTTTAGAAGATTAAATAACATTAATTTCGTTTGGTTCTAGGAGAAATAAAAATAGAGGATTTTTATAATTGTTAAAAAATCCATTATACTGTAGTTGTACTTTCATTTGTGTATTTTTATTATTTACTGGTTCTATTATAGTTTGACGTTGTAATGCATATGATGTTCTCATTTGTTACTGCAATAAAATATTTATTTATTTATTTATTTCACAAGACATCTATCACTTGGAGTTCAAGTTCATCGTTGCTCTGATACACAGATTTATTTTCCACAAAAAAGACCTACCGTGCTCATAGACCTTTATATCAGGGCAATTAAATTAGTGTATCTATAGAGTAGATATATTTACCACATAAAAAACAGCTGTTATTCATCCATATTTTATCAGGGAAATGAAATTAGTATATCAGCTGATAGAGATTCTATAAAAAGCCTGATCGCATTTATTCACCTACAGCTGATAACTCAAAATATTCTTTGAAATCTATTGCGAGTTCCAATGGTGAAAACAGCTATTTTCTATATACTAGGTTATCCCGGGTCGCACGAATGTGCGACTTTATTAAACTTTGTAAAATACATTCCAAATGTAGATTTTCTACATACTGAACAATAATACATTTCAATGCCCAGTCAACAATGAAAAAGTATCGCATGGCTGGCTATCTGAATAAAAAATATATTCTGCAGTATTGTTGAACAGCCGATCAATATTATATTTTTCTAACATACCTGTACTGGCAAAAATTTCATTTTTCAATTCTTTATCAGCTGATAAATATAAAATTTTCACCTGTGCTAAAGAAATTTTTTAATTCTTCTTCTTCTTCTTCTTCTCCTTCTTTTCACAACTTCTTCTACTTCTTCTTTTTCTTCTTCTCCATCTTCTTTTTCTTCTTCTTCTTAATCTTCTTCTTCTTAATCTTCTTCTTCTAAATCTTCTTTTTCTTCTTCATCTTCTTTTTCGTTCCCTATTTCTTCTTCTTTTTCTTCCTCTTAGTAGTTACAAAAGGGGACTTCTGGCGCATAAAGCTGGCGCATCCTTGACCTTTGACCTTGACCCTGACCTTTGACCTTGACCCTGACCTTTGACCTTTGACCCTGACATTTGACCTTTGACCTTGACCCCGAACCGGAAGTGACGTAGCAGACCGGAAGTGACGTAGCAGACCGGAAGTCAAACCGGAAGTGGCCCCCCTCACCCTAAAAGTGACCCCCCTCACCCTAAAAGTGACCCCCCCTCGCCCTAAAAGTGACCCCCCTCACCCTAAAAGTGACCCCCCTCGCCCTAAAAGTGACCCCCCTCACCCTAAAAGTGGCTCCCTCGCCCTAAAAGTGACCCCCCTCACCCTAAAAGTGACCCCCCTCACCCTAAAAGTGACCCCCCTCACCCTAAAAGTGGCCCCCTCACCCTAAAAGTGACTCCCCTCACCCTAAAAGTGACCCCCCTCACCCTAAAAGTGACCCCCCTCACCCTAAAAGTGGCCCCCACATCCTAAAAGTGACCCCCCTCACCCTAAAAGTGACCCCCCTCACCCTAAAAGTGACCCCCCTCGCCCTAAAAGTGACCCCCCTCACCCTAAAAGTGACCCCCCTCAACCTAAAAGTGACCCTTTCAGGTACCTGTTTCTATAGTTATCACTGGCCTTGACATTCTGGTGCAATTCCAATGCAGGAAAAAACATGTCTGTGTATAATTGCGCAACATTACGTAATCACTGACTTGGATATTTCTGGCACCATTTTCAATGCCTAGTGGATAGACATCCATTATATATATTATGAATACATTTAATATTTATCAGTATGGAGAAGGCTACAATAGCAAGAGAGTTGCACAGGTCAGCTCGTCAGAATTTCCCAACACGTATGGTAACTGTGAAAGGTCTAGATGATCTCTATCAGGCTGATCTTGTTGAGATGATACCATATGCACGTCAGAACAAAGGTTACAGGTACATTATTACAATTATCAATTGTCTCAGCAAGTATGCTTATGCTATTCCAATAAAGAACAAGTCGGCTGATGCAGTTGTCAAGGCAATGCATCCTATATTTGAGCAGAATCCAATGAACCATTTGCAAACTGATGATGGTAAAGAGTGGTTCAATTCAAAGTTTCAACAGCTTGTGAAACACTATGACATCAATCACTATTCAACATATTCAGATAAGAAGGCCTCAATAGTGGAACGTTTCAACAGAACACTTAAACATTTAATGTGGATCAAATTCACTGAACGTGGAACCTATCGCTGGACAGATATTCTAACCTCACTTGTCAAAGAGTATAATGGAAGAATCAATAGGACAATAGGTATGCGACCGGTTGATGTTACAAAAGAGCATGAGACATTGCTGCTTTCCAGACTAGGTGAGCAACGTCATGAGTATCAGCAGAGCTTGTTGGACAAATCTGAGAACAGGTTCTATCCAGGTGTTCACCAAAAAATCAATCCAGGTGATAAGGTGCGCATAAGCAAGTATAAAATGACATTTGACAAGGGTTACCTACCCAATTGGACAAATGAACTGTTCACTGTCACACGTGTGAGACCTACTGTACCTGTAACATACGAGTTGGAAGATTGCAGAGGACAGCGTGTCCAAGGAGGATTCTATGCAGAAGAGATTGTGAAAACCAAAGTACCTAGTGTTTTTGAAATTGCCAGAGTGCTGAAGAGGAAAGGTAATAAACTGTTGGTGCGCTGGAAAGGATATGATCGCAGTCACGACTCTTGGATTGATAGAGCAGATTTGGTGTGATGAAGCAGGTTGTGCAAAGGAGTCACAGGTTCAATATAATTGACTTTGATCAAGTGGTGAGAGGCTGTGGTCTGGCCGACCCAGAAATGAATGCAAAGAAACGTCATGGACCTTTGTTCCCCAACCATATGCGCTGCATTATATGTGGACCATCAGGCTGTGGAAAAACCAATTTACTGTTCAACATGCTTTTCGATTGTGAAGGAATCTCATTTTCAAATATCTATCTCTACTCAAAAACTGCATTTCAACCAAAGTATCAGCTACTGCGCACCATTATGGAAGACCTTGGACCTAAACTGAGCTACACTGAGTGTGACAGCTGTGGAGAGATACCTGCACCACATGAGTTGCCCACCAATTCGATAATAATTTTCGATGATGTGATTTGCGAGCAACAGGAAGCCATCAGACGTTACTTTACCACTGGTCGACACAGTAATGTTGATGCATTTTATCTGGCACAGACTTATAGTCGTATACCGAAACAGTTGATACGTGACAATGCCAATTTTCTAATCATGTTTAAACAAGATGAACTGAATATGAAACATTTGTACAGGGATCATGTGGGATCTGACATGACCTTTGATGAATTCAGAAGAATGTGCAATGACATATGGTCATCATCCATGCATGCATTCCTTGTAATTGATCAGTCCTCAGACAAGAATAGAGGGCGCTACAGGAAAGGACTTGATACATTTTTAGTTGAAGCACAACAGTGATTATGCTCAGTCTAGCACTGAATGGCAAGTGAGACGGACAAATAGATGAAGAGTATGTATCAGAAGAAGAAGCAAACTGTGGAGGAGATTGCACCAATCATCATGGAGATTGCCAAGCTGAAGCGTAACATCAAGCGGAAGCATAGAGAGCTGACACTGGGCAGGGAATTGACAGAGGAGCAGAATGCGAAGCATTTCAAGCCAATCAGTGATCCACTTATCACTATTGTTGAAGCACTCAAATCTTCTCAACCACCAGCTCAACAACAACAAGAACAACAGTCAGTTCCAATGACTACACCATTATTGGATGCACCCCGTATATTGCCTACACCACCAACAACACCAGCCAGCAGCAGCACTCCCTATCCAGGAAGGATAAGGCATAGACTGCAACCACTGCCAGATATTAGAGAAGAAGAGTCACCAATCTATGAAGCATATGGAACAGGTGAAGATGCAAGTCCAGCTGCAAGTACTTCGAGTGTTGCACGACAATTGTGGAAGCATCAGGACATGAGTGATGATGATGATGATGATAATGATGATGATGATGAGGAAAACCTTAGTGTTGAGAAATTGCTTGATACTAGCAGTCATGTGGCACAACAAGCCTTTGCCCAATCTGATCTGGCTTCAAAACCAGTGGGAGAGTACATTATGCGATCAGTGCGCAAGGACTACAACTCTGATGATGCATTTGGACCAAAAGTGATAAACAACTCGTACTATCTAGGCAGTAAGATGCTTACCTTTGGACCTAAAGGTAACAAAATTGTGCTGTCTAATCCTGCAGATGGTAGAATTGAAAAGACTTTTAGAGCTACACCAGGCCTTTGTGAGTTGATTTTCATGAAAATGCCCGACAAAGGAAAATTGGAAGGGGACGACTTGAACGCCTATAAATTACTTCTGGACTTTACCAATGTCTACAGAGAAAACTACAGTCCAGATGGCAGAATTGCAAACTATAACAATATCAAGTACAAGAGGACAATCAGGGATCTGATAAGAGGAGAAGCAGTCAGTGGAAAAGGAGCCAAAGTTGCTGGAAGAGGACTGGTAGCACCTTTCAATATGGTGGCAAGTGATGGCAACAGGATTGAATATGTCTACTACAATGACCCCAACGAACTTGTGGACAGACTGAAGCTGCTGGATCAGTCTAAAGCAGTTGGCAACACTGGACATGAGAATGAAATCAACTCAATCTTGGAAGAGCTGGAGGAAGGTGGTTACATAGTTGGTAAACCTGCATACTAGTTGCACACTATATAAGGCAACAACGTTGCAACAAGAGACAGTAAGTCTCTCAAGTGAAAGAGTAAACATGAATTCTTTGGGAAACATCAATGCCTGCCATAGGCGTATGATCAATTTGGCAAATCCACGCAGCAATCATGATGCTGTGAATCTGATTACATGTAGAGATATGATGTCATTTCATTTACCAAAGAGAAGAGATGTGGATACATTGCAAGTAATGACAAGCCTTAAGAATTCAATACTGACAGATATGCAAGAACCAATTCAAGCTACAGATGGAGTTAACAAACAGTATTTGGAGAGAAGGTTGGATGAGCATTTAAAGGCTGTGGTTGAAAAGTGTCTCACTGTCATGTTGGATGTTACTACGTCAAGAGAAAACCTCAATTTGAGTAAAGAACAACTGAGGGATAAAATGTTAAAGCTTATGGGAATCTCCAAGCCGTCTAAGGGTATAAAATGAGATGACAAGGCTGCTGATCGACATAAGATGGCTGTATGCAGAGGAAAACGGAGGTACCGAGGAAAAGGAGTACTTTCTGCAATCACAAATGCAGCGGGTACAATAGTCAACAAAGCAATAGACGTACTGCCCGTAGAACTTCATCTTCCTGGCTACCAGTACTGTGGACCAGGTACAAAGCTTGAAAAACGATTAGCAAGAGGTGATCCAGGTGTCAACAAACTTGACCAAGCCTGCAAGCAGCACGACATTGCCTACTCAAGGAATAGTGATACAAGGAGCAGAGCAGCAGCAGACAGAGATTTGGCTGAACGAGCTTGGAGTGTGGCAACATCTTCAGATGCTGGATTGGCAGAGAGAGCTGCAGCATTAGCAGTAACCAACATCATGAAGGCCAAGGCAAAGTTTGGAGGAGGAGCTAAACAACAAAGGAAGGGGAGAGCTGAACAGAGGAGGAGAACAGCAGCAGCAACCAAGGGTCAAGGCCTGTACCTGAGGCGTCAGAAGACGGGAAACGGGGTGCGTTGCCGTCAATGTGGCGGCAGAAGATGATTGTAGCTCTACCTGACCGAGCACTAACAGATGCCGACCTCTACAAGTATGCCTGCCGTCTCAAGCTGAAGAAATTTCGAGGAGTATTCATGCGAGATGCTCTACCAGCTAATGGACCACTGGATCAAGAGTGTGGCATCATCAACCTGGACCAAAGTGATGGAGCTGGCACACATTGGGTGTGCTATGTGAAGAAGAAGGATGGCATCGTTCACTACTTTGATGGCTTTGGCAACCTGAGACCACCACAGGAGTTTATCGACTACATGCACAGAGGATCGAGCCCAGCAACAAGGATCGAGTACAACTATGATCAGAAGCAGGAGGATCTCTACTCTCATATATGTGGACATTTATGTTTAAAATTTTTGCTCGATGAAAATAAATAACAATGTACAACACTTGTCTTTTCCTTTCTCCCATCCACATAGTATAAAGGTTCTAGTCTATACTCTTATCAAGTCATTGTGTAATAGTACACTGAGCAGTCAAGACCATGATGCTATGCTTTGGAGGTAAAACCTCAATATTGAAGAGTGAATTTTTCCCGCCACTTGATACAAGCAATGGCGAATGGGAAGTTGGACTCATCAGCTTTACAAGCTGCAACTCTATACCAAATGTTGAGAATCGTTACAATAATGCAATACATTTTCTGGCTCCAAAAGTGGACCAGAAGGCAGTAGTCAAGCCAGAGGAGGAGGAGGAGGAGGATTATGCAATGACTCATGAGGAAGTTACAGGTAAAGTGTTTGCTCAGCATTTGTTTAGTGATACCGCCCACCAAAGTATTCAAAGGAAAACCAGATCTGCCCCAGTAATGGTTTGGCAAAAAGTATTATTGCCAGAAGGTAGTTTTGAATTTCAAACAATTGCCAACCTGCTTGAGGCAAGGATGAAGAAGCATGGAGTCAAGTTTCAGATGGCTGTGGACCCCTCTACCTTGAAATGTTTAGTATTATGCGATGCCAAGATAGACTTTAGACAACCTGATTCAATAGGAAAGCTGCTGGGATTCAACCAAGTTGTGGATGCTAACATTGAGACTAGAGGTAGTAATACAGTGCAAATCAGTCGTCCCAATGTGCTGCGTATAAAGTGTAACATTGTGAGTGGATCCTACTCAAATGGAGTCAAGGATCATGTGATCTATGAGTTTTACCCAGATGTTGATCCAGGGTATAAAATGAATGTGACTGTACAGAATGTCATCTATTTACCAGTGGACA
This sequence comes from Conomelus anceps, assembly GCA_948455865.1. NCBI lineage: Eukaryota > Metazoa > Arthropoda > Insecta > Hemiptera > Delphacidae > Conomelus > Conomelus anceps. The sequence continues at coordinate 42,848,259 of OX418221.1, forward strand.
CCAAGCAGATTGGTAACATTACGTTGGAGATTGTTGATGAGAACGGACGTCTGGTGAACTTTAGAGAGGAGCCAATAAACATTGCCTTACATTTGCGACAACAACCCAAGTGATGGTGCTATTATTTGGCAAGTGGAATCATGGATTGGATGTGGAAGCAGCAATGTCCCCCACGGGGGTAGAACAAGAGTCTATTAATAGGGCGCTATTTGTGAAAGATGTCATTCAACCATTGGACTCTGTGGAGTTAACATCAAGCAGCATCAAATATCTGCAGAAGAAAGGTTATCAAGTTAGAAGAGGAGGAAGACGACAACAACACTGAAAAATGGGAGTATTGGATGTGACAGTACATGGTCCTTCAGCAGACAATAGCATCATTGGCTATGAATATCATTCTCATGCACCATATACTACAGGCTTTGGTGCCAATGATGAGATTCGGATATCAATTCAGCAGCAGGACATCTATACACTGCCATCAGAGAGCTATCTGCACATGGAGTACAAGGTGACCAATGCCTTAAATACAACCTTGGTAGGCTCACCTTGTGTCTCTGGATTCTTTGGCCACCTGTTTTCCGAGATACGCTACGAGATCAATGGAGTTGTAGTGGACAGCATACGTAGCCCCGGAATCACCAGCCTGATGAAGAATGCCATGACCTTTGAACGAGAAGAACAACACAAGATGGATGGAGCTGGCTACAGGTATGATGCCAAGGCAGGGTTTGGCACATTTGATTCTGATGGTACCAACACAACCATCATGAATGTGCCACTTAGATATCTGCTGGGATTTGCCGAGGACTATAGACAGATTATGCTGAATGTGAAACAGGAGCTGGTGCTGAGACGCAGTGCTGACACTTTAGACTGTTTGAATGCAGCAGGCAAGGTCACAATTGAGAAACTGGTGTGGAGGATGCCCTATGTAGAGGTGTCTGATGAGGAAAAAATGCGTCTGCTGAGACTGGTGCAAAAGAACACGCCCATCTCAATGCCATTCCGACATTGGGAACTGTACGAGTACCCATCTTTGCCACAGACCACAAAACATACGTGGACTGTCAAATCAACTACTCAGCTGGAGAAGCCAAGATACATTGTGATTGGACTGCAGACTGGAAGAAGAGGAGCAGCTACTGTGAATAGCTCATACTTTGACATGTGCAAAATGAAAGACGTTCGAGTGTTCTTGAACAACAAGTACTATCCGTATGAAAGCATCAATGGTGATGATAACCAAGTGTATAATATGTATGCAGCTTTTAATGGAGTCTACAATCATGATGATGCTCGAGCAAGCAACCCACTTTTTGAGAAACAAGCTGTGCGGGATGGTAAGATGTTACTGTTTCCCATTGACTGTTCACGTCAAAATGAATCGCTCAAGACGGGAAGCATTGACATCAGAGTTGAGTTTGAAGCAAGTGAGAACATTCCAGGAAATACACATGCCTATTGTCTGCTGATACATGAAGTGGTTAAGGAGTATCAGCCAATGACTGGTCTTGTTCAATCGGTCTAGAGAGAGAGGGAGATAGCAGTGGAGGATATAAAGGTGGTCAACAAGCATCAGGATGGTCATAGTTGCATGAAGCATTGAGTGAAGCATACATCATGTCCAGGAGACTTCTACGCTTTTTGGAGGAAGAGGAGGAGGGGGAGTTGCCATCCAGCGATGGAGAGGATGTTGTGGGCTGCTGCCTAGGCTACTACACTCAACACGAGAAATCATTGATGAAGGATGCTTCTACAAGTACAACCGACCTCAACCAGGCTTCCACTGATGATGATGACAATGATGGCATCATGCCAAGCAGGGCTACAGAACTTTTTGGACCACTACCAATCTACCTGATGGACTTTCAAGGCTTTGAGGGATTGAATAACCAGTTTATTGTCAAGGAGATGGCAATATTGGAACGTGACGATGAGCATCATGTGTTGACACACCACTATTTTTTCAAGTCACCATACCCAGACATTTTGCTAAAAACAAGCATATTGGTTGATAACAATCAATTACAAAGAGCTAAACATGGACTGAGATGGTCGGGCAATGGAGCCGGCCAAACACATCTCTCATATTCGACCTTGAAGCAAATTGTATGTGACACAGTTGGAAGATGGCTGCACGAGAACAGTGACTCGGGACGACCAATCAAGATCTTGGTCTACGGATATGAGAAGATTTCCCTGCTGGAAACGCTACTGCAGCTGGACAACAAGGAGAATGTGGAGTATGTGGACCTGAGTTCGCCCTACCTCTTTCATGAGACGCCCAACTTGGAGGTGCTGATGAAGACTACTACAGTCTACTGCCCAGAACATTACCTGCTCGACTTCTTGGAGACTGTGAAGATGAAGCTGGCTGGTGACAATGGAAGAAGAGGACGCTTAGATGTACCGCCATTTTGTGCACTCAATGTAGTAAACATCCTGCACAATTGGATTATGCAGGCATTACAAAAAGATAGACATTTTTGTCGAAGTTTGTTTTTATCAATAAAGAATGAAATGTGAATATTGCATCATCATTTACTCCTCCACCACCTGCTCTCCTAGTATATAAGAAGTAGCTGAGTCTCGCTGAGCATCATTCAGTCTACAACAATGGCCAGTATCACTACACTGCCGTTCAAGGTAGCAGTCATATTTGACAATTGTAGAACTCCATTGACATCAGTATACAAGTTGAAGTATAGCTTGATAGCCATAATGGACTTGCGTTCAGTGCCTGGATGGAGGAGCAAGGATGTTAAGCTGGAGATTGATTTCAACAACAGTGATGAGACTTGGTGGTGTGACTTTGAGTGTGGTGACCAGAGTCTATCTTTGATTGGCAGAAGAAGGATTACATTTGCTGGCTTTGACTACAACGCTATGGATGGACGTGTCAGATGCATTAGGATTGAGGATGGTCAATCAGGCGATCCTGCTCTACTGGTATAAATTTGTAAAGCTGAGCAACATCCTAGATTATGGCCACCAGGCGATGTGACTGATGGCGTGGGCTGTGTAAAGGAATCTCTCAATAGGTCGGCAGAGACCTATGGTGTTACCAGAGACTTTGAAAGGGGCAATATTGTAGCCAATTTCTATGTATTGTTTCATACTTGCGATTGTTTATGTTAATAAACAATGTATTGTAAAGTATACTTTTCTTTTCAACCTATTTCCATGAAGCAACAGTGCAGCTGTGTATGCACTAGGTGAACACTTGGTGTACACTTTCAAGCCTAAGTGAGAGCTAGGTGAACACTTGGTGTACACTTTTAAGCCTAAGTGAGCACTAGGTGAACACTTGGTGAACACTGGTGATTACTAGGTGAGCACTAGGTGAACACTAGGTGAGCACATGATGAACACTTTTAGGCATAAGTGGACACTAGGTGTGACTACTGATACTAGGATAGGGGAGAATGAATAACAAATCAGTTGCAGATGTCACACTTTTATTTCACAATACATAGAGAGAGATTCATTATTCTTTTATCAATTGGATTCTATGGGTTTTCCCATCAGGATGGCACATAAATTTATATGATTTCATGTCAATGGTTCCACCAGCAGGGACGAATTTGGAGGTTATCCTGCTGTACGACTCTGGTAGTATAACCCGCATGTGTGTGTTCTTGGAATCCAGTGTGACAGCTACCTTCTCACCGTATTTTGTAGTGACTCTCTCTGTGCTCACCATTTGGTATGGGAACCCTGGCTGGAGATCTTTCATGGATATGTGGTCTAGTGGCTTTTGGGCTGCAATTGTGTTGTAGATGGCATCAGCGGCAGCATTAGTGGATGACATCTGTAATTGGAAATCAACAGGTATTAGCATAATCTTGCAGTCAGCATTGTGAAACAATGGGTCAGCCATTTTGATGTTAGATTTCATGCAGTAGACCACATATTATTGGATGAGATCATGGTCAGCCATTTGAGGTTAGATTTCATGCAATAGTATTGGATGATATCATGGTTAGCCATTTGAGGTTAGATTTCATGCAATAGCTATGGAATATTTGGAGGGAAGGTTTATACACTACAGCAATTAAGGGATATTCATTAGTAAAGAAACAAGTACTTACTGTTATTGATTTGAGTCTTTAGCTGGATTCACTGTAGGAGCTAGCAGTCGTTTGCTGAGATACAATGAATCTACCAGCCAGATGTCCACCATATATATACTCGGTAACCAGATCTCCCCCACCCACAACTTTTGGGAGAGTGGAGAAACCGTTTTAAGGATGAGGGGGCCACTTTTAGGGTTATGAGGGTCACTTTTAAGATGAGGGGGGTCACTTTTAGGGTGAGGGGAGTCACTTTTAGGGTGAGGGGGGCCACTTTTAGGGCGAGGGGGGTCACTTTTAGGACGAGGGGGGCCACTTTTAGGGTGAGGGGGGTCACTTTTAGGGTGAGGGGGGTCACTTTTAGGGTGAGGGGGTCACTTTTAGGGTGAGGGGGGCCACTTTTAGGGTGAGGGGGGTCACTTTTAGGTTGAGGGGGGTCACTTTTAGGGTGAGGGGGGTCACTTTTAGGGTGAGGGGGGTCACTTTTAGGGTGAGGGGGGTCGATTTTAGGGCGAGGGGGGTCACTTTTAGGGTGAGGGGGGTCACTTTAAGGAGGAGGGGGGTCAATTTAGGATGAGGGGGGTCACTTTTAGGTTGAGGGGGGTCACTTTTAGGGTGAGGGGGGTCACTTTTAGGGTGAGGGGGGTCACTTTTAGGGTGAGGGGGCCACTTTTAGGATGAGGGGGGTCACTTTTAGGGTGAGGGGGGTCACTTTTAGGGTGAGGGGGCCACTTTTAGGGTGAGGGGGGTCACTTTTAGGGTGAGGGGGTTCACTTTTAGGGTGAGGGGGCCACTTTTAGGGTGAGAGGGGTCACTTTTAGGGCGAGGGGGGTCACTTTTAGGGTGAGGGGGGTCACTTTTAGGGCGAGGGGGGTCACTTTTAGGGTGAGGGGGGTCACTTTTAGGGTGAGGGGGGCCACTTTTAGGGTGAGGGGGGCCACTTCCGGTTTGACTTCCGGTCTGCTACGTCACTTCCGGTCTGCTACGTCACTTCCGGTTCGGGGTCAAGGTCAAAGGTCAAATGTCAGGGTCTAAGGTCAAAGGTCAGGGTCAAGGTCAAAGGTCAGGGTCAAGGTCAAAGGTCAAGGTCAAAGGTCAAGGATGCGCCAGCTTTATGCGCCAGAAGTCCCCTTTTGTAACTACTCCTCTTCTTCTTCATCTTCTTCATCTTCTTCTTTTTCTTCTTCTTCTTCTTCTTCTTCCACTTCTTCTTTTCCTTCTTCTTCTTCTTCTTCTTCTTCCACTTCTTCTTTCTCTTCTTCTTCTTCTTCTTCTTCCACTTCTTCTTTTTCTTCTTCTTCTTCTTCTTCTTCTTCTTCTTCTTCCACTTCTTCTTTTTCTTCTTCTTCTTTTTCTTCTTCTTTTTCTTCTTCTTTTTCTTCTTCTTCTTCTTCTTCCTCTTCTTTTTCTTCTTCTTCTTCTTCTTCTTTTTCTCCTTCTTTTTCATCTTCTTTTTCTTTTTCTCCTTCTTTTTATTCTTATTCTTTTCCTTCCTCTTCTTCTTTTTCTTCTTACTCTTTTTCTCCCTCTTCTTCTTCTTTTTCTCCTTTTTCTTCTTCCTCATCTTTTTCTTCTTCTTTTTTCTTTTTCTTTTTCTTCTTCTTCTTCTTCTTCCTCTTCTTTTTCTCCTTCCTCATCTTTTTCTCCTTTTTTTCTTCTTCTTTTTTCTTTTTCTTCTTCTTTTTCTTCTTCTTCTTTTCTTCCCCTTCTTCTTCTTTTCTTCCTCTTCTTCTCCCTTTTCTTCTCCTTTTTCTTCTTCTTTTTCTCCTTCTTCTTATTCCTCTTCTTTTTCTCCCTCTTCTTCTTTTTCTTCTTCTTCTTATTTTCTTCTTCCTCTTCTTTTTCTCCTTTTTCTTCTTCCTCATCTTTTTCTTCTTTTTTCTTCTTTTTCTTCTTCTTTTCTTCCTCTTCTTCTTCTTCTTCTTCTTCTTCTTCCTGTTTCTCTACTTCTTCTTCTTTTTCTTCTTCTTCTTCTTCTTCTTCCACTTCTTCTTCTTTTTCTTCTTCTTCTTCTTCTTCCACTTCTTCTCCGACTTCTCCTTCTTCCCCTTCTTCTTTTTCTTTTTCTCCTCTTTCTTCTTCTCCTTCGTCTTCTTCATCTTCTCTTCCTTCTCTTTCTTCTTCTCCTTCTTCTTTTCTCTCTCTGAATGAACAATGAAAAATAAACATTTTGTTTCAAAACTGCTGATCATCAAATCATAAGTTGAAATGTGAAGATTTTCAGCTCACCGATCCCTATGTTAAAGCAATGGCAAAAATTGAAACTTTGGTCGTTCATTCCTCATGTCCACGATGACTTTTTTCATAATGTAAGACCTTATCAAACATCTACCCGTTGAGATCTTTCAAATGAGACGTGAACGAACAAAATCGGTCGAGAAACCACGGAGGAGTTGTCATCACAAAAAAACATGTTCGCCTATTTTATATAAAGATTAAGTGCAAGTGTGAACTTCAGTGTTGCCAGCCTTATTTTATCTATTAGAACCCATAACAATTGGTGTCAGAAGTTCGGATTTCTTTCAAGTTTAATTGTAATGGCTGGCAAAATTACATTGTGTGATTTAAAAGTGTCTGATCTGCATGAAATGGGAGCTAGAAGACCGTGATTTGGAAACATCTGGAAAATAGTCAACTCTGCAGGACCGGCTTCGTGAGGCGTTATTGGCAGAAGGAGTAGACCCAGCAATGTACCTTTTTAAGACTACTGACATGAAATTGCTTACATCCATGGAGGGCAAACTCCAAGAGAATATTACATCCATGGAGGGCAAACTTCAAGAGAATATTACATCCATGGAGCAGAACTTCACATCCATGGAGGGCAAACTTCAAGAGAATATCACATCCATGGAGCAGAACTTCACATCAATGGAAAGTGAACTTCAAGAGAATATGACATCCATGAAAGGTGGAATACAAGAAAGTATTACCTCATTACAAGAGGCAATGGAAGAGAAAGTTCAAAATCATGCTGATTCTGTTAATCAAGAAGTCAGTAAGGTAAAAGAGGATTTGAAAACAATGGAAGATCGACTACAAGGAGACTTGAAAACAATGGAAGATCGACTACAAGGAGATTTGAAAACAATGGAAGATCGACTCAAGAGGCTGGAGTGGGGTGCTAGATCTTCAAGCAGACATGACAAAGTGAATAGATCTTCAGATATTCCAGACCTAGCCATCTCAGAGAAGTCAGTGCTGGAAAGGAAGGAGGAAGATAAGCTGTCAGTAACTCTTCCCCAGCATACTGGGCTGCCAACCTATGATGAGAAGACATGATTAGAAGACTACCAAATGCTTTTTGAGTCAGCAGCAGAGTTCCAGGGGTGGTCACCAGCAACAAATGCCTATGTCCTGAGGATGAATCTCTGAGGTGAAGCATTGGCAATTGCTCACTCAATTTCATCAGCTGAGAAGTGAAGTTTCAATGAGCTGTGGAGATGCCTAGAGATGAGATTTGGCAATAAGCACCTGGAGCAGTTATACCAGTCCCAGCTCAACAATAGGGTGCAAAGGCCTAATGAATTGATGCAAGAGTTTGAAGCTGATATTGCTCAACTTGTTAGGACTGCATAGTCATCTGCAGATGACAACACTTATGAGAGCCTTGCAGTGGAAAAATTCTTGAATGGTTTAAGGATACCAGACCCAGCAGTCTATCAAACTAGCCAGACCACGGACACTGAATGATGCTTTGGCCAAAGCATTAGAATTTGAAGCAGTTTGGCAGTCAGTACCAGGTCATTCCAAGGTGAGAGCTATGGAGGCAGAAGGGATGGAGGCAAGCCCTATTCAGAAGATTGTTGAACAGGTCCTAGAAAAGTTGAGATCCAGGAAGAAGGAAGTTTGATGCTGGGCTTGTGGTGAGATTGGACACATGAGGAGTAAGTGTACAGTAAAACCAGGTGAGAAGAAGGAACAGGTAAACTAAAAAGGGTTGATAGGGAGGGGCAGCTGTCAACCCAAAAGCAGAAGGCCCTAGTAAGGGAAGCAGAGGTGGCATCTCTTGCTGGCAGCAAAAGTAGTCTGTACATAGATGGTATTTTGAATGGACAAGCAAGGCAACTACTTCTTGACACAGGAGCCACAATGACTATCCTGAATAAGAGCACAGTCCTTGATAAGGAAGGAATAAAGTCAACAAGGTGGACACTCCACATGGCTACAGGGGACTTGACTACAGTTTTTTGAGAGAAAACTGCTACCCTCCTCATTGGTGGCAGTTCCTTCAAACATCAGGTGTTAGTGGCAGACATTCAGGAGGATGTTATACTTGGGATGGATTTCTTCAACAAGTTTGGGCTCAAGTTGGACTTGGACAAGAAGACAGTTGTAATTGGGGAAGAAGAGGTTCTACTTCACCCAGGAAAGCCAAGCAACAGCAGAGTATTACTACTGACTGATGTCACTATACCAGCAAGGAGTCAGATTGTAACCTATGGGAAAATGCAGAATGACATGGAAGAAGGACAGAGTGCACTCCTGGAGCCAGTATGTCAAGAAGAGACAATTTGCATGAAGGAGACTTAGTGGCAAGAACATTATTCCTCACCAGCAACAAGTTTCCTGTGTGCATTATGAATGTGAATGACTTCAAGATTACCGAAAAGGAGGAAGCACTCTTGGACACTTCTTAACAGCCTCTTCAGTGGTAAGACAGATCCAGAAGTCTCAAATGGTCAACAGGGGTCTTCCAGAGGAACTGCAGGAATTTGCTACTTATATTTGCAAGAATCTTACAAGTGAGCAGGCTGTCAAAGTGAAAGACTCCATTAATAGATCCCAGGATATCTTTGAATTCGGTGCAGGGCCAAAAGGAAGAACCAACATTGTACAACATGCAATAGATACTGATGATGCTAGGCCCATATGACAGAACCCCCAAAGGCTGCCACTAGCCAAGAGGGAGGAAGCAAGGAAAGTTATCAAGGACATGGAGGCTGATGAGGTCATAGAGCCTTCAAGCAGTCCTTGGGTGTCTCCAGTGGTGTTGGTCAAGAAAAAGGATGGGAATCAACTAGATTCTGCATTGACTATTGCCTGTTTAACCTGTCACCAAGAAGGACAGCTATCCATTGCCTAGGATTGATGACACATTGGACAGCCTGGAAGGATGCAAATTGTTTTTGACATTAGATCTCAAGATTGGCTACTGAAAAGTTGGTTTGAAGCCAGAAGACAGGGAGAAAACAGTATTCTCAATTGGAGAAGGACTTTGGCAATTCAAAGTCAAGCCTTTTGGACTATGTAATGCACCAGCTACATTTGAGCAGCTCATGGAGAATGTGTTGTGAGGATTTTCTTTTGAAACCCGTTTGGTCTACTTGGATGACATCATTGTCCTGGGAAAATCATTCAGTCACCACTTACACAACTTGAAGCAAGTTTTCCAGAGGCTGAGGCAAACAAATTTAAAATTGAATCCAAAGAAGTGCAACCTGTTCAGAAGGCAAGTCAACTACCTTGGACATGTGGTATCAGATTCTGGAGTCTCCCCTGACCCAGAGAAAATAAAAGCTATCATACAGTGGCCAGTCCCACAGGATAAGCATGGAGTGAGAAGCTTTCTGGGTCTTTGCACATATTATTGGCAGTTTGTGAAAGGATTCTTCAATATTGCAAAACCCTTGACCAAATTGACTGAGGACAAGAGCAGCTTCATTTGGGATGAGAACTGTCAGCAAGCTTTTGATAAACTAAGGCATGTTCTGATAAATGCACCAATCCTGGGTTATCCAAGAGCAGAAGGAAAATTCATCCTGGACACAGATGCTAGCAATGTATCCATTGGAGGAGTACTTTCTCAGGAGCAGGAAGGAGTTGAGAAAGTCATTGGATACTTCAGTAAGGTCTTGTCAAAACCAGAGTGCAACTACTGTGTCACCCGCAGAGAGCTATTGGTAGTAGTTAAGGCAGTTGGACACTTTCACAAGTACCTTTATGGAAGACACTTTCTGCTGAGAACAGATCATGCAGCCCTCAAGTGGCTTATATGATTCAAGACTCCTGAAGGACAGGTGGCATGCTGGATTGAGCAACTTCAAGAGTATGACTTTGAGTCAATTCATCAAGCAGGAACCAGTCATGGGAATGCAGATGGACTCTCAAGAAGGCCATGCGAAAAAGATTGCAAGCACTGTTCACATCATGATAGCAAGGAAGGCATGCTGAGAAGAACAACAGTGGTTGCTGATTTGTGGAGCATCTTTGGGCTTGGAAACGCACTGGACAAGGAAGAACTGCCTAGCAGGAAGGGGCACCTCTTTCACCAAGTGTGAAGACATATTGGGCCCAGTGGAGCTCAATTGTTGAAGATGAGGGAGTACTAAGAAGGGAGATTGAGAATGCAGCAGGGGATCAGAAGAGACAACAGGTTATTATCCCAGTAAATTGTGTACCAGAAGTGCTGAGGATTCTGCATGATGGTAAATCTGGAGGACATCTTGGTCTACATAAAACAGTGGAGAAGGCCAGGGAACGATTTTATTGGCCAAGATTAAAAGAAGATATCAAAGATTGGTATAGGAAGTGCATAATCTGTGCAGCAGCAAATGGCCCTCTGAAGAAGAAAAAGGCACCAATAAAGACCTGCAATGTTGGAGCACCATTTGAGAGAGTGGCTATTGACATTGCTGGACCTTTCCCTACCACCAATCATGGGAACAAGTATATTCTAGTGGCAATGGATTATTTCAGAAAATGGGTTGAAGCATATGCCTTACCAGACCAGGAAGCAGTTACAGTGGCTGATGTGTTAATAAAGCAGTTCTCCAGTCGTTTTGGTGTTCCATTGAAACTGTACTCGGATCGAGGGAGAAATTTTGAGTCAGAAGTGTTCAGCAGAGTGTGTGAGTTGATTGGCATCTGGAAAACAAGGTCCACTCCACTGCATCCTCAGTCAGATGGTATGGTTGAGAGAATGAACAGGACAATGCAACAATATCTGAGGTAAGTGGTTTCTGACAATCAGCATCTCCACTTCTTTCTTATGGATTATCATAGCTCCATCAATGAGACAACAAAGGAAACACCTGCTCACATCATCTTTGGTAGAGATCTACGGCTACCCTGTGATCTACAGTTTGGAAGCAAGCCTGGTGAAAAATTCAAGGAGGACAACTACTTCACTCAATTGAGGAAGCATATGGATGAGACCCATGAGAAAGTATGCACAAATCTTGAAGAAGCAAGCCTGAAGATGAAGGAGAGGTATGACATCAAGGCTGACCAAGGTGGATACAAAGCAGGAGACCTAGTCTGGCTACACAATTCAAAGAGGATTCATGGCTACTGTCCAAAACAACAAAACCAGTGGAAGGGGCCTTACAAGGTTGTGACTAGGATCAATGATTTAGTATACCAGATAAGAAAACCTCCAAGAGGGAAGCCAAGAGTAGTTCATTTCAAACGTTTGTCACCATTTCATGGTAATAACACTGCTGAGGAAGGAAAAGCAGCTCAAGTTCAGTGCCCTACATCCCTGAAGGAGTCTGAGGAGAATATTAAAAACTCATTATCAGTTGAACAATTTCGTTTTATCTGTTTCCAATTGCTTATTTCTGTGTAAGAAATTACTGAACAGTGTGAGTTATGAATTATTTGTGTTAATAAAGTGCGAGTGATAAATTTAAGTGTTGCCAGCATTATTTTAGACTTAGAACCTGTAACAATAGTAAGCAGTGAGTTGGTGTCTTGTTTTGATGGATACATGGTGGAACAGGAGCTTCCATCTTGCATGACATTCCATCACAAAAGGTAAGACCTCAGTTGATTTTACAATTTCATTCATGAGCTAAATAATGGGCCAATCCCATAACTAATCAACATCTATCTTGCTCAATCTTGCTCTAACATTTCAAATATTCAGATATGCTAAGCGAGTTACCAATCCCCTTTATTTATAATAAATTAATAACTTGTATTAAAGTCAATGTAATAAAATAATATTATATTTTGTTGTGAGATAATCAATCAATCCATTTTACCTGAGCTATGCAACCCTTTTCATACCACATATTTATGTGGTTACATATTTGGTGGTAGACCCCCTTTTCTCATGGAGTGGGTTACATACTTGGTGAAGACCCCGTTTCCTCATGGAGTGGGTTACATATTTGGTGGAGACCCCGTTTCCTCATGGAGTGAGTTACATATTTGGTGGAGGCGCAGTCAGTGTATATTATCTGACATCAACCGTTGGACTTTCTCAAGTACAGAGCAAGAGAGTTGTTGATGGGGGTTGAAATCTAAATAGTTACATTATGTAAGCATCTATTGAAAAAAAATTAATTTTGGAGAAGAATATGAATAAAAAAAGAAGAGTATTAAAGATAGTTTTTGTGAAGATAAATAGTAAATATTACTTTAAAAAATCATTATAGGAAACTAATTGGTAATACCCTTTATTTATAATAAATCAATAACTTGTATTAAAGTCAATGTAATAAAATAATATAATATTTTCTTGTGAGATAATCAACCATTTCATTTTACCTCAGCTCAAGTTCAGTGCACTACATCCCTGAAAGAGTCTGATGATGACTACATGCTGGCACCAGGAGGAAGAATGTTCCAGACAAGTGAGAGGGATTTGTTCACCTTGCCAAAGGTGTATGCACTGACACACTTTGTCACCAGCAACTTGGCAGAATCTCGAGGCATTGCTACAGTCTTCAGGAAGAAGTTTGGTGGTCTCAAGGACCTGGAACAGCAGGGACCAGCAGAAGGAAATGTTCTTCATCTGCAGCGGCATAGTCAGCATCTCTTCTACCTGGTGACTAAGATGCAGCCTGAAGTGAAGGCATCATATGACACATTGCGGACTTGCTTGGTTGAGCTGAGGGACAGGATGCAGACATTAGGAGTGAGGAAACTTTGCATACCAAGGCTTGAAAGTGGTTATGTTGGCTTGGACTGGGAAATTGTGTCACCATTGATTTTTATATTGAAGTTTGTGAGTTATATGAGTTTATTTCTCAAATCTGATTCAAGGATTATTTTCAGTAGAATGTTTTTTTTTTTAAAAAACGTTGTGACATTGAGAAGGCAATAGATGTTGATTAGGTCAGAGGTATTTCAATGCCTTACATGAATTCATTTGTGTTTGACATTGAGATCCTCATAACATTTTTGTTTCTAATATATTTGAGGCATTGTAGAGTTACTTGGACAGTCAGTAGATGAGTCAGTAGTTGAGTAGTAAGCAGTGAGTTGGTGTCTTGTGTTGATGGATGCATAATGGAACAGGAGCTTCCATCTTGCATGGCATCCCATCACAAAAGGTAAGACCTTAGTTGATTTTACAATTTCAATCATGAGCTAAATAATAGGCCAATCCCATAACTAATCAACATCTATCTTGCTCAATCTTGCTCTAACATTTTGAATATTCAGATGAGTGAGTTACCAATCCCCTATATTTATAATAAATTTATAACTTGTATTGAGGTCAATGTAATAAAATAATATTATATTTTATGTGAGATAATCTATCATTTCATTTTACCTGAGCTATGCAGCCCTTTACGTACATGACACAGGGTTACATATTTATGTGGTTACATATTTGGTGGAGACCCCGTTTCCTCATGGAGAGGGTTACATATTTTGTGGAGGCGCAGTCGGTGTATATCATATGACATCAACCATTGGACTTTCCCAAGTACAGAGCAAGAGAGTTAATACTTGAGAAAATCATTATAGGGAACTAATTGGTATTAAAGATGTCAAGTAAATTGAGGCCTCTACTTACTCCTTGGACATTCTCGAATAAAAACGAAGAGGATATTGAATATTTCTTTGATTACTTTGAATGTGTTTCCTCAGCTAATGGTTGGGATGAAAAATATCAATTAACTTATTTGTACTTCTACCTTGTAGGAGTAGCTATGAAATATTTTGAACTGATTAGTGAGCATTTGAGAGCAGGAGATGAATTAAAGTTTAAGATTATAAAAATAAATTATTACAATTTTTCCGACCCTCATATCATGTAGAAAGATTTGAGCAGGAGTTGAATAGAGGTGGAATGGAGTCTGGTGAGAATTTCAGAATTTATGTGGTAAAAATTTTATTCTTATGTAATAATGTAGATTTTAAAATGAAAGAGTCTAGGAAGATAAAATATATTTTGAAAGGATTATCACCTCATATTTTAGAAAAGATTGTTATGCTGAAGAATGAATTTTTTTTTGTAGATTACGTCCTAGAGACTCCAGTTAAGGAGTATAAGACAAGTCAGATTAACACAGATTTTGATGTGAATCAATTGAAGAAGTAATAGATAAATTACAGAAATTTGAGTTTTTACAGTTTGAATAATCAGAATGATTTTCTTAGCCCTGCGAGGAAGGATGGAAATCTGAAGAAGTTTTTGGAATTGAGTAGAAAAATTGATTATTTATTTGTGGAGGAATCAGGATTGTTTTGGATTGAATGAAGGAAACTATAGTGATAAAATTCGTAATAATTATTATGGATATGCATTATAAATATAGTTACAATAAGTGTGTCAGGCAGAAAAGTAAAAAGCTATGTAAAATTTGTGGAAGAACTAACCATTTCACCCGTAATTGCTTTTACAAATCAAGTTATAATAAACGAAGACGTATTAAGAAGTGTATGATTTGTGATAAAAGAGGGCATGAAACTAGGAAATGCTATTATAATGGGAAAACGTTTCCAGAGAATCTATATAGTGAACCTGAACATTTTGAAGTGAATGAGAATAATGACAGATCTGCAAATTATTGAGTAGAGAATGAAATCACAGGTTTGCATGGAGGTCAATGTGCTAGTCAGAAATTTGGAATCAATGATGCTAATAGATATGACGGAATTGTTTTAAATGTAAATACAGTTATGCATAGCCAAGATGAGTTAATAGATAAATTTTTGCAATCAAACAACAGTGTAGTAATCATGAAAACCAAATTATGCAATGATAGTAGTTTGAAAATTGAGAACAAATCGGAAGCTAAATGTAGGCCACAAAGTAATAGTGGGTTATTGGAGAGAAAATCTAGTTCAGCAGTTGGATCAGGTACTGAAAATTCAATATTGCTAGTTGACAGTGCGAATTCATTACAAAATTCGACCACAGGTAAAATTGAGAGGTTTAATTTAATAAAAAGGAGTCGGTCCATGCAAAAGTAGTTGTTGAGATTGGGATAATAAAGATGGTTCAAGAAAGAAAATGAATTCAATGTTGGAGATAAAACTAGTGTTAATGAATTTTATGATTAGTAAAAGATAAATTTAAATGATTTTCGGGGTCCATTCACTTGTTTTAATTTCTAGGTATTAATCTATTTAATTGTTTAGGTAAATCTGTCCCAGTATTACACATGAAACATTTAATACCTATTAATGACGATATTCCACAAAATAGGGTTACTAATGAATAAACATTTATATATCGCATTTGTTTTTATTTTAAAGTTGTACCTTGATGAGTTTTGAGTTTTTATTGGATTGAAGTTATGTAGGACTATTTCAGTTAGTGAGATATCAAGGTATAGCGACCTTGCATAGCCAGCTATTATGTCATTAGTTCAGTATTTAGGCAAATTATCATGACATTGATAATTTTAATAATATTATGGCAATACAGAAATAGGAAAGTTATAAATATAGAACAGGTATGCATTAGTGAGTTTCAGTTTGTTGCTAATAGAAAAAAACCTTGTTATGATTTGTTTGTTTACAGTAGATGCATGAAGATGAAGCTGATATGTTATGAATTGTTCTGTTTTATTTATTTGATGCGTATTTGAGTTTTCATATGTATTGTCACGGTGCAAAATACACCAGCCCACTTCGTCAATAATCATCTCAAAAATAACAAAGATAAAGAGCAAATCTAGAATTAAGTACTCACATGAGATTATTTCATGTCATTTTTATTGTATTGTTTCATGGGCACACACACATATTTTGTCAAATTGTTCAGGTTTTACCGCCATACAATGGTTATAATTCACATTGAATGTTTACGTTATTTGAAAGAGCTAACTTTATCCAATGCTTGCACTAGCCGGCTTATCAATCAGCTGTTTGTCAATCTATCTCTGCCGGTTCTTTCGCAAAATTCAATTATTTCTTGAAGTGTTCTTTCTGTATTTATTTTTTATGTTTAACCAAGAAATCTGCTTATTCACATCCTATCAATCATTTAATTTTTTAGCTTAAATATTATTTCCTCCAAATTTTTTGTTTTCTGTTAAACAATGATGTAAAACTGTAAGCTCGGGACCGTTGTAGCCTTACTATTGGTGGATTAATATCACGCCACCTTTTTTCTTTTCCAGAAACTCTGGCTTGAGAATTTGGACAAGGAGAGACCCATTTTGGCAAGCTGAAAAGGAGGTTCGTTTTTTATACCTCTCCTACAAAAAGTTTTTAAAAGTTTAAAGTCATCATTCTAGTCAATTTTAAATGTTACATGTTGTGTTTATTCCCATATCGTTTCAAGAGTATTAATATTCAGATTGTCAATAACGTACGGTTACCTCACAAAAAATTAAAAACTCGCGATCCAGACATGCTGCCGGCCCAAGATGTCCGAAGAAGAAGCGACGCCAATTCCGATTGAGTGCCAGTGAAAAATTATCTCTTTGAGTGCGCGAGAATTGAGCCCAATCAAATCAAAAAGGTTGGGTATGTGAAAATTTTATTATTTCAGTTGAGGACATTCAATTAATTGGCATATCACTTGTACGTACGATTGAAGCGAGCTCTCGTAATTGTTTCGCCCTTAGGACGAAAGCCTAATTGCTCAAAAAATAATTCTATTTCAAATTCAATATTATAAAAAGCTCAACTACTATTCATACATATTTTTTGTTTATCAAATAATTTCCGATTTTATGCAAATATTTTATTCAAATTTTAAAATAAATCACATAATAATTTCAATTAAATTTCATAATTTAATTTCCTACTCGACTCTGGTTGTAGAATAATTTAATAATATAATTCAGAAATCCAACAGCCGGCTCCGCCGAGTTGAGTTGGTCATTCGTAAACAATCGCATGCCCTTGATAGAGGACACGCGTGTTGGTTCAACATTTATTCACTTTTTAGACCGTATATGACTGGACGGATTTGTGGCTTTTTCACCTCATTGGCGTGAGTTGTTGGGAGAGTGTAATAAGGAAGTGTTACACATTTTATATACGGCTCTCGTTCGTGAGGGGAAATTAGCTTGGAGTGTAATAAGTTATCTATTTATCTCTCTTTGCTGAGTTGGATCGTGTGGAGGACATTTGTGGGCATTCTACATTTTCTCCCGCGATCCCATCTAGCGAATATAGATATAAAACAGTGTGGTTGTAGATTGAGATGGTGCTCTGACCATCGAGATTTTCAGAAGGAATTACTCCCGACTGAAGCATCCGGCAATTTGCATCAGCATAGTAATTTCAAATATTTTTTGAAAGAGGGGCACCCCACGAGCCATATCTTATCTAAGGGCACTATCTCAAGATACATCCTACATAATTGGGCTCGCCCAAATAGGGGTAAAATTTGGGGTTACATCATTGGCGTGCCGAACAAAGGACAATAGAGAGAGGGGAAAAAACTCATGTCAATTAATTTCTCTACAGGAAAACCTGTGGCAACCTGGAAGCGGAATATTAACCTTTTTATATTTCAGAATTATATTATTATCTCCGGTGAACGTCCAGACTACCATCAAATTTATCTGCTTATATAATTTAATTAGTGTTCACAACCAGAGTCTAGTAATACATGAGCAATTGGGACTTTAAAACCGGGGGAGAATCAATATTAATTCAATATTTCCCAGGAATAAGCAGATTTCCCAGGTTGACCGACATACTTGTATTGCCCACAAATATTTGTGGCAATATTCAGCACTAACTAACAACACTGTTAGAATTGACTAGAGTTAATTTATACTTTTTATGATATTACTGTTATATTATTTTATTGTAATATCAGCGCATAACGCGCAGTGCTTCGCCAACGTCTCGTTTTTTATGTTAATTGTAATCGCGGAATTTGTCTCGCCGTTTTTTCGTGTTGTGGGGGCTTATCTACATGAATACTGCTAGAGACTGACCTGATTTCGTTATCCGATTTGTTCCTGCACTTCAAACAACACTTTGCAAATTTTCAATTAAAAATTTCACACCACTATGGACGACAACGAGTCAATGACGCACTTTTCCATCAGCACCGAGACCACCTCGCCTGAACATCCACCCAGAGCCGTCAATACCCACACAGCACAAGGACATCCACAGGATATCCCTTGGATATCAGCAATGGGATATCTGGATATCCCAGGGTCATGCAAATCATGTCCCACGATATCGGTAGGATATCCTCAGGAGATCCTGATGTCCCCTCCACACGACATCCTAGGGATGTCCCACATGGATATCCTGGGGACATCCCTCGGAATGCAATGGGATTATGATTTTTGTAGCTACAGGACCTTCCTGAATGACCTTAATAATTTTACCTCTGAACTTCCCTCAGATAATTTTTAGAGGTCTTGTTTTCTAAAGCCCCATCAGGATGTTCCTATTTGGTGAATTCTATTTTTTCTGGAATTATTTTCAAATAAACCTCATGAGGATCTATAGATAACACTATGCACCTCCATCATATATAGTGCCTATCATCCCCTGAGAGGCCTCGACACATAAAAAATTGCTGACATGGTGTCAATTTGTACATGTTGAAGCCTCTCATAGGGGATGATAGCAATTTGTGCAGGTTTGATACTTTTAGGGCAGGTTTATGGGTCATTCGGCTTTATTTTAGTCTAGGACAAAGCAATAACTCAACCAATCAGATGTTTTAAATTTAGTTTTTTTTTATTACAAAGAGCTGATAGGTTGGATTAAAATGAAGCCCTGACTCAGAAACCTGACCTGAGTGTTGTCAGTTTAGATAAGGAGTTCATGAGACAGTTTTTTTAAATTGTAAAAATAAACTAATCATAAAGAGCCAGTAATGCTTTAAATTTTGCCTGTCTACTATAACAGACAAGGTAATGTAATAGTAATAACAACATTGAGCATTATAGCAAGAGATAAATATTTGAATCTAATATTGAAATAAATTTTAAAAAATAATTTTATTAGTCTAAACAGATTATCAGTAGGTAATCAACACAATTTCACCAAAATTCATCACTCTCATCAATCATTGACATTCGCTTGTCAAGTAAGTGCATCAGGATCATAAAATCAAACAAAAAAATAGCTTTGAATTTCATAGCCTAACAAACTGTAAATTTAATAATTTAAATTTAAAGTAAAGTATTTTAGCATGTTCATGAAGACAGTGTTAATACATATCTAAATACATATACAGTGCTAAATACTTTACTTTTAAATAACTTTTTCAAGCCAAATCGAAAACAAAATTAAGTATGACTTGAAATGTTAAATGTGCTTGAAAGAGATAATAAGGTGTTTCTTTTAATTTTTTTCAATTATAAACTAGCATCATAGCTTTAAGCAGGTCAAAAAATAAAACATTCCTAGGATCACTATTCTTTTTATTCTCAAGTCTCACATTTTTCACTTATTTCTTATACTAGTTTTAACTTATTAGTTGACTTCTAGGTCTTCTTCAGCAGCGTTTCTTTTCCTGAAACAATTTTTCAAATTAACAACTCTTTTAAAACCTGCTGATATAAGTACGATTGCCAACATTCTTATAGAGCAAAATTGCAGCTGCAATGAGCTTTCAAGTTAATCAAACAACAAATATCCCCATCACAGCAAACCTAAGTAATAGGCGAATTTCCAATAAATGAATTTATTTATTTGTATTTCAATAGCATAAAATATGCTAAATGTAATAATGTAAAAAAACATAATATCAGGGTGTCCAGTGTTTTTCCTGAACAAAATTCCTGTATATTTCCTGTTTTTTCCCCACACCATATAAGAAGAAATTCCCGCTCAATGCACTTGACAACACATTATATGCTAGCCATTATAATGCCCACAATTATCGCCCATTATCTTTACCGCAATTATCGCCCATTATCTTTACCGCAATTATCGCCCATTATAATCTTTGCTTCTGTTTGGTTGATATAAGACTGCGACTATAGAACGCTTACTATTTTCGTCCAACATTTTATTTCCATTAGAAACTGTCAGCATTACAAAAGTGAATCCTTTATGATTACTGATCTAAAAGAATATGATGTATACTTAATGAATAAGATGAATTGATTGATTTATTGATTAGCATAAACAGCCATTCAAAACTGCTCCCAATTAATGCATTAATGCCCGATATCTAATTCCCACAACTGGACGACCAATATGAAACAGCTGATTAATATCCCCCACAATTACCTAATGGACAATATTGATTTGCCAATATAAAACGACTACTATTTTCGCTCTTACCTAATTTCTGCTACCAAACGGCCAATATAGATATGAAAAGACCATTAAAAATGGCCACTGTATAAGCCTTTGATCATCGTCTGATGTCAAATGCCCAATACCAATTGGCCGATAAAACGACCCCTAAAGAACGTTGCGATTATCACTGATATCTAGTTCCTGATACCGGGTGGCTGATATAAAACTATGGCTATAACAAACATCGCGATTATCGCGCCCGTTAAACTACTCGTTATTTTTTTAGTATTTTCAACTACTCACTCAGGCTTCAAATTGCACTAAATACTTGACAGATACTTGAAATTTCAAAAGCTCACCCGTTTGTAGTAAATCTAAATGTAAATAAAAACTTGTTGATTGTCATGAGTTTTGTTTATTTTTAAGAAACATAAATTATGCATAAGCATCACTTTTGATAGAAGAAGCATCTGAATAAAAAAATATGTGCTTACATTAAACGGTCTTTTCTCTCTTTGGCATGGCGTAACCAATTTTTTATAACGATTATCCCTTCAGCATCTGTTGTTGAGGGATAGTGCAGCCGAACTATACCTATAACAGATAAAATATTTCATGGGTTAATTGTTTATAGAAACCTCTGTAAAACAGAAATGTCAACATGGAGATTAATGATGTTGAAGATCCATCTTGTTTCCACTAATATGTATTATAAACTAAAAAAACACTTTTAAATGGAAATTGACTCACGTTATGTGTACTGTGGGTCGTCTGATGATGCTCTAGACAAAAGAGCGAAACGGCCGTCACGCCATAACGTGAGTCTCTGTTATTCTTTGCCCAATCTTAATAAATAAGGTATCGTTGGCATTGTGATAAAATTTGCTAACTGTTTTGTCTCTTGTAAATTTTCTGTTAAGTGATCGGTTTTCGTGAAATTCGCCATCAAATATTTAAAATAGCCGCCATTTTGAAAATTGTCATCAAAATTTTTATTTTTTTATTTTTTAAAGTTGAGTCTTTATAACATAAATATTCATGCCAAATTTCAGATCAATACAACATTTCATTCTTGAGATAAAAATTCCCAAGTGAAAAAACAAAATGTCTGCTATAAGGATAACCGCTGAGTTTTGGAAACTTTAAATAACTTACAACATTTGTAGTCTCCTATCATCCAGGAACAATACCCTAAAATGTTCGACACTAATTCTGAAACACCCTGTATATATGTGTGTGTGTGTATGTACGAAATCCACAAGACAAGGATTAATACACTTACTTTCTTGGCTGCTTTAGGTTATCTTTTTGTTAACAACAGTTGTTTTTATTCAAGAATTTCTCAACTATCAATATTTTACACAAAAATAATGAGAATAGCAAACTGACCATAACAAATCAATCATTTATGATATATTGTACCTTAATATCGAAGTCGGAAACATTGATAATTAAGAAGTGGTCAGATAACAAAGTTTAGGCTAATCTAAACATTTAATAGTCATTGGATTTGACTGTAGCTTAGGCCTGCATTGTAGATTAAATTTCAAGCAAATTAATAAGGGCTAGTAAAAAATTTAAACTAACAACTGGTGTAGCCTACTGTACAATTGAGTAAGCCTAGGTAGGCACCCGAAGCTCCATTACCAATGATAAGCCTACTGTATCATGTTCCAATCGATCTTTCATTTCTAGGCCAGGCACTGTAATTTTTCATCAGCACAGATCGTAAAAGTACAGGCCTAGTAAAAAACTAACTATAAATCATCAATACACCCTCTGTATGCTTCTTTTAAATCTATCCAAGTGTTGCCATATTTTGGAAGAATGAAAGTAAGTTAGTACACAAACTTGCTGAAGAAGAGGGGGGGGGGGATTCTATTTACACTGTAGTTTTAATTAAAACCTATGACAAATGGCATTTCAAGCAAAATAAATTAACTAACTAATAATGTAAAGTCCTAATATTGATGGAGTGTAGTGATACACGTGAAATGTTTAGTGTTGGGCCTAGGCTTAGTCATAGGGCTATATGCCTACTTTGGTTAGTAAACTTACAGATCAGAAGACCCATCAATTTAGCGGTTAAAATTTAGATAGTCGTCTACTATAGTGTGTGCTTGTTTAAGCTGGGGTGGAAGATGTAATCGTAATTTCACAACAAATACTAGTTATGGATTATACTTCAATGGTACAATAGGGGAAATTCATAAAAACGGATTACGGATTATTATGAGAATGGATAGGCTAAATATCAAATGCATAAATGTAAAAGCATAGCTAAAAAATATTTAGTGCTATGGAAACAACACAATTATTATATTTTCTTACCTTTCAACGTATTACGAGCAGGAAGACAAGACAATAAGAATAACAAAATTCAGTTCGTTCAGCACAATCCAAGCAACTCAACAGCAAATAACCGAAAAAAGCTAACAAACTAGAAAATGTCGTTTCCCGTTTGTTGGACAAATGCCACTCATATTCTGTGATCTAGTGGTGGAGAATAATCGATAGTACTATCGATAGTTACGGCTATCGGTAAAAATCGATAGTTTGCAGTGCGCAATCGATAGTTTTTGATAGTGTTTTTTATAACATTCAGTACCTATTTTGCTTATGTTATGATTATGTAACTTCTTCAATTCGTCGTTTTTATTTGCATGAAAAAGAAGCTGAATACATAAAAAAAAATTCAGCATATAGGTCTACCATAAAATAAAATAAATCATAACTTTATAATGCAATTATTAATATATTATTAGGCTACATGGGACTCGCACAAAGGCCAAAAAGTGCTAACCCTGTGTGTGGAAGAGAGTCTGCAGTTTGGATTATATTTTCTGCCAGTTCTACTGCCATTTGATAAAGCTTTTTTGGTTTATAACACGATTTATCAAGCTGTGAATATTGGTTTACTAACAGAAAATTATTGGAATACAGTATTTGCATTTTGTTGTATATAGGATAACTATCGATAGTAAAGGTGTTGACTATCGATAAATATTAATGGGGCTGACTATCGATTATTCTCCTCCACTACCTGATCTTAGCGCTATTAGCGGGAGCCGATGAAAACAAAGATGTTGTTCTATTTAATAGCCAGCCAGGTCACACGATATTATTATTATTATTATTTAATAAAACAGTATTATACAATAGAAATATAATTATAATAGAAAATCGTTAATGCCTATGCTGATGTCCTATATATTTGAAAGTATGTGAAAGTATAGATATATTTGATATCCAGCAGGATTAAGTAGGAATGTCCTAGGAATATCCACGATCTCCTGGGACAACGTGGATATCTGTGGGATATCTGTGGGATATCCATGTTGTCCTGGGATATTGAGGATGTCCATGGGATATCCATAATGTCCCGGGTTGAAGATGGGATGTGTGGGACTAAAATAGGATATCCTTGGGACATTGTGTGCTGTGTGGGTAGCGCCACATCTATTGCCTTCAATGAGGGAATTCGCGGGCGTCTGTCATCCACCCAGCTTAGTGAATGTAGTCAATCTCCAGAGGCCGAAACTCCAATTCATAACGTTGTAAGTGAGCCTAGGGAAATTGAAAAGAATATTGAGGAAGTCAAAACCTTTTCTCCCAGCCAAATTGATATCATACTAGATGAATTCCGGAAACAAGCACAACTATCACAAGAATTAAGAGCTTATGATGTTGAAGATCCATCTTGTTTCCACTAATATGTAATATAAACTTAAAAAAACACTTTTAAATGGAAATTGACTCACGTTATGGCGTGACGGCCGTTTCGCTCTGTTGTCTAGAGCATCGTCAGACGACCCACAGTATACACTGACTTAAGGTATGAGTTTGAGGGTTATGTATGTTGGAGTGGTGATGGGGTGGGGGGATGAGTAGGCGGGAGGTTTGAAATTGGGATTATTTTGTCAAATAGAGTATGTGAGAAGAAGTTAAGTTGATCATTTAAAATGTTGTCAGGTTGCTGCTTTGCATGTTTGTAAATCTCATATTGTTCTAAAACATTGAGTTTCTGGCTTTTGTGAGTGAAGTGTAGTGTGTCTAAATTAGTGTCAATGTCTGTATAACTGTGGCCTGTAGAACACCTGCATTCTCAGACAACATCTCAAAACAAGTACAACAGATCTGGAATTTACAAATTGAAATGTGATGACTGCAACAAGTTCTACATAGGACAAACTGGCAGGACATTCACCACTAGATTCAAAGAACACACAAGAGCCATCTCACACCCAAACACACATTCCACTTTTGCTGAACACATCATTTCAACAGGCCACAGTTATACAGACATTGACACTAATTTAGATAGCTTTAGATAAATAGCTTAACAAAACAATCAGAAGACTTAAAAACCGTTAACATAAGCTTAGCCCAACAGTCTGCGAACTTCAAAGCCGAATCAAATAAAATGTCAGACAATATAAGAACTGAAATGGTACAGCGCATGGATGCAGTTAAGGAAAGGTTAGACGAACAGGTCCAAGAATTAAAAAATGATGTTCAAGAACAGCTTCAGGAAAAAACAGATAATTTACAGTCCGAAATTATCAAATATCATACAGAAGCTGAAACATATACCGACGGTCAGATTCAATTAGTTAGGGCTGAACTAGGTACACAACTTAGCACTCAAGCGGAAACACTAACTTCAATGCAGTGGCGTAACGTACACCCCCGCCGACCCCGCGGCGCGGGGGGGCCCGGGCTATAAGGGGGCCCGGAATGAAAATATATTTTTTCAAGAAATGGCCCGTGCCCAGACTGAAATAAATTTTTTTTCCAAAAGAGATAAAACTGAAACACTGAAGGAAGAAAGAAAGAATGAATTGGCTAAATATTGTCAGGCCAATGTTTATTGTTTACTTTATCAATTAATTCCCAGATAGCAGATAATTCGCAGATAGTGAAGGAATTCAGAAGCAGGATGTTGTGACTTCGGGAATGGAGACATACCGAGGACAAAACACTCTTCAAACAAACTTATCTAGACTGTTATAAATCATGACGGCTATGTCTCCACAGTGCAAATATTAGAGGAAATTAATATTATTTTCCCTTCGAATTCCTAAATGTATATTAGCATTATACGAAGTAATGGAAAGTGGGGGGTTGTGTAGAAATTAAAGTCAATATTTTTCTTCATACAGTATTTCAGTCTCTTTTGAATCGTCCTGTTGGATACACGTGTCCGGTAAATTGGCCTAGAGTAAACCGTATTTTTATTCATTATTGAGTTCGTGATCATGAATTTTATTATTTGGAGTGCCATTTTTTTTTTATTTCTATTCTATTTTTCAACATGCTGCGTTTATGGTATTGTGATGTACGGTCATGCTTTAGTTATTTATATTTTTTATCGACTAGTACATTTTTAAACAATATGCTCAGAAGGAATAATTTATTATACCCTTGATATATCGGATAAATTACGTGATTATTGTATAAGTATATAAATAATAGTTTTGGAACAATTGTCAGTTCTCCCAACGCAGTTGAATTTTTTTCTTATAATAGGATCAAGTACTGTATAAGTAGTTTACGTTTTCTATCTTCTGTCTCTTAAGAATAAATTTCTTAATTTTTTTCTCTTTTCCTGACTTAGCAATTTCGCGGTAATTTAGATAAAATGCCTTTTTATTAAAAATTGAACCTGTGTCCGTGTCTGCAAATGAGGCGAATTCTGAGAGAACACATTTTCTGGGAAAAGGAGCGAAGGTGGTAACAAGGAGGATGTGAATGTGGATCCTATGGAAGACATCAATTTCAAGGTTTCTAGTTTTCAAGATTAATTATTTATAATATAATCAACTCTCAACTATTTCCATCTTTCAGAAGCCCGCACGCTACAGCCCAAATCATTAGACTTGCCCCCCTTGAAACATGATTGAATTTTAAAATTTGATTTTTAAAAAGGTGTTTAGTTCTTACATAATTATAACTGCTCACAAAATAATTATGCAAGTTTTTCAGGGAGGGGTGGTGGTGGCAAGGGTGAGTGGGGATATTTATATGATTTTGAGGGGCCCGGAAAATCGGTTGCGGGGGGGCCCAACTGGAAAACGTTACGCCACTGCTTCAATGAATACCACACTTGAGGCTAGGCTGACTGAAGCGGTAACCAATAGATTACAAATATCCGAGTCGAAAATAAAAAACATAGAGTCGGTCCAACAAGTGCATACCACTCAAATCAGCCGTATTGAGGATAGTATCACCCAGATTAACACAGGCAGTATCAACATTGCCGCCGCGCAAGAAATTAAATTACAGGTTGCGCAAGCTCAGGCCGAATTTAACCAAATTAAAAATAACATTAACTTTTCATGTGAAATTTAACGACTTGCAGTCACATATTTGTTTGTTTTGAATTTGAATTGAATTGAATTTGTTTTATTCTCTGCATGTACATAACAAAGTATGTTTCACAGTCGTCATACAATTTTAAATAATCAATAACAATTTATCACATTATCACAATACTTATCACAATTATAATACTTCTATTACCGGAACAGAACACAGTACATCAACATTCTTGAAATTTAAATACCTCTCGATTCAAAAAGTTCCATCAAACTATAATAACACTCATCAAGCAGCCAGTCTTTTAATTTATTTTTAAACAAACTATCACAAACAATTTATCACATTATCACAATACTTATCACAATTATAATACTTCTATTACCGGAACAGAACACAGTACATCAACATTCTTGAAATTTAAATACCTCTCGATTCAAAAAGTTCCATCAAACTATAATAACACTCATCAAGCAGCCAGTCTTTTAATTTATTTTTAAACAAACTTTTGCTCTCAATTTCTAATAAACTATTTGGAAGAGAGTTCAATATTTTTCTTCTCATGTAATCAGGACTGTTTTCAAAAAAAGATGTTCTATGAGCATCTAGTCTTAAGGCATGCCTAGACCTCGTATTGTAACTGTGAAGATCTGACCCTCTGATCCAGGAAGCTCCATGTTTGAATCCATGTAGTGCTGCCTCAAGTATGTACAAACAGGGAAGAGTGAGAATTCTTGCACTTCGAAACAGTGGTCTGCATGGGGTTCTGGGAGGTTTCCCAAGCATCATTCTGAGTACTCGCTTTTGTGCCCTGAATACCCTGATAAATCCTGTTGAGGAACCCCAAAAGATCAAGCCATATGTTAGCAGAGGCTGGAAGTATCCATAATAGGCCGAGAATACTACTTGCTGGTTCATACTCATTGCCAGTCTTGAGATTGCAAATGTCGCTCTACTAAGTTTTTTTTTTTTTTTTTTGTAGATTACGTCTTGGAGACTCCAGTTAAGGAGTATAAGACAAGTCAGATCAACAATATTATACACTAGATACCATAATTACTTCAATTAGTTGAGGTGAGGCTTAATTTTGATGTGAAAGGAACTCTTGTACACTATAAAAAGCTTTATCAACTAAATATTTCTTCAATTGTTTTTTAAATATTTCTATATTTTCAAGACTCTTCAAAAACTGCGGTAGCTTGTTGTAGAATTTCCTACCAATATAACTAGGTTTTTGTTTGAATAAGCTACTATTGTGACTCACCAAGTGATAATCTCCTCGGCGTCTTGTATTATAATCATGTACATCAAGATTTTGGTTAATATCATTCGTTTTTACATATAAAGTAGCTTCATACACATATAAGCAGGGTACAGTTGGGAGACCAAGTCTCTTGAACAATGGCCTACATGAATCTAATCTATTTACTCTTTCTATACACCTAACCGCTTTCTTTTGGATCTTAAACACCCTATCAAGATGTTGGGTGTTTGTTTTGTTTTGATGAATTACCCCATACTAAGATAGCATACCTAATATGTGACAGTAAGAGCCCATGGTAAGCTGTAAAAAGTAACTTTTTGTCATTCAATCTAGCGAGCTGTTGCAGGACAAATACCCCAGATGAAATTTTACAACATATTTTCTCAATGTATGGAGTCCAGGTCAATCGTCTATCCAACATAACTCCTAGAAATGCAATTTTTTCTTCCTGGTCCAATTGATTATCGTTTACAAACACGTTTATAGCCCTATCTTCATTTATATTATGTTTGTTTTTGAATTGAAGGTATTGGCATTTTTTACTATTTATAGTTAATTTCAACTGATTTAAAAATTGGACAATGGACTGCACATCTATATGGTCACTTATTTCTAAATTATCTAGAATGGAATTGCTGAAAATGAGTGATGTATCATCAGCAAATAAATAAGAGGGCTCTACCACTAATTAATTCTTTAGGTAAACGGTTGACATATAACAAAAAAAGCAATGGACCTAGTATTGATCTCTGAGGCACTCCAGCTTGCACCTCTAATTTATTAGATTTATTCTTTACTATACTATTACCAACTACTGTAGTTAGTTCTACACATTGTTTTCTCCCAATAAGATATGATTCAAACCATTTCAGTTCAACCCCATGTACACCTACATTTTGCAGTATTTCCAATAAAGTTCTATGATTAACACAATCAAATGGCTTTGACAGATCTAAGAAGATTACAGTAGCTTTATCACCTGAATCTATTATATCTATTAGTTCTGAATCCCCTCAGTATTCCTCATGTTTGCATCACTAATACCTGTATTAAGAGATTTTTGAAGATCCTTAGCAACCAGTTGATAATATCTGTTAAAGAAATTACAAATGTCTACACTATCATCAATATATTTGTTATTTTCGTTAATTATTCTGGGGACACTAGTATAAGCATCTACATGAGCTACTTGCCTATTTTTGTTTATTACATCCCACACTGCTGTGTTAAAGTACACACTATTATTCAAAATTTCAGCTATTTTCTTACATTTCGCTCTTTTCACTTCTCTTGTATAATTTTTCTTTAGAGCTTTGTAATTATCTTCACTTAACATATTTCTAGATAGTTTGAATTCATCATATGCATCTTTAACCCTATTTCTTTCTGCAAGGATATCATCAGTTATCCACTCTTCAATCATGTCTAATTTGTTCTTTACAGGGACTTTTTTAACTGGACAACTCATAGTAATATGAAACCTTAAAATATTAATGAAACTATCATATTTGTCATTTAAACTATTGCTATTGTAAACCCTACTCCAGTTTTCTTGTAGCAGATTCTGCTTCAAACAATCGATATTCCCCTGTTCACATTGTTGAATTTCTTTCATTACTCTACTCTTTTTAATTGATTTATGACCTTGCAACCTCACCTCTAAGATTTGATAGTCATGATCAGATAGTTCCGAGCCGCCTAATCTTGTTTTAGAGTAATCTATATTAGTAAGGATGTTATCAATTATTGTTTGTGATGTTTTTGTGACTCTGGTATATTCATGAACTTTTATTTCCAAGTTATTCATGCATATAATATCCTTTAAATCTTCTGTCATTTTATTCTGTGTTGCAAAGTCTGTATTGAAATCTCCCGCTACAATAACGTTTGTAAAACGAGTAGTAGTAATCTCTAAAAGCCTATTGAATAGTTCACAAAAATTGTTCCATTCCCCATTTGGTGACCTATAAATACCTAACACCGCTACTTCGAAATTATTGTCGATTTTTACTCTCAAACCAGTAACTTCTAAATCCATTTTCACAGCAAATTTCTCTACATATTCTAAATTAAATGTTTGCATATTCTTAGCATTTTTAGTGAAGATAGCTACTCCCCCACTTCAATGAGATGTCCTGCAATACGACGTTTTCAATGAATAGCTTGGAATATTATGTTGTGACAATTCATCTTCTTTTAAACCATGCTCTGTGAAAATAGCTATATCAGGAGCCTCTTCTTTAAAAAATACTTCGATTCTATCTATTTTGTTACGAATGTATTGAATATTCTGATGGAACACAGTGAGTACCGGTACTTCCCTATCATCCCTTATTACTTTATCGTTGCTTTTGCATATTGAAGTAGATTTACTTAATCTCTTAGAATCTTGAGAGCCTATCAGATTGCTACAAGAGTTCCTTCCACTAATGCTATCCTGATTTTTTGATCGATTAACGTCTTTTAATACAATTGAAGATATAAATTTATCATCTGAAACTAGTTTCCCTTCCCGGTTTTGAGCCACTTTACTAAAAAAGGTTCGTTAGATGATTGTTTAGGAGAATTTTTGACAGTAGATTGCAAAGGACTTTCAATCAGCTCTGCCAGCCTATTACAAAATATTACTTTGCCAGATTGATTTAGATGTAGACCATGATTAGTGAAGTTTTGTATTTTCAGCCTTTCATTTGGAAAACAAATCCCCAACTGCTTAGAATTCTTATTTTTTAGGCTGTTGATTGTATTATGAATTGATTTATTTGTTGACTTAATGGCTTCATTTAGCTCTGGCCTATCAAACCTATACGGAATTGTACTTATTATTACATTAGTGTTTTGGCTGAGTGGCACAATCTCTTTAATTTTTTCATTTATTTCAGGAAGATGTTTTAGATTAGGTTCATTTATATTGTTTGAGCCACCCAGTACTATTAGAAAATCGTTTTTTCCAAAATCTTTAGTTTGTTCCTGTGCTGACTCTACGATAGCGTTTATAGGGGCACTTGGTTTGAAAAAGCTCTGAACTTCATACTTATTTTTTAATCTTTTATTTAGTAGGTCACTACAGTCTCGTCCATGACTGGATGTCAAGAGCAGTACTCTACCTTTCCTATCGTTATTTGCCCTTACTTTAGTTTTGGTTGCTGTTTGCAAAACCTGACTATACGTTTTTGTTTGACCATTTCTATTTATTTTTTCCCCATTTGATTTAGGTTCTACGTTTTTTGCATTGATCAGAGGTTCAGATCTTACATTAGCCAAGTTTATTTTTGATTTTAATATTTCGATTTCCTCTGACATAGACCTACATTGACTCGTGACATTTAGTATTTCAGTTTTATGGTCTTCCTACTGCAATTTTACAATAACTTCCAGAGATTTTATGTGATCCACTAACCCTATTCGTTCTTCCTCAGAATTTTTTAGTGATGTTTCTAATTTTGTTTTTATTTTGGTGTGATCACTCAATAGTTTAGCAACCTTTTCTTCTACATCTACAGTAGCTTTAAGAGCTGTTGGAGATTTTTTTGTTAATAATTGCTGAGATCGCGTAGCTACCTGAGTTTTAGTTAAACAATTAGATTTGGATGCCTTGGACTCATTTTCCTAGCTAAAAATTGTTTTCAATTGATTTTAGTTAAATGTTTAATGAAATATTACTTAATTTATTACAATTGTCAACTTGAGACTATTTAATTACAAGAAAATTTATCAATATCGGTACACCTAACCTCGAAAATAGAATTTGACTTATTATTTAAATACTTTAACTTATATTAGACAAGTTAATGATGTAAATTATTAAGATATTATAAATACTAATAATAATAAACAGAAATACTACTTATCCGTTTGAATTAATATTCTTTGCTTCAAAATTCGCAGAGCCTGTTCTGATAACGTATGCACAGTACCACTGCTACCTCGATATTCTCTGTTGTTTCACAACCTTGTCAACGTGATTGTTCCACCTCAATCCAATGTCAACCTCAATTCCTAAAAAGCTACAGACACCTGTAGGCTTTATTTCTTTCATGTCCAACTTGGATTCTAGATGATTGGAGGCTGAAGGGCGGTTGGACTTATTGATGGAGAAATCCATATAACATGTCTTCTCGATGTTCACCTTCAGTTTATTTGCTCTGCACCAATCTCCAATGCTTTCAACAACGTGCTCTCCTTGTCTCAGCAGTTCCTGCAGATCATTTCCAACAATAAGGAAGTTTGCGTCATCAGCAAAGAGAACGCTACTGACAAGGGGTATATTACAGGGTAGGTCATTTATATATAGTGAGAACAAAATTGGGCCAAGAATTGTGCCCTGTGGCACTCCTCTTTTCAACTGACAAACTTTCGATCTATATTTATGATTTGCTACTTCCTGTTTTCTATCTTTAATTTCAACAACCTGCAATCTATTAGTTATAAATGATTTTAACCAATTTAGTGCAGTTCCTCGAAATCCATAATGCTGCATCTTCTCTAATAGAATATCTTGATCTATACTATCAAATGCCTTTTGAAAATCGATAAAGAGACCTAAAGCCTTCTCATCAGCATCCAGTGATTTGTATATTCTGGATAAGAAGTTATTAATGGCATCAACAGTAGATCTTCCTGGTCGAAATCCAAACTGACTCGAGGAGAGAATCCTGTTCACTTCCAGGTGCTCTGAAATGCCTGTTATTGCTAGTTTCTCATATATCTTGGCAAATACACTTGTGACTGTTATTGGTCGGAAATTACATACTTTTTCCATTGGTCCTTTTTTATGGATGGGAATAACTTTCCCTACCTTCAATTGACGAGGGAATATTCCTGAACTGAACAAAAAATTGATAAGCTTTGTTATTACGCTTCTTATTGGATCGAAGCACTCCTTCAATATGCTACTTGGAATATCATCCACTCCACTCAACATTTTGCTCCTGATATCTCTCATAGCTGAGGAAACATGGTCCTCTGTAAATACAGGAAATCTATCCAATGTAGCACCTGCATAGTTGAAACTCGACATCACAGACTTGGAGGATACGTTTGGTGTGTTATTGTCAGCATCATTGGCAACATTTATGAAGTATTCATTTATCATATCTGGTATGTCATCAATTAAATCGATTTCAACCCCATCAACAGCTTTTGGGTATTTTTTTTACAGTCTTTGTGACAGTTTCCATTTTAATTAATTTCCAAATTAGCTTAGATTCATTTTCAGTCGATGTGAACATTCTCTCAGCATACGCTTGTTTTTGTAAAATAATTAAGTGTCGAATCAGTTGCGACAGAGGCCTCTGAAGATGGATCTCATAGATTCGAAAGTGCTTGGCCAGATTAAGTGAGTTATTATACTTATTCTTAACAAATATTTGACTGCAAGTCGTTAAATTTCACATGAAAAGTTAATATTAACAACGCAGTTCATCATGGAAAAAGAAATCCAGGAATTTAAAAATAACCTAGCTAATTTGAACACCGGCAACAAGGATCTGAATATTAATCAGTTACTATCTTCCTTACCTATGTTTGACAATACAGCTAAAACAATTCAGCCTAAAGCCTTTATTCAACATATAGAGATAATTAATTCTATGGCTAATATTTCCTGGTCTGCTTGGAGACTACAACTTACCTGCAGCCTGCAACTTGAACCGTTAATATTTTACAGAAGCCGATTATCGGAATTTAATAATCTGAATGATTTTATAGAAAAATTCTTGAGCACTTTCTGGTCAGCCACCAGGCAAAGAACACTATTGGCATACCTAATTACCTGTCAATATTCTAAAAATACTGGGCTGTCCATCATGGCTTTTTCAGCACATTTGAAATATTTAAACGAATTACTGGACCATCCAATTAAACAAACTAACCTGATTCCGATTATCATCCGAAAATTACCTCATTACCTTCAAACTGTGTTGTGCCTTCAATATTTCGAATCATACACTAAATTTGAATCTTGTCTTTATCGTCTACAATCTATCGATGATAGACACAATGTGGGCAATGGATCATCAAATAATTTCCAAGTGAGAAACGAGAGGTTTGGAAGGAGGAAATATGAAAATAATAATTGGAATTATCATCGGAACAGTATCAGACACTATGAAAATAATAGAAAACAATATCAAATAAATCAATACTACAATAATCAGGGTAATTACCAGGCAAATAATAGTCACAGAGAAAATTTAATCAGATCCAAAAATAATAACAATGTGCAAGCTCATCACCAAATAGAGGTTAGGAATAGTTCACCAGTAGTCCACTGCCATACAGAACCGCAGCCACAGCCTTTGAGACAATCAAGTCTACCAACGTCACCAGTTGGATAATTTAGCTGGTTATTTCAAGAGAATGACGAGAACGATAATCCTCATCAGGAGAATAAAAGTTAAAGCTGGGCATTCACGATCCGATTTGCAGTACCACTTGCAGTCCAACCTTCAAGGTTGGATCCGAAAACGGAACGTGAATGGGCTTTTTGGATGGTTGGAATTGTAGATGGACGACTAGATGGACCACTAGAGGGACCACTAGAGGGACGACTTACGAATGTCGACGGTGTTGGAGCGTGTGTGGGGCAGTCGGATCAAATTCGTCCATCTTATCCCAGTCAGTGCATGACCTTCGGGTAAGTTCGGGCAACATCGGGCAACTTCGGTTACATTTTTCGGCTCAAGAGCGACGTTCACAGCTGATTAGGAATAAAGTTGGATTGTAAGTAGGAGCGTGAGTGGAGTCGACTATCCGTCTAGCAGTACTGCAAGTGGTACTGCAAGTTGGAACGTGAATGCCCAGCTTAAGCTGGGCATTCACGTTCCAACTTGCGGTACCACTTCACCATTTGCAGTACTGCTAGATGGATAGTCGACTCCACTCACGCTCCTACTTACAATCCAACTTTATTCCTAACTAGCAGCTACCCGTCCTTCGTACGGATTATGTTTAGAAATACGACTAAATATGTTTCGGCTTTTTTGATAGCAACGATCATGAAGTTGTTAGCAGCTTAGTTAACAACTTAGGACGTAAATAATTCAGTGACAGTTATCAGAGAGAATATTTGAGAACAGCTGATTGATACCGTATATCATCATAAATTACATGATTTTTTGTTGTTCTTATGTGGTAATAATAGTGCTACCTGGCGAATTCCCAAGAGCCTAGCACATACCGCACCTACCTAAAATGTTAATTTTTGTTTTGATAAATTTGAATTAGAAAATTTTGTTTTTTTTTTCAACAAAGAAATAATTGATAAAACATAAGGTGAGCTTTGATTCACCAGACATACATATGTTTCCTAAAAGACTGCAATGCTCCGACTGCACAAGTCTGCAGACAGCATAAATAACGCCGCGAAGGGCCCACCATTTATATTTGAGAACAGCTGATTGATATATCATGATAAATTACGTGATTTGTTCTTATTCTTATGTGGTAATAAAACTTGGAAGAAATGTATCCAAAATCGCACAATACTTGGTTTTTAAACGTTTATTATTCTGTTAAAAAAAAAGTTAATTTAGTTTTTTATAGCTAAAGACATTGTCAAAAAGGTTTTCAATACTTATAAATAACTTAAATCCCGATCGATGCTCCCGTTTTTTAGGAGAAGGCCGCGTAAAATGTACCCAAAATCGCAAAACACTTAGTTTTTAAACGTTTATTACTCTGTTAAAAAAAATTTAATTTAGTTTTTTATAGCTAAAGACATTGTCAATAAAGTGTTCAATACTGTTCAATAACTAAAATCGCGATCGATGCTCTCGTTTTTGAGGAGAAGGCCGCGTAAAATGCCTTTGGGGCCGTGACAGACAGACAGACAGACAGATAGACAGACAGACAGAAAGTGAGATTACACTATTTTCGGCTTATTTGATGTATAAAACGTAAAAATAACCAAAAAATATATAATTCTGATAAATGTACAGACAAAACTCTAATTTTATTTATATAGATCAGCTGTGAACGTCGCTCTTGAGCCGAAAAATGTAACCAAAGTTGCCCGAACTTACCCGAAGGTCATGCATTGACTGAGATAAGATGGACGACTTTGATCCGACTGCCCCACACACGCTCCAACACCGTCGACATTCGTAAGTCGTCCCTCTAGTCGTCCATCTACAATTCCAACTATCCAACATGCCCATTCACGTTCCGTTTTCGGATCCAACCTTGAAGGTTGGACTGCAAGTGGTACTGCAAATCGGAACGTGAATGCCCAGCTTAATGAACAACCACTTACAACTGATTTTATTGAAGAAAATTTTAATGATGACAACAAAGCAGCTGATACGAAGTCAATAGTTTCAATATGCCTGTGCGACATTGATACACCGATGCCACCCGTATAGTAGTCAACAACAACAACAATGCCGATCGGCCAAGACCGCCTAGAACATTGTCGAAGCCGTCTTCCAAAGCGTCGACATTGCTTCCCACATCTAGGAACCCGCAGACCGGTTCACAGCGATGCAAGAGAGTGAGATTTCGCCCAAGCCATCGGAATGGTGACAATGCGTGGAGGAAAAAGCATCAACAATATTTATCCACAGCTGCTCTGCACAAACTGGACAAAATAAAAAATTACAAAGCGGTCCGGAAAAAGGTGACTGGCTGTTGGAGGGATAGTAGCGACCGTGGCTCACCTTATGCAGCGCTAGGCCTTGCTATCAAGGAGGTGCTGTCACCCAGGCAGGATATTCCAGTTGCTACACCGGCATTGCTCGGTTCGGAGGGCAGTCGGCAGACTACCAGCTACATCCTCCAGCCCATGGAGCTTGAGAAGACCGGTCAGGCCAGCTTCTCTGCTACAGTAGGTTAAAGACTGTACTGCCTGCGATCCACCAACAATTGTGCGAACCACCAACAATAGAACCAAACCTGGAGTTATTCCCAGATCACAAAACACAGACACATCAACTTATAGATCCTAGATTGGAATAATTGTCACCATTCAGTCAGGTCAGCACTAGATTAGCTGCCATGGGATTCGTACACCATGCTACCTGCAACGGTGGGATTTGCCTCACAAATCCCCTAGGGCACTGGACAGTCATCATGTTGCCGCAACAAGACACGACGCATATACTGCCAGTTAAAGAGGTGCACTCAACTCTCAACATTGAGCACCAACACCGATATTCGACATTATTTGGATCTACAAAGTAGACCAACAAACCCGGCCTCAACTTCGAAACACATAAACTTCTAGATCTTGGATCGGAGTAATCGTCACCATCTATTATCGTCATTGTCAGGGAGCCCAGCTGTGAAGTCAACCTGGCACATCATCATGGACCAACAGCATCGAGACTGTTCTCTGCGCACCAGCGAGCCCCGGAGTATCTTCACCTGATGATCATCATCATCTATGGCCTCACCCACAACACGAAACACAGTTACAATTTGTAAATTTGTATTATGTATATGTCAAATTTAGTGTTATTACGTCATGCTGCTTATGCACCAGCATTGAGCTAAATGCTCAACCTAGTATCCAAAAAAGGATTACAATTTATAAGTTCCTCATGCAATTTCATTGTTAAATTCGCATCATACTTTGCATGCATTAGCATCGAGTTGAATACTCCATTAGCATCCAAAGATTGCAATTTGTAAATTTTTATTCCACCATATTTTATTATTATAATTATTTTATTAAATTTCGCATATCAAATAAATAAAATAAACAAAAAAAAAAAAAATATATATATATACTCCAATATTAGCTACTAATTAACTTAACCCAAAGAAACTTGAGAACATATATTATCTCTAAAAAATAAGAAAAAAGAAAATTATAATAGTCTGTGATAATTTAGAAGATAGTGCATAGCATGATTATTTATTGTTATTATTGTGTTTATTGTCATTTATGCATTGTTATCTCCTTTTAGAAAAATCTCTATTTACTACCTGTTATATTATTGGAGATTTTATTAACTATATTACATCATTATATTATTCTTGGAGAAGGAGATTATTATTAAGCATGCAAATTAAATATATTATTATAAGTGCACTAGCGTAATCTATGTAAAACTAAATGTAAGATGTAAAAAGAAAAATGGAAATTGACTAGAAAGGCAAAAATGAAATGAAGCAACAAAGAGCAAACTTAAATAAGGAGATGATAAGCGAATGATACCAAAAATAGAAATAAAGCAACAAGAGAGCAAACTTTAATAAGGAAAGGATAATGGAAGGAAACCAAAGCAAGAATAAGAACAAAGAAATTTATTGAAGCAGTGCAAGCATACAAAAATAAGAATGAGCATGCCAAAGATTGTGTACACCATGCCCACACACCTGAAACAAAGGAAAATAAAATTAAAGAAGAATGATAAAAATGATATAGAACAAGGAAGAATTGAACAAAATTATAAAAGAAACTGAATTGGAAAGAAATTATTAATCAAAGAGCAAATTTTGAATGAAAGTCAACAGGCAACACATGCATGTAGTTAGTGCATTGTTATCCGTATCATCGCTAGTCGCTTCTAGGATCTGTACTGGACTGTGGGGGCTTGCATGTCTACCCAGCCACTACCGTAGGGACTTTTAGAGATTTTTGTATAGTATCAAAATGGGGCTATATTTGTATTAGCAGATGTAAATTCCTGTTAGTGCACTTATTCTCTATTTTTTAATGTCGATTGGACAAGAGATCCACAACTGTTATTTATTTATGGGTTTAAGCTGTAAAAGGCAATACCCATTGCGAAATCGCATTGTTAGGATATCCTGAAGCTAGACTGTGATATTATTGTGATATAGATGTTATTGTTATATGTTGAATTGTATGTTAGGGCTAAATAATTTAGAGTTACCAATTGTTCTGAAATGCACCTTTGATGGTGAAAATTAGAAAGCAATTGGGGCAAATTCTTCCTAATTTGGGGGCTTTATGTCACGGTGCAAAATACACCAGCCCACTTTGTCAATAATCATCTCAAAAATAACAAAGATAAAGAGCAAATCTAGAATTAATTACTCACATGAGATTATTTGATGTCATTTTTATTGTATTGTTTCATGGGCACACACACATATTTTGTCAAATTGTTCAGGTTTTACCACTATACAATGGTTATAATTCACATTGAATGTTTATGTTATTTGAAAGAGCTAACTTTATCCAATGCTTGCACTAGCTGGCTTATCAATCAGCTGTTTGTCAATTTATCTCTGCCGGTTCTTTCGCAAAATTCAATTATTTCTTGAAGTGTTCTTTCTGAATTTATTTTTCATGTTTAATCAAGAAATCTGCTTTTTCACATCCCATCAATTATTTAATTTTTTAGCTCAAATATTATTTCCTCCAAATTTTTTGTTTTCTGTTACACAATGGTGTAAAACTGTAAGCTTGGGACCGTTGTAGCCTTACTATTGGTGGATAAATATCACGCCACCTTTTTTCTTTTCCAGAAACTTTGGCTTGAGAATTTGGACAAGGAGAGACCCATTTTGGCAAGCTGAGGAGGAGGTTCGTTTTTTATACCTCTCCTACAAAAAGTTTTTAAAAGTTTAAAGTCATCATTCTAGTCAATTTTGAATGTTACATGTTGTGTTTATTCCCATATCGTTTCAAGAGTATTAATATTCAGATTGTCAATAACGTACGGTTACCTCACAAAAATTAAAAACTCGCGATCCAGACATGCTGCCGGCCCAAGATGTCCGAAGAAGGAGCGACGCCAATTCCGATTGAGTGCCAGTGAAAAATTATCTCTTCGAGTGCATGAGAATTGGGCCCAATCAAATCAAAAAGGTTGGGTAAGTGAAAATTTTATTATTTCAGTTGAGGACATTCAATTAATTGGCATATCACTTGTACATACGATTGAAGCGAGCTCTCGTAATTGTTTCGCCCTCAGGACAAAAGCCTAATTGCTCAAAAAATAATTCTATTTCAAATTCAATATTATAAAAAGCTCAACTACTATTCATACATATTTTTTGTTTATCAAATAATTTCCGATTTTATGCACATATTTTATTCAAATTTTAAAATAAATCACATAATAATTTCAACTAAATTTCATAATTTAATTTCCTACTCGACTCTGGTTGTAGAATAATTTAATAATATAATTCAGAAATTCAACAGCCGGCTCCGCCGAGTTGAGTTGGTCATTTGTAAACAATCGCATGCCCTTGATAGAGGACACGCGTGTTGGTTCAACATTTATTCACTTTTTAGACCGTATATGACTGGACGGATTTGTGGCTTTTTCACCTCATTGGCGTGAGTTGTTGGGAGAGTGTAATAAGGAAGTGTTACACATTTTATATACGGCTCTCGTTCGTGAGGGGAAATTAGCTTGGAGTGTAATAAGTTATCTATTTATCTCTCTTTGCTGGGTTGGATCGTGTGGAGGACATTTGTGGGCATTCTACATTTTCTCCCGCGATCCCATGTAGCGAATATAGATATAAAACAGTATGGTTGTAGATTGAGATGGTGCTCTGACCATCGAGATTTTCAGAAGGAATTACTCCCGACTGCAGCATCCGGCAATTTGCATCAGCATAGTAATTTCAAATATTTTTTGAAAGAGAGGCACCCCACGAGCCATAGCTCATCTAAGGGCACTATCTCAAGATACATCCTACGTAATTAGGCTCGCCCAAATAGGGGTAAAATTTGG
Organism: Conomelus anceps; assembly: GCA_948455865.1. Taxonomy (NCBI): domain Eukaryota; kingdom Metazoa; phylum Arthropoda; class Insecta; order Hemiptera; family Delphacidae; genus Conomelus; species Conomelus anceps. The sequence continues at coordinate 42,888,947 of OX418221.1, forward strand.
GGTTAAAGTATCTAATAAAATTTTATTTCCAGAAGAACTAGGTAGTTTAATTAGAAATTAAACTATTATTATCATTAAACTATTATAAACATTATTTGAGTGGATTGATTGAGAAATAATTCAAGAGAAAAAGATTATGAATTATTATTACTATTGCAATGATAGGCTTCAAAGATCCTACCGAGAAATTATTCTATTAAATGAGTATGAACATGTAATTGAACTATTAGAAGAAATTTTGATGAGATATGTGAGACGATTACTGGAATTTGACCTATCAATTTAATCATTTAGGTAGTATGTACCAGTGGATCTCAAACTCATTGGTTCCAAGGACACCCATTGAAACCAAGCCGTCCTCGTGGACCCCCTATTTTTCCCCACTCTTCTTCCCAGCCCTATGACTTATCCCCACAGTATTACTATTGTACAACAAGACATACCACCAATTTTATAGGTGTAAAAAATATATGGTTTTCATGATGGTAGTAGCGCTACATGCTGCTACCATCATAATATGATTTAGATTTGAGGAAACAACACTTTACTAAAAATCAAAGAGCACTAGGTAAAAAAATTATATTTTTGAAATGCTTATTTTTTAATTTCTCATGTTAGTTCGCAGACACCCTGGGATACGCTCGTGGACCCCTAGGGGTCCACAGACCACACTTTGCGAAACTCTGGTATATACTACTTACATCACTGCCAGTGAGGAACTGGAATAACGTCTACACAACATGAGAGTAGGATACGTTGGTGAAAATATTTAATCATTAATTATTAAACAGAATTTAATTATTTCGAATTCCTTTAATTGCTATTAGTTTATACTGAAGACTTACATATTTGGTGGAAGACCCCATTTCCTCATGGATGGGTTACATATTTGGTGGAGACCCCGTTTCCTCATGGAGTTGGTTACATATTTGATGGAGGCGCAGTTGGTGTATATTATCTGACATCAACCGTTGGACTTTCCCAAGTACAGAGCAAGAGAGTTGTTGATGGGGGATCAAATCTAAATAGTTACATTATGTAAGCATCTATTGAAAAAAAAATTAATTTCGGAGAAGTATATGAATAAAAAAAGAAGAGTATTAAAGATCATTTTTGTGAAGATAAATAGTGAATATTACTTAAGAAAATCATTATAGGAAACTAATTGGTATTAAAAGTGTCGATTAAATTAAGGCCTTTACTTACTCCTTGGACATTCTCGAATAAAAAAGAAGAGGATATTGAATATTTCTTTGATTACTTTGAACGTGTTTCCTCAGCTAATGGTTGGGATGAAAAATATCAATTAACTTATTTGTACTTCTACCTTGTAGGATTAGCTATGAAATATTTTGAACTGATTAGTGAGCATTTGAGAGCAGGAGATGAATATTTAAGTTTAAGATTATAAAAATAAATTATTACAATTTTTCCGACCCTCATATCATGTAGAAAGATTTGAGCAGGAGTTGAATAGAGGTGGAATGGAGTCTGGTGAGAATTTCAGAATTTATGTGGTAAAAATTTTATTCTTATGTAATAAGGTAGATTTTAAAATGAAAGAGTCTAGGAAGATAAGATATATTTTGAAAGGATTATCACCCGTAATTGTTTTTACAAATCAAGTTATAATAAACGTAGACATATTAAGAAGTGTATGATTTGTGATAAAAGGGGGCATGAAACTAGGAAATGCTATTATAATGGGAAAACGTTTCCAGAGAATTTATATAGTGAACCTGAACACTTTGAAGTGAATGAGAATAATGATGTGTATTGAATAATGATATTTATTTGATGTGTATTTGAGTTTTCATATGTATCTAATACAATTTCATTTCCAGAAGAACTAGGTAGTTCAATTAGAAATTGAACTATTATTATCACTAAACTATTATAAACATTATTTAAGTAGATTGATTGAGAAATATTTCAAGAGAAAAGGATCATGAATTATTATTACTATTGCCATGATAGGCTACAAAGATCCTACAGAGGAATTATTCTATTTAATGAGTATGAACATGTAATTGAACTATTAGAAGACATTTTGATGAGATATGTGAGACCATTACTGGAATTTGAGCTATCAATTTAATCATTTAGGTAGTATATACTACTTACATCACTGCCAGTGAGGAACTGGAATAACGTCTACACAGCATGAGAGTAGGATATGTTGGTGTCAGCTGTTCGGCTGTCTAAATTTTGCTGGTTTGGAGATGATAAGAACTGATAAGACGACCACATTGGCATTTGAGGCTTAAAAATTTATTTATAATATTAAAGTGCTCGAAAATTGCATTTTAACAATAATAGTTAAGTGAAAAAATATCAGTTCGTAAATAAGATGCGAATTGTGTCAAATCTCAAACTCATGTCTTGACTAACCTACAAAGTGAAAGTTTTTACACTTCACAACCAATAAAATTTGTTGATCAAATTCCAAGTGAGTACAATCTTTCTATGAACTATACTATAAGAATTATGTAATAATATTGACTTTACTATCATATTTTTATTTATTCGATCATGACCAATTCAGTGATTAGGTTAAAGCTTGGATGAATATGCCAATCATGATCGCTCTCCTGGGGGGTGGGACTGCCACAAAATTGTTCCCTGACAATACATGGAAACTCAAATACGCATCAAATGAATAAAACAGAACAATTCATAACATATCAGCTTCAACTTCGTGCATCAACTGTAAACGAACAAATCATAACAAGGTTTTTTCTATTAGCAACAAACTGAAACTGACTAATGCATACCTGTTCTATATTAATAACTTTTCTATTTCTGTATTGATATAATATTATTAAAATTATCAATGTCATGATAATTTGCCTAAATACTGAACTAATGACATGATAGCTGGCTATGCAAGGTCGCTATACCTTGATATCTCACTAACTGAAATAGTCCTACATAACTTCAATCCAATAAAAACTCAAAACTGATCAAGGTACAACTTTAAAATAAAAACAAATGCAATATATAAATGTTTATTCATTAGTAACCCTATTTTGTGGAATATCGTCATTAATAGGTTTTAAATGTTTCATGTGTAATACTGGGACAAATTTACCTTAAAATTAAAACAATTAATACCTTGAAATTAAAACAAGTGAATGGACCCCGGAAATCATCTAAATTTATCTTTTACTAATCATAAAATTCATTAACACTATTTTTATCTCCAACATTGAATTCATTTTCTTTCTTGAACCATCTTTATTATCTAAATCTCAACAACTACTTTTGCATGGACCGACTCTTTTTTATTGAATTAAACCTCTCAATTTTACCTGTGGTTGCATTTTGTAATGAATTCGCATTGTCAACTAGCAATATTGAATTTTCAGAACCTGATTCAACTGCTGAACAAGCTTTTCTCTCCAATAACCCACTATTACTTTGTGGCCTACATTTAGCTTCCGATTTGTTCTCAATTTTCAAACTACTATCATTGCATAATTTGGTTTTCATGATTACTACACTGTTGTTTGATTGCAAAAATTTATCTATTAACTCATCTTGGCTATGCATAACTGTATTTACATTTAAAACAATTCCGTCATATCTATTAGCATCATTGATTCCAAATTTCTGACTAGCACATTGACCTCCATGCAAACCTGTGATTTCATTCTCTACTCAATAATTTGCAGATCTGTCATTATTCTCATTCACTTCAAAATGTTCAGGTTCACTATATAGATTCTCTGGAAACGTTTACTGGACATTTTTAATACCAATTAGTTTCCTATAATGATTTTTTAAAGTAATATTTACTATTTATCTTCACGAAAATTATCTTTAATACTCTTCTTTTTTTATTCATATTCTTCTCCAAAATTAATTTTTTTTCAATAGATGCTTACATAATGTAACTATTTAGATTTGAACCCCCATCAACAACTCTCTTGCTCTGTACTTGAGAAAGTCCAACGGATGATGTCAGATAATATACACTGACTGCGCCTCCACCAAATATGTAACTCACTCCATGAGGAAACGTGGTCTCCACCAAATATGTAACCCCCCACACAGCACAAAATATCCCTAGGATATCCTGACCAGTTCCCATATGTCCTATAGAGATCCCGGGATATTGGAATGTCACTGGGATCTCTGAAGGATATTACATAAGGGATATGATATCCTGGGGATACCCCAGGATATCACATACTGGGATGGTATATCCCAGGGAGATCCCAGGATATTATATACTGGGATGTTATATCCCAGGGAGATCCCAGGATATCACATGCTGGGATGATATATCCTGGGGATATCCCAGAATATCACATGCTAGGATGATATATCCCAGGAAGATCCCAGGATGTTATATACTGGGATTATAGATCCTGGGGATATCCCAGAATATCACATGCTGGGATGCTATATCCCAGGGAGATCCCAGGATGTTATATACTGGGATGATATATCCCAGGGAGATTTCAGGATATGACATACTGGGATGATATATCCCAGGGAGATCCCAGAATATCACATGCTGGGATGATATATCTTAGGGAGATCCCAGGATATTACATACTGGGATGATAAATCCTGGGGAAATCCCAGGATATCATATATACTAGAATGAAATATATCTGAATCTCCCTAGAATGTTTCTCAATGATTTGATATTCTCTTGGCTAATCCCGGGATATCTTATACAGGAATATAATATCCAGTGGTTTGGAACCCACCTAAAACTGTAGGTCTAAGACCTATGTGGGCTTCATCCTAAAAAAAATACCTTTCAATCCTGAAATACTCCCTTATATTCAGGCATATGAGGAAGATTACATCCTAAAATATTTTATCCTGACAAGATCTCAGGGTGAATAAAATGTGATGTTGTTGCAATATGTCATCATTATTATTTAGGTCATTCCTATTCTGCTTCCATGTGATCCTACCACATTCAATTAAAGCTAGGCTAATGCATAAACAAGTTAAATCTCAAATGCATAATTACTTAGGTATAGCCTACTATTTATTATTCCTTAGGGTTGACTAGTTGGTATTAGAACTGACATTGAGGATGTTACAATTCTGCCATCTAGAAATTCTACCACTTTTAATTACTTTGCTTTCACATGAGTTTAAATTCAAATGTGTATTAAATTTCAATGATATTCATTATTGAAATTATTTACTTGTAATAGAACTTACAGTATAATATAGCCTATATTATTCACTCACTCACTATCATACTCGTATTGCATCTCACTCACTCTGTCATTCTCCCTCTCACACTCTCTCACTCTCTCTCTCTCTCTTACGGCCTCTCATCCCCTCACACTTCACTCACTCATACTCGCTCGCTTTCTCTCCTAACCTAACTTCTCTAACTTTAGAGCCACTAATTATATAACCAAGTATGAACACTCATTTTGTAGAGAATTTTATTCTCATTAAGATTGAATTGAACATTTTGTCTCAGATAATAGCGGTTAGCATATTTTTGGGGGTGAAACCACCCCTGCACAAGGTTACCTTATTCTACTGCAATCTGTTGGAAGTTCTGGTAACTACCATCACATTGTATCAATTGATATGCAATTTCACAATGTTTATTAAATATCCCTTGTAATATTTAAAGTATACATATTTTAACTAACAAAGTTGATAATTTTCCTAATCTTGGAGTATTTAAAGACACTTTTTCCATAATCCTAGAATCCTCCAGCCTGAAATAACTGATCAAAGTTACCGAATTTTGTACCTCTCACTAGGATTTTTGAAGCTGTTTGATGGGGGTGTCACCAATGCACAAACTACTCAATTTCCTTTAATTATTTACCTTAATTAGGTATCACATCTCAGTCTGTTGATTAGATCAAAGTGTAGTAACTGTTCTTACCAGCTTAATATCACACCTCTAATAATAATAATATTAGGATAGGGAAAGGATATGTCATTCCCAGCATATCCCATACATATCCTCAGGATCTCCTCTGTGGGATTTGGACAGTTTTCCCTTATCCCTAGGATGTCCCTGGGTATTATTTGGGATATCCTAGGAATACTCTGAAGATATCCACTAAAAAATCCTGGGGTGGGATATGTCATCCCCAGAACATCCCACACATATCCCCTAGTTCTCCTTCATGGGATTTTGGTGGACATTCAATTATCCCTATGATATCCCTGGGGTTTATTTAGGATATACTGGGATGTCCTGAGGATATTCTGTCTGGGATATCCCTGGGAACTCAAAGTGGGATATTCTAGGAATATTCTGAGGATATCCACTAGAAAATCCCATGGTGGGATATTTCATCCCCAGGACATCCTATACATATCCCCTGGATATTCTTTGCGGGATTTGGGCGGACATTCAGTTATCCCTAGGATATCCCTGGGATTTATTTAGGATATACTGGGATGTCCTGAGGATATTCTGTCTGGGATATCCCTGGGAACTCAAAGTGGGATATTCTAGGAATATTCTGAGGATATTCACTAGAAAATCCCATAGTGGGATATTTCATCCCCAGGACATCCTATACATATCCCCGGGATATACTTTGCGGGATTTGGGCGGACATTCAGTTATCCCTGTGATATCCCTGGGATTTATTTAGGATATAATGGGATGTCCTGAGGATATTCTCAATATTCTTGTGGGATATTCTTGGGATATCTTGAGGACGTCCTTGTGCTGTGTGGGCCACTCCATGAGGAAACGGGGTCTTCACCAAGTATGTAACCCACTCCATGAGAAAAGGGGGTCTACCACCAAATATGTAACCACATAAATATGTGGTATGAAAAGGGTTGCATAGCTCAGGTAAAATGGATTGATTGATTATCTCACAACAAAATATAATATTATTCTATTACATTGACTTTAATACAAGTTATTAATTTATTATAAATAAAGGGTATTGGTAACTTGCTTAGCATATCTGAATATTTGAAATGTTAGAGCAAGATTGAGCAAGATAGATGTTGATTAGTTATGGGATTGGCCTATTATTTAGCTCAAGAATGAAATTGTAAAATCAACTAAAGTCTTACCTTCTGTGATGGGATGCCATGCAAGATGGATGCTCCTGTTCCATCATGCATCCATCAACACAAGACACCAACTCACTGCTTACTACTCATCTACTGACTGTCCAAGTAACTTTACAATGCCTCAAATATATTAGAAACAAAAATGTTATGAGGATCTCAATGTCAAACACAAATGAATCCATGTATGGCATTGAAATACCTCTGACCTAATCAACATCTATTGCCTTCTCAATGTCACAACGTGTTTTAGAATAAAACATTCTACTGAAAATAATCTTTGAATCAGATTTGAGAAATAAACTTATTCCTCACAAACTTCAATGTTAAAACCAATGGTGACACAACTTCCCAGTCCAAGCCAACATAACCACTTCAAAGCCTTGGTATGCCAAGTTCCCTCACTCCTAATGTCTGCATCCTGTCCCTCAGCTTAACGAAGCAAGTACGCAATGTGTCATATGATGCCTTCACTTCAGGCTGCATCTTAGTTACCAGGTAGAAGAGATGCTGACCATACCGCTGCAGATGATGAACATTTCCTTCTGCTGGTCCCTGCTGTTCCAGGTCCTTGAGACCACCAAACTTCTTCCTGAAGACTGTAGCAATGCCTCGAGATTCTGCCAAGTTGCTGGTGACACAGTGTGCCAGTGCATACACCTTTGGCAGGGTGAACAAGTCCCTCTCACTTGTCTGGAACATTTTTCCTCCTGGTGCCAGCATGTAGTCATCATCAGACTCCTTCAGGGATGTAGAAGGAGAATATTGAAAACTCATTATCAGTTGAACAATATTGTTTTATCTGTTTCCGATTGCTAATTTTTGTGTAAGAAATTACTGAACAGTGTGAGTTGTGAATTATTTGTGTTAATAAAGTGCGAGTGATAAATTTAAGTGTTGCCAGCATTATTTTAGACTTAGAACCTGTAACTGTAGTAAGCAGTGAGTTGGTGTCTTGTGTTGATGGATGCATGATGGAACAGGAGCTTGCATAGCATCCCATCACAAAAGGTAAGACCTTAGTAGATTTTACAATTTCATTCATGAGTTAAATAATAGGCCAATCCCATAACTAATCAACATCTATCTTGCTCAATCTTGCTCTAACATTTTAAATATTCAGATATGCTAAGCGAGTTACCAATCCCCTATATTTATAATAAATTAATAACTTGTATTGAAGTCAATGTAATAAAATAATATAATATTTTGTTGTGAGATAATCAACCATTTCATTTTACCTCAGCTCAAGTTCAGTGCACTACATCCCTGAAGGAGTCTGATGATGACTACATGCTGGCACCAGGAGGAAAAATGTTCCAGATAAGTAAGAGGGACTTGTTCACCCTGCCAAAGGTGTATGCACTGGCACACTGTGTCACCAGCAACTTGGAAGAATCTCGAGGCATTGCCACAGTCTTCAGGAAGAAGTTTGGTGGTCTCAAGGACCTGGAACAGCAGGGACCAGTGTCAAATGGAGTAAATAGTGCTTTATTCCAGTGTCAAGTGCAGAAACAAGTGTTTACCGTTTGTGCAGCTTACTAATAGTTTAAAGACGTAGTGTTAAGTGATACTATTTGGGACTGTCGAATAACAAATTTGACTGTGTTTTGTAAGTGAATAGTTTCTATTTATCATTTCTTTCTACATTATAGTACAGTTTATTGGACTCCAGTTTATTTTGTTATTGATCAGCCTGTAATTAATTATTCAATAACTCTTGTAAATAATTACTAAAAATAAGTATTAGCTTGTCATTTGTTGATCTGTTTTTTTCTTTATTTATTGAACTTACAATTAGTGTGTGTAAATAGACTAATTTGTGTAAATAAAGTGCAAGTGTGAACTTTAGTGTTGCCAGCCTTATTTTAGCTATAAGAACCCGTAACACTATATTTCCAAGACTCTTTAGAAACTACAGTAGCTTTTCGTAGAGTTTCCTACCAATATAACAAGGTTTTTCTTGAGAATGAAGCCCACATAGGTTTAACTCTCTAATGTTTGAATAAGCTACTATTGTGATTCACCAAATAATAATTTTCTAGGCTTCTTGTATTATTGATACGAGATTAAGCTATGTGTTAAGATTTTGGTTTATGTCAATCTTGTTTATGGGTATCATTATGGAACCTAAAGGCTGTGCGCCAAGGTTTCATGTATTGGATACTACGAAGGTATTGAAATGCTATCTATTACCGTGAAAAATAGCTTTTTCATCTATTATTTTGCAAAATATGGGGGCTCAAAACTGAAACTTTCAGGTCTCTTGAGGCTAGAATAACATATTTTTCATTTCAATCAGACTTCTAGTTTTTTCAAAATAAATTTCTGTGAAATTCAAAAACTTTTCAAGATTTTCTGCTTTTTTGTAACAAAATAAATCTTTTTCGAAAGGATAAATATCTGTATCAGAACAAATTCAACCTCTCAAATGCATAACTTCCCATGTCCCAACACAGATCAGAAATAATTGGCCCATAAATACCTTCAGTGCTGCTATATTGAACTCGGAAGACAGAACCTAATTAAACACCAGTTCCGCTATTTGTAGCGCAATTTACTCTGAGAACAGTCAAGTAGATTTTCTCACAGATGAGACTTGTTATTACTGTCGTTTGTCTTGATATATCGTTCACTGTATCAACGGGACTCTTAATAGGGCATGGAAATTGACTCTGAGAACGGTAGCTCCAACGGTTGGTGTTGAAAATTTGCATTATTTATGAGAAATGAGATAGTTCATGGCTTGTTTTTGATCTAGGATTCTGACAAATTCCTGCTATTAATAGTGATGAATTGTCTTTCAGTGATAGGTTCCCTCCTTCCCGTTCATAAGTTTGTTAGGAGAGACACAAGCCTCTATTTCACCGAAGTTTTATGCTCCTCTGATGTGAAAAAATGGAAATCTCTCTCTCAAATAAAGACATAATGTCGAAAGAATAATTGGAGTAAAGAACAAAAACTTTTACAATTTTTATAAATATTATCCGCTAATCTAAATTTTTCTAGGCTCAAGAAGAAAATAATAGCTTAATCTTTTTTGAAGATATCAGACGGATAAAAAACAAAATAGCTATGACGATTGTTTTCATTATTTGAAATTGAAATTAGTGATTATAATTTATTAAAGATTTCAATCAAAGGTCTAAGGTATCTTCAGGTCTAAAGGTCTAAAGGTCTAAAGGTCTAAAGGTCTAAAGGAGCTTCACTATCATGCCCAATGCTTCAGTTCTATTTCATTGTGATAATTAGATATCAAATTTATTTAAAATTTTTGTACTCACATCAGTTCATTGGCAAACATCAACATTGAAACTTAAAACTTACAAATCAAATAATTGAATGAATAACAGAAATATTCTGAGGATGAAGCCCACATAGGTCTCACACCTGTAGGGTAATGAGTTGGATGATGGTGATTGATGAGTTGGACTTACAGTTTTAGGTAGGTTCCGAACCACCGGAATTAGTTAACAGCAGAAAACCGAGTCTTTCTTGCTGGCCAACCAATCGGTCACCCTTACAAAGAGGGTTTCAGGAGTTCGTAGATTATGTTATCTGATACCTGTCACGGCTCGCGGCAATCACTTTCTCCTTATTACCATTGAGATGTCCAATTTTATTAGTAATCTTCATTCCACATTGGAAGTTCATTGCATTCCCTCTTTCATTAAAATACGCAGTAGCGCAATAGCTAACAGATTTTATAGTAGTTGAAGTATGATAGAAGATAGCAGACGTTGATATTAATAAAAACAGTAGCATGTTTGACCCACTTTGCATGTTGTTTGACAATCATGATATCATGAAGACAATACGGTGACGAGCTGTTTTTCTTCTTTACCTCCTCTCTTCTTCTTCATTTTCTTCTTATTCTCCTCTTCTCTTCTTATTTATCTTCTTCTTATTCTCCTACTCCACCTCTCCCTCCTCCTCCTCCTCCTCCTCCTCCTCCTCCTCCTCCACCACCTCGACCACCTCCTCCTCCTCATCCTCCTCGTCCTCCTCCTCCTCCACATCCTCGACCACCACCTCCTCCTCCTCGTCCTCCTCCACCTCCTCGACCACAACCTCCTTCTACTCCTCCTCTACCACAACCTCCTTCACCACGTCCTCCTCCGCCACTTCTACCTACTCCTCCTCCTTCTCCTCACTTGTTCTTCTTTTCCTCTATCTCTCTCTACTTCGTTAACACCTACTGCGATGTTATTCTGTTGTTATCACAATGCAGGTTGCACAACGCTTTTTTATTCTAACCTACTCGAACATTCGGTATTCCCAGTTTAAGCAGCCGCTTATTTTTTCAGTTGACAATAATAATGATTGAAGAGTCAATGATCTCAATGATGGAGAGGCTAGTAACCCATATTTCCGAGCTGAGTCAACAGATTCAAAGTTCTCTACAATTAATTTACGAGCCTGTAGTTGAAGCGTTGAATTAAGTTATGAGATGAGGTCAATAACGTTATGAAAACAATTTATTGTTGGATATACTTAGCCCACTTGTGAATTTGTCTCTTCAGAAAAATGAAATAGAAAATATGTACATGAATGATCATTGAAAGTAAACTATACTTGTGAATTTAAGAATTTGAAGTTTTATTGTAAATTTAACGACTTGCAGTCAATTTTAATTGTAAATAAATCATATTTCTACTCACTCAGACCAAACGCCTATTCTATTTAGGCCTTTGAAGATGAGTCTCCATGACTCAAAACGTTTGGCCTGAGTCAGTAGAAATATTATTTATTAAAATTGACTGCAAGCCGTTACAATAAAAAGTCAGTATTAACACGTTATGGAACAAGGCTTAGAATTATTTATTCCTGCGACACGAAAAAGTAAGAGTTGTATTCACTGGTAATAAAGGATAGTGAAAGCCGTGAGCCGTGGCAGGTATCTCTTCGGGCAGATAAGAACTCCTGGGCCCTCTCTGTATGGGTGACCGATTGATTGGCTCGCAAAAATACTCTTTTTTCTGCTGCAAAATCACTTCTCGGTAATTTGGAACCCACCTAAACTGTAGGTCCAGCTACAGGTCAAGATACTATTACAAATTCACATAATATTCAAAAAATATGATAAATCAATTAATTTGGGATAAAAAACTGGTGATTCCTTGTGATTCGGAACCCACTTAAACTGTAAGACCAGCTTATCAATCATCATCATCCAACTCATTTCTGGAAGAATCGACTTATTACTCCAAATACTCAATACTCCAAAAACTGTTAATGAATCAATTAATTGTGATCAAATCACTTTAATAAAATGGATAAATAAAATAAAAACTGTTGAATCCTGCTGATTCGGAACCCACCTAAATTGTAGGTCTAGCTCCTCAATCACTGTCATCCAACTTATTTCTGATTGACTCGACTCATTATCGACAAACCACACATTGTGTCACAAAATATTCCAAAACTATTAATAAATCGATTAATCTGTGATATCTTAGCTCTCAACTTTTGACAAAATCAATTTTTTTCTGAAGCTTTTATCCTCTTATGTTATAGTACTCCAATTTCTATCAATAATAGACTAGATTGGGCAAGTCAGTAGCTAGGGTGTGTACTTCCAAATATTAAGGACAACTTGGAATGGTTTTACAATCGTTATCGAAATTATTATTATTGTTTGAGCTCCCTACTCGAAATCGAGATCACAACAGCTAGAACAAAAGATTCGTTGAATTGTTTGGAGTGACAAACGCTTCGTGTAGGAGAAATTAACTGAAGAATGAAAATGATTTAGTGTTTCTTTTAGTGCTATGAATTGAGTTTTAGTGTTATTGATTATGCTCTGTTGTGTAGCAGCACAGTCTAGTCTACTGCTCTCGAAAACTGCCGGCTTTTAAGATATGGGTGTGGTTCTCTAAGTCTAAACAATCGAAGCAGACTGTTGGGCAACTCGAGACCTCGATATTTCGATAACTTCCAATTATTTAATGCATGGTTCGTGATTTGGAACCATATCTTTGGAATCCTACATTCACTATTGTAGATAACATGTATTCTCATGTTATCTAGATTAGAGTAAGTGGGAGAAATTGTCAAATAATTAAAAATGAATGAAGTCAACATTGGATGATTTAAAATTGGCATATATATATATGTCTGCAACCAAGCGCCCAAGAAGAACAACATAGTTCGAAATGCGTCCACGACTCAAAAAGGTCAGTTCTGCACAGCAAGATAATACATATGAATATGAATATATATATATATATATATATATATATATATATATATATATATATATATATATATACTGTATATATATGAATGGTGTATTTCCGGGTACATCCAGTAAGCAAGATAATGTTGCCTGCGATGGCAACGAAACGTCACATGAGTAACGATTCAAATAATTATTATCTTGCTAATCGGATGTACCCGGAAATAGGCTACACCATTCATATTTTTCCATCCGCGAATCTTTAAAATGTAACATATATATATACTAGCTATTGTGCCCGTCCTTCGTACAGATTATGTTTAGAAATAAGACTAAATAATATGATTCAGCTTTTTTGATAGCAACGATCATGAAGTTTTTAGCAGCTTAGGCCCCCGTTCAGATGATACAGTTTTTTCGTGGTACAGTTTTTTTACTGAAAGGCGTCAACTGTATTGTGATGTTCACACGGTCCGGCTTTGCTGCTTATTGCTGTGCTCTCCTCCTTCTTCCATTGCACTTCCAGTTCAGTTTTATTTATTCCAGTCCAGGATTTTTTTTATTTGTGTAAGATTTTTTTAAATATGTTACATACTGAAGTTTTCTCTTTGATTTTGATCAAAGTACGCAAATTCTGGTTTCAATATTCCACACATTTCTCGCCCCACTGATAATTTTCTCTCTTTATTTTTATATTAATCTTCAGTCTTGTCTCACAAGGCGGGTCTCTCATATATTAGAGAAATTAAATTTTCACAATAAATATTTTCCATTTCTGGACACTGGAATTCACTAATAATGCTGAAGAAGATCAATGAAGAAGATCAATGCTGACGATCTGAAGACTGCTTCCGCGTAATAAGCGTATCGTTTGAACATATCCAATACAATACATGTGCCACCGGATCCGGATATAGTTATTTTGCGCTAAGCCTGATTTTAGCAATACAGTTTTCGAAGACAAAACCGAATGTAGAAATCGGCTGGAAAAGCTTTTTTACTGGATCCAGTTGAAACAGTATTGTGTGAACATACAATATGAAATGTACATGCAAACAAAAGCACTGCAAAATAACTTATACAGCAAATCTACTGTACCGCACAAAAACTGTATCGTGTGAATGGGCCCTTAGTAAACAACTTGAAACATAAAAAATTTAGTGACAGGTATCGGAGAGAATATTTGAGAACAGCTGATTGATATATCATGATAAATTACATGATTTGTTCTTATGTGGTAACTAGCTGGCCCGACGCAGGTTGCTGCATTCTCATAAAAATTCTCCTTGATTTTATTATTCGCCACCTCCCGCTGAGGTTAAATCTCAAATTTGGAAAGAAGTTAGTCCTAGGGCTCTTCCAGCTGATCATAGGGGCTCCGTTGTTTTCTTAATCACCACCTCTGAATGAAGAAAAATTTCAAATTAAAACCTCCTACAACTATAAGGGTAGAAGCTAGGTTTTTTATTTTATTATTCGCCACCTCCCGCTGAGGCTGCATTTAAAATTTCTAGTTGCATTGGTTAACAGATGTCATCAACCTGACATAATCACATTCCATCATACCCAGTCGTATGTTTCCTACATATTGCAAGGCTCCGACTGTCTTTTGCTGTTCAAAGACAGTGTGAATAACGCCGCTAAGGAGCCTGCCATATATGATTAAAAACTGTTGACTTCTATCAGCTGTTCCTTTAAGCTGTTTGGCCGGCAAGTTCAATAGGTTAGGTCTATAAAATGGATTAACTAGTAGTTCGGTGAACAGTAGACCTCACGCCCAAGAATAATGGTGATTGCACACTGGAGCATTCAATACTCAATGATAGTCACCATCGCTAATTATGACACAGGTTGTGAAATGGTTATATTCTCGCGGCTCCAATCTGACACCTTTCCACAGCATATGTTTGATCTTTCGATGGTGGTTTTTGTGCAACACAGAAATGAATTAAATTCAGCTTTTCTTTTGTTGCTTTATTTTGCTCCAAACTTCAGAGCTTTGGTCTGTAATTCAACTCCCCATCCTTCAATTTCAATTCTCAAAATTCTCCTCATGTAAATTTCGTACATGGTGATTCTGGCAGAACCTATATATCTTGTAATATTTTTAACCGATTTCAATAGAGAGCAAGGTTTTCGACCTGTTTTTGTTTTTGTGTTTGTACATCAATCATTCGAACACTATTAAACTGATTTCGCGGAATTTTTTTAAATGAAGGAGCATCAATCAGCAGTGTACCCATCCAAGATTTGCAAGGATCGGCCCAATATTAAACAAAAAGGAGAATTCATCAATGTCTTCATTTCAATATGGTTTGAATAGTATAGTTTCACACATAACCACCAGTTGGATAACCAGTGTCGTTTACCAGGCTGATCATTGTATCATAAAGCTGGGCATTCACGTTCCAACTTGTAGTACGACTTGCAGTACTACTGAATTAGGTCCAGGTTGATGTCACCGGTCAGTATATAAGTAGTATTTTCATCAAATGTGCATACGTTATCAGAACAGGCTCTGCAAATTTTGAAGAATAGAATATTAATTGGAACGGATAAGTAGTATTTTTGTTTATTATTATTATTATTATTAGTATTTATAATATCTTAATAATTTACATCATAAACGTTTCTAATATAAGTTAAAGTATTTGGTAATTATTTATTATCCGAACTTTTCGATTTTTTCAACAATTTTTTTTTTGTGACATCTACACACCCCACGAAGCAATAATCCGTTGAAATTTTTTGGGGGTCGCGTCTCTTTTACCCAAAAATTCAAATTTTCGAAAAAAAAAATTTTTTACGAAAATTTTATTTTTCATTTATAAAATTCATAATTTGCAAACATATTATGAACTCCCAACCATTAAACCATATAAATCAAATTAATAATCACATATCTGAAGAAAACTAAGCTTACTAACCTTTCAATACTTGGTACAAAATTTCCAACAATTGAACAGAAAAACTTCCCGGCAAAATGAATACCAGTCAACCACTGTTGTTGTCGAAATTCCCAGCTCTTCACAAATAAATGTTTGTCGGGGAGGCTTTAGGTGCAAAAGTATTGACACCAAATAGAAATATTTTTCTATTGGGAGTCTACAATTGTCCAAGAACGAGCCCACCCTTGCCGAGCCAGTAAAGCCACAAACCGCAGCCGCCTTCTTCCCAATTCGAATTTTCTTTTGAAAACGAAATTCAAAATTTGATTTATTCACAATCAACTCCGCACCACACTTTAAACATACAGAAATCTCTTTAAAAACACCATGCCTGAACAAAAATTCAATCACGTCCTTTTCGCCAAGGCATATAGATTCTATGTGATCTAACAATAATTGTCGATCTGACCAAACACAAAATCTTTTCATTTCAAAAAAAACATATGTTATCAAACTACGATATTTTTGGATTGAATGGCTACTTGAATAGCTCTAAACCAAACCTATCCTAACCTAGCCTAGTCTGGCAGTGTTACAGTGTGTTCATAGTATTCATACGCGGGAGAAAAATAGTTCCATCAGAAAACTCTAATTTGAATGCCAAATAAGTGTTGCCCCCACAAAATATCAGTGTATTATTACTTACTAGTGTGTTTTGAGTGTGTGGGGAAAAAATTGTTGGAAAAATCGAAAAGTTCAGATACTAAATAAATACCAAGTATTTAAATAATAAGTCAAATTCTATTTTCGAGGTTAGGTGTACCGATATTGATAAATTTTCTTGTAATTAAATAGTCTCAAGTTGACAATTGTAATAAATTAAGTAATATTTCATTAAACATTTAACTAAAATCAATTGAAAACAAATTTTAGCTAGGAAAATGAGTCCAAACAAGGCATCTAAATCTAATTGTTTAACTAAAACTCAGGTAGCTACGCGATCTCAGCAATTTTAAACAAAACAATCTCCAACAGCTCTTAAAGCTACTGTAGATGTAGAAGAAAAGGTTGCTAAACTATTGAGTGATCACACCAAATTGAAAACAAAATTAGAAACATCACTAAAAAATTCTGAGGAAGAACGAATAGGGTTAGTGGATCACATAAAATCTCTGGAAGTTATTGTAAAATTGCAGCAAGAAGACCATAAAACTGAAATACTAAATCTCACGAGATCAAAGTAGAACCTAAATCAAATGGGGAAAAAATAAATAGAAATGGTCAAACAAAAACGTATAGTCAGGTTTTGCAAACAGCAACCAAAACTAAAGTAAGGGCAAATAACGATAGGAAAGGTAGAGTACTGCTCTTGACATCCAGCCATGGACGAGACTGTAGTGACCTACTAAATAAAAGATTAAAAAATAAGTATGAAGTTCAGAGCTTTTTCAAACCAAGTGCCCCTATAAACGCAATCGTAGAGTCAGCACAGGAACAAACTAAAGATTTTGGAAAAAACGATTTTCTAATAGTACTGGGTGGCTCAAACAATATAAATGAACCTAATCTAAAACATCTTTCTGAAATAAATGAAAAAATTAAAGAGATTGTGCCACTCAGTCAAAAAACTAATGTAATAATAAGTACAATTCCGTATAGGTTTGATAGGCCAGAGCTAAATGAAGCCATTAAGTCAACAAATAAATCAATTCATAATACAATCAACAGCCTAAAAAATAAGAATTCTAAGCAGTTGAGGATTTGTTTTCTAAATGAAAGACTGAAAAAACAAAACTTCACTAATCATGGTCTACATCTAAATCAATCTGGCAAAGTAATATTTTGCAATAGGCTGGCAGAGCTGATTGAAAGTCGTTTGCAATCTACTGTCAATAATTCTCCTAAAAAATCATCTAACGAACCTTTTTTAGTAAAGTGGCTCAAAACCGGGAAGGGAAACTAGTTTCAGATGATAAATTCATATCTTCAATTGTATTAAAAGACGTTAATCGATCAAAAAATCAGGATAGCATTAGTGGAAGGAACTCTTGTAGCAATCTGATAGGCTCTCAAGATTCTAAGAGATTAAGTAAATCTACTTCAATATGCAAAAGCAACGATAAAGTAATAAGGGATGATAGGGAAGTACCGGTACTCACTGTGTTCCATCAGAATATTCAATACATTCGTAACAAAATAGATAGAATCGAAGTATTTTTTAAAGAAGAGGCTCCTGATATAGCTATTTTCACAGAGCATGGTTTAAAAGAAGATGAATTGTCACAACTTAATATTCCAAACTATTCATTGAAAACGTCATATTGCAGGACATCTCATCGAAGTGGGGGATAATAAATAAATAAATAAATAAATATAATTTTATTGCCGTTCAACATTACAATAGTTAAGGACAACGTCATAAATTATAGTTCAGCAAACATGGTCAATCTATATAACATGGAAGGTTTTAAAGTAGAAAACACCAGTCAAAATAACATAAAAGTAAAATATTACATAGAAGAAGTAGTAAGCCTACATACTAGAAAATAGCTCAACTCAAAGAATGATATTTTGAAATTCGAAAAATTCTTTAACAGTATAAAATGGATTTTTAATTAACCAGCTGTGTAGCCTTTTTCTGAATAATTGAAATGGAGCATCAATCCACTCATGTGGTAATTTATTGAACATTCTCAGTCCGACAGCATCATAGCTATCCAGGGATTTAGTCAGCCTACAGAAAGGTGTTTCAATATTTCCGTTACCCCTAGTATTGTGAAAATGTATATTTCTTCTAAGCTGATGCTTAGGCAAGTTATTTTTCGTATATAAAAGACAAGTAAAAATATACAAGTTTATTATTGTTAGTATACCTAATTCAGAAAATAACGGTCTACAATGAGCCAATCTTTCCGAATTTGTGATTATTCTTATTACTTTTTTTTGAATTATCAATATATCCTGAACATGTGGACTATTCCCCCAGAGCAAGAGCCCATACGCGATTATACTCTGAAAAAAAGCAAAGTATGCAGATCTCACATAAGACGTGGGGACACAGCCCATCAAATTTCTCAGCAAGTATACCACTCTGGATAATTTGGAAGTAACATATCTAATGTGTGGTTCCCAAGACAGTTTGCTGTCAATAAAAACACCTAAGAACTTGACACTACCCAAACGGCTCTCCATAGGTAAACTCTTCAAGCTAAAAATATTTTCTTGTGTTTTAATGGTTTTAATGGTTTTAATGGGAGTAGCTATCTTCACTAAAAATGCTAAGAATATGCAAACATTTAATTTAGAATATGTAGAGAAATTTGCTGTGGAAATGGATTTAGAAGTTACTGGTTTGAGAGTAAAAATCGACAATAATTTCGAAGTAGCGGTGTTAGGTATTTACAGGTCACCAAATGGGGAATGGAACAATTTTTGTGAACTATTCAATAGGCTTTTAGAGATTACTACTACTCGTTTTACAAACGTTATTGTAGCGGGAGATTTCAATACAGACTTTGCAACACAGAATAAAATGACAGAAGATTTAAAGGATATTATATACATGAATAACTTGGAAATAAAAGTTCATGAATATACCAGAGTCACAAGAACATCACAAACAATAATTGATAACATCCTTACTAACATAAATTACTCTAAAACAAGATTAGGCGGCTCGGAACTATCTGATCATGACTATCAAATCTTAGAGGTGGGGTTGCAAGGTCATAAATCATTTAAAAAGAGTAGAGTAATGAAAGAAATTCAACAATGTGAACAGGGGAATATCGATTGTTTGAAGCAGAATCTGCTACAAGAAAACTGGAGTAGGGTTTACAATAGAAATAGTTTAAATGACAAATATGATAGTTTCATTAATATTTTAAGGTTTCATATTACTATGAGTTGTCCAGTTAAAAAGATCCCTGTAAAGAACAAATTAGACAAGATTGAAGAGTGGATAACTGATGATATCCTTGCAGAAAGAAATAGGGTTGAAGATGCATATGATGAATTCAAACTATCTAGAAATATGTTAAGTGAAGATAATTACAAAGCTCTAAAGAAAAATTATACAAGAGAAGTGAAAAGAGCGAAACGTAAGAAAACAGCTGAAATTTTGAATAATAGTGTGTACTTCAACACAGCAGTGTGGGATGTAATAAACAAAAATAGGCAAGTAGCTCATGTAGATGCTTATACTAGTGTCCCCAGAATAATTAACGAAAATAACAAATATATTGATGATAGTGTAGACATTTGTAACTTCTTTAACATATATTATCAACTGGTTGCTAAGGATCTTCAAAAATCTTTTAATACAGGTATTAGTGATGCAAACATGAGGAATACTGAGGGGATTCAGAACGAATTAAAATTCCACCCAGTATTCCAAGACGAGTTGTCAAATATCATTGATAGTTTAAATAATAAAAAAACTGTAGGAATGGATGGGGTATCCAGTAAAATTCTGAAAGAATGTAAAGATCAATTTATTGTTAGACCCTTTGATTCATCTGATCAATCATTCATTAGAACAAGGTGTTTTTCCAGATAACTTAAAAGAGGGGAAGATATTGCCAATCTTCAAAAGTGGTGATAGAGAAAAGGTAGAAAACTATAGGCCCATTAGTATTTTAAATGTGATAAGTAAAATTTTTGAAAGAGTAGTTCTAAATAGGTTACTTCTGCACCTTCAAGAAGCTAACTTCATCTGTGATGAACAGCATGGCTTCCAGAAAGGGAGATCAACAAAAACAGCCATAGTTTCTCTAGTTGAAAAACTAATAGATATAATAGATTCAGGGGATAAAGCTACTGCAATCTTCTTAGATCTGTCAAAGGCATTTGATTGTGTTAATCATAGAACTTTATTGGAAATACTGCAAAATGTATGTGTAAATGGGGTTGAACTGAAATGGTTTGAATCATATCTTATTGGGAGAAAACAATGTGTAGAACTAACTACAGTAGTTGGTAATAGTATAGTAAAGAATAAATCTAATGAATTAGAGGTGCAGGCTGGAGTGCCTCAGGGGTCAATACTAGGTCCATTGCTTTTTTTGTTATATGTCAACCGTTTACCTAAAGAATCAATTAGTGGTAGAGCCCTCTTATTTGCTGATGATACATCACTCATTTTCAGCAATTCCATTCTAGATAATTTAGAAATAAGTGCAGTAGAAATAGGTGTGCAGTCCATTGTCCAATTTTTAAATCAGTTGAAATTAACTATAAATAGTAAAAAATGCCATTACCTTCAATTCAAAAACAAACATAGTTTAAATGAAGATAGGGCTATAAACGTGTTTGTAAACGATAATCAATTAGACCAGGAAGAAAAAATTGCATTCCTAGGAGTTTTGTTTTATAGACGATTGACCTGGACTCCATACATTGAGAAAATATGTAGTAAAATTTCATCTGGGGTATTTGTCCTGCGACAGCTCGCTAGATTGAATGACAAAAAGTTACTTTTTACAGCTTACCATGGGCTCTTACTGTCACATATTAGGTATGCCATCTTAGTATGGGGTAATTCATCAAAACAAAATCTTGATAGGGTGTTTAAGATCCAAAAGAAAGCGGTTAGGTGTATAGAAAGAGTAAATAGATTAGATTCATGTAGGCCGTTGTTCAAGAGACTTGGTCTCCTAACTGTACCCTGCTTATATGTGTATGAAGCTACTTTATATGTAAAAACGAATGATATTTATCAAAATCTTGATGTACATGATTATAATACAAGAAGCCGAGGAGATTATCACTTGGTGAGTCACAATAGTAGCTTATTCAAACAAAAACCTGGTTATATTGGTAGGAAATTCTACAACAAGCTACCGCAGTTTTTGAAGAGTCTTGAAAATATAGAAATATTTAAAAAACAATTGAAGAAATATTTAGTTGATAAAGCTTTTCATAGTGTACAAGAGTTCCTTTCACATCAAAATTAAGCCTCATCTCAACTAATTGAAGTAATTATGGTATCTAGTGTATAATATTGTTGATCTGACTTGTCTTATACTCCTTAACTGGAGTCTCCAAGACGTAATCTACAAAATAAAAAAAAAAAAGTACTGCTAGATCGATAGTCGACTCCACTCTAGAGATGGGTCGTACTAGGTTTTTCTGATACTAAGTATTCCGAGTACTAGTAAGTGGCCAAATTCAAAGTTGAGAGCCTGTCCACTTTGAATTTGGTCACATTTGATACTCGCTGGCAGAGTAGCAAACACAAAAATACAATATTATTGTGGCCAAAGCCGCCATTTAATCATGCAGGCTGCCAGCTTAACAGTTCAGATGAGATATATTGTAGATTGTTTTGATGAAATTTTATTGAGTAATTGTTGGTAAACTTCATATTTTAATTTTGTGTTGCAATATTGTTTATTGTATTTGAAATTCCATAGTATGAGGGGGATTCTGGAAATTAAATTTTTAATACAATTTGGCTTGGTATGCTGAGCTGCTGTAGCATGGTCGGTTAGTAACGTCCTACTCGCTACTCGCTTAGCGAGTAACTATCCCAATGTAATCGACCATCTATAGCAGTACTGCAAGTGGTACTGAGTAGGGCAGGAGGACAGTTCTGGCGCAGTTTAACGGCGGTTAACTAACCATGATTAAATTTTAACGGCCGTTAAATTTAACCTAACTTAATTTAACATAGGAAAACCTAATTTAACGGCCCAGTTGAATTTTAACGTCGGTTAAATTTTAACGGTGGTTAACTAACGATGGTTAAATTTTAAAGGTGATTAACTAACGAGGGTTTAATAAACAGATTCTAAAAATTTTCATTTGAAATTAAATGCATAAATTTATGCAGCTCACCAAGGCATTCCAATTGCATTCCAATCACTCCAATGAATAGAATAAAAAAAAATAAAAAAAAATTAATTATCATTAATATTATCATATAGTAGTAGGGGGAAAATGACAGTTCAGGCTATTTTTTCTTTAACCTTAAATTTAACCTTAACCTTAACCAACTCACCCAAACCTAACCTAACCTTAAATAGGTAAGTCCAAGTCGAATCAACGCAATCTATCCAATCTCAAAAATTCCCATTTTCACGGGAGTTAAAAATCACGAAAAAATTTGAACTTTTTAACCCCTGAAGGGAATTTTAATTTGAAGACGCCATCTTGTTCAGCTTTTTAAGGCACCCCAAATTCATGTATCAAGTACAATTTTCCGATCACGATTAATTGAGGAAAAATAATAATAAAATTTAACCTTAAATTTAAGGTTAACCTAAGCCAACTATCCAAACCTGAAATAGGTATAGTTGTACAGCCGAATCAACGCAATCTATCCGATCTCGAAAATTCCCATTTCCACGGGAGCTAAAAATCATGAAAAATTTTAACGGCGGTTAAATTTTAATGGTGGTTATAACAAAAATTTTAACGCTGGTTATAACGCTGGTTTTAACGGTGGTTTTAACGGTGGTTTCAACGGAGATTAGTCACCAACTGATCAACCATCTCATACTAGCTTTATTATCACTTACCCAGTGGTTCGGAACCCACCTAAAATAAAGTTTATTAGATGTTTCTTGTTCAAATTTCCAAGGCGATTCAATTTTATGTATTAAACACTCTCATGTATCAATTGACATCCCATTTTTCCCTTTTTCTCTCATTTTTCCCCCCTCTCTCTCATTTTTTCCCTTTTCCACCCTAGTTTTTGGGTGTAAATAGAGGTGCTTAAGCAGAAAATTCTCACTCCTTTGGATCGAAGGAGTTATGTTAGTTCAGGCTGAAAATAGTCAACGAGCTATACTCCCACCAGAGATTTCTGGCTCATCCACGGAGACTAGTCGCTTCCTATTTTCAGATAGGGTCCCAAACACAACCAACTATCAAACAACAGAATCAAGCAATACCACAAAAAATTTTGTATATATAAAAATGGATAAAATAATTTCATCCACTTACTCATCACCAATCTGTCAACACAGCATCAACAAAAACTGCCTCTTTTTCATATGGAATTCGTTTGAAACAATTGATGTGAAAATATTGTTTGAAAACCTTAAACCTCATATAATTGATATAATACTTGAAAATTCTGAAAAATTCCACCACAATATTAAATGGTATGTGAGTTTAACAGTAAAATTGAAAAAGATTTCTGCTGATAAAGAGTTGTATGTTGAACCAACATTCCATGGACAATCGAGGTCTGTAATCTCAGTCCATGAGAATCTTGATAAATTCAACATACAATGGGAGGAGGCAGAGGCAAAAATTATTGAAGAATTAGATAAATTCACAAAGTTAGGGAGTGGTTGGACAGTTGACATATTCAAGCAGTTCAATTTCAACATTGTAAGATACAGACCAATAAGTGGTTCTGGTTCATAAAGTCCTACTCCAGTTAAATTATAAATAGGAAAGCTGTTATAAATGTGAGAAATGAAGATGATCTCTGCTTTGTCTGGTCCATCCTCTCCTATTTCAACACCAATAAGGAATATCGAGTATCTGCACTTAGAAATCTACAACATATGATTAATATTGAAAATTTATGCTTCCCATTAAAACTGCAACACATACCTAAATTTGAGAACCAAAACACAACAATAGCTGTTAATGTTATTGCATATGAAGAAGAGAAAGATATGTTCTATCCAGTCTTTGCATCCCAACACAGAAAAAGAGAGCATACAATCACACTGTTGTTGTTATCTAACAAAGAAGAACAAAAACACTACACTCTTGTTAAAAATCTATCCAGACTACTATCACATCTAACAAAACGTGATGGTAAAGTAGAAATTTGCCCCCATTGATTCCAAAGATTCACTCATAAAAATGCAAAACGTAGTTTAGAAAAACATATTGAATTGTGCTCATCACACGAAACACAATGCATTAAAATTCCTGAACAAAATACTGTTTTAAAGTTCACAAATTTCTCCTACACCCTACCCACACCCTTCACGATATATGCTGACTTTGAATGTTTAATTAAAGATGAAAAACATATACCATGTGGTTATGGATATGTAATAGTAAATGAGAGTGGATCAATTCATTATGGACCAAGGATAGTTAGAGCATCCAACCTGTCTGAATCATCAAATTAAATAGAACAGTTTCTAGATGAATTAGATAAGCATGGAAATGAATTGAAAAAGCAATTGAAAATACAAGTGCCAATGCAGATAACAGTAGAAGAAGAAAACAAATTTGAAATGGTAGATGTGTGTTGCCTGTGTAATAAGAGCCTATTGTTTGATTGTGTGCGACACCATTCACATTCAACTGGAAAGTTTATTGGAGCCGCCCATCAATCGTGTAATCTTAATGCAAAACAGGTGGAGTTCATTCCTGTAATATTCCACAATTTCACCGGTTACGACTCACACTTCATTGTTCAATCACTCAATAAATATAAAAAGAGAATAAGTTGCTTAGCTAGGACAAGTGAAAAAATAATTTCAATAACACTAAATAACACTCTAAGATTTATCGATTCACTACAATTTCTGAATTCATCTCTTTCAAAATTGGCAGAAAATATGTTATCAAATGCTTTCCAACTGATTTCAGCACATTTTCCAAATAATACAAATTTACTGTTGAAAAAACAAATCTACCCATACGAATATATGGATTGTTTTGAGAAATTCGAAGAAACACAATTACCTTCCCAGGAAAACTTCTACAACAAACTAACCGATTCATATGTAAGTGAGAATGACTATCAAAATGCTATAACCGTTTGGAATGCATTCAACTTGAAAAATCTTGGCCAATTTCACGATCTCTACCTGACCACCAATATACTCTTACTCGCCGATATATTTCAATCTTTCAGATCAACATTCCAGAAAACCTACAGTCTTGATCCATCCCACTTTTATTCGCTACCACACTATTCGTGGAATGCAATGTTGAAAATGACCGGTAATGAACTTGAACTTTTGAGTGATCCAGATATGCACCTGTTTGTAGAGTCCGGCATTCGCGGAGGTTTAAGTGTAATCCCCAAACGATATGCAAAAGCCAACAATCAATATCTATCTAAATATGATGAAAATTCCAAAAACACATTTATAATCTACTTAGATGCAAATAATTTATATGGTACAAGTATGAGTGAATCACTGCCACACTCTGGATTCAAGTGGCTATCTAATGAGCAAATTCAAAATTTCAATGTTACAAAAATTTCAGATGAATCACACATTGGCTACTTTTTAGAAGTCGATCTTGAATATCCAGAAAGTCTACATGATATGCACAACCATTACCCCCTGGCACCAGTAAAAGCCACACCGCCATCAGGGCGATATGAGAAATTAATTACAACTTTTGAAAACCGTAAAAATTACATTCTACACTATAAAAATTTGAAACTTTACATGAGATTAGGTTTGAAATTAACAAAAATTCACAGAGTGATGCAATTCAATCAATCAGCCTGGTTAGAACAATTTATATCATTAAATACCGAATTGAGAAAGAATTCAAATAATGATTTTGATAGAGATCTATACAAGCTATGTTCTAATGCAATTTATGGAAAAACGTTGGAAAATGTAAGGAAACACAGCGATTTCAGGATTATAACTGATGAAAAACAACTTGATAAAGTGATTGCATATCCAAGAATGAAACACTGGTACAGATTTAACGATGATGTTGCTGGTGTATGTCTAAATAAGCTTGAGGTTCATCTAAATCGTCCCATTTATGTGGGTATGGCAATACTTGAGTCAAGTAAAGCAATAATGTAAAAATTCCATTATGATGAAATTCTAAAAATGTATCCCAATGTTGAACTGCTAATAAAACAAATGATATTTATAAAGATATTGAAACATATATCTACATGTAATATTACCCTCTATTAGAAGATAGCTTTTACATGGTAGTGTGTAGACATCCTGTTGATTTACATTGATACGAATTTCATCATTATTTTTGTATGTTTGTGATGCATATGGTGTGTGAGTGTGATACTCGAATTGAGTTATACTCTCATCGAATTGTACTTTCTCACCAACATTGAATATTGAATCAATTTGCATACTGTGAGGAATTTGGTGATTCATTGTTTATATTTTTATTATATACAAAAAAACCTAATCTTTGTAGTAGTTGTCTATTTTTAGGTGTAAGTAATTTCCTATCTGTTGCATCATGCTGTTGTGATTGATGATTTTTTGTAAATATTAGCATATTTTTTATATATGTAATTATAAAATTACTGGTTTTTTTCTTACATGTAAGCGTACTGTTATTGTTTCTCCACGAAAGTTTACCACATTCCCGTCCTGATCGATTATATTTATACAAATTTGATTTATTGTGTTTGTATTGATTGGCATGTACACCACAGTTGTGGGTGATTCAATTATTTTATAGCCAGGTGGTACAATTGTGTAAAACTCATGAATTGTGTGACCTTCACTGCCGTTATTGTACGAACCCTGTGCAATGTTGCATTCTACACGTATACTATTCACACGCATTATATGAATGGGTTTTGTTGATATATGCCATTTATTTGCTAGTAATTTTTCATGTTGAAATCCAAGTATTGGACCAATGCTGTCCTTCATAGTTAGATCAATATCTTTATCTGCATACAGCTCACACTGTAGCGTATTGTTGTTGGCTTTGATTCTCAGTTGACTGCTTGTCAGTTTAAGATTATTTCGAATATAATTTAGAATATCCTCCAATTCGTATGATCCTTCTGGTATTTCCACCACACGTCCATCATACACAAACTTATTGTTTACATTTGTTTCAATATTTGGAATTGTATTGTATGTGTACATGTTTACTAGACCCACTTCATAGTCAAAGCTATCCAATTCAACTGGTGGGAAGATTTCACTAACCAATGGGTTCTCGTTTGCTGTTAGCGTAAACATAATCACTATATTTTTTATACAGCTCCAATAGATGCTCCTTGATGTTAACTCAATGGCGGTCGATCGTTGAATGACGTTTAAAGCGCCTGCACCCCTTTTATTTCTTTCTATCTCTGTCTCAGACTGCTCAGCTCCACTCCAACCTCTCTTTTCAAATAGTAGCACCATATCACTCTCTTCTTCGTAAATGTAAGGTTATGTTTATCGGCTCTTCTCTAAAGTTCACCAGACGTCCGTTCTCATCAACAATCTCCAACGTAATGTTGCTGATCTGCTCGGCATCCACGGGTAAATAGACAACATTGCGCACAGACACAGCCATTTTATAGCCTGGGTCCACTGACGGGTAGAACTCATAGATAACATGATCCTTGATTCCATTCGAGTAGGAGCCGCTCACTATGTTACATTTCACACGCACCACATTGGGGCGGTTAATCATCATGGTTGAGTCACCTCTAGCCTCCTTGTCAGTTTCCAGGATCCTGTTGAAACCTAGCAGTTTGCCTATTGAGTCAGGCGGGGTAAAGTCCAGCTTAGTATTGCACAGCACTATACATTTCAATGTTGATGTGTCCATAGCCATTTGTAGGCTAACTCCACGCTTATGCAATCTTGCCTCCAACAGTTCCTTGATCATGTTAAACTCAAAACTACCTTCAGGCAATGGAACAGTTTGCCAAACCTTTCCTTCTTCCATCTGTGCTCACACTGGGAGACACTTTGTTTGCAGTGCTGGTATCACTACCCACAATGGGAAACACTTTCTTCTTTCCATCATTGAAGGTCCATCCTATGCTCCTGGTTTCTCTACTTTTTGGTTCCGTTTTACCAGTAAGACCCCATCTAAACCAATCAACGATTGTCATGTTGCTGTTATTGAGCTCTCCATGTGTCACTGAATGATCCTCGTCATGCGCCTCAGTTGCCGGTGGAGCTAGGAAGCGTAATGTATTGTTGTAGCCAACCTCAACATTTGGAATAGAGTTACAGCTTGTGAAGCTGATAAGTCCCACTTCCCATACACCATTGCTTGTATCTATGGGCGGGTAGAATTCACTACTAAGCGTTGACTTGGTTCCTCCAAAACAGAGCATCATCTTGATTGCTCAGTGTACTTCAACTTAATGACTGCTTACCACAATAATTGAGAGGTATTATACTACAAATGAAAACAGCTGCGTTTAGATTCACAATTTATTTAACAATCAACTAAAAATTTCAAACATAAATGTCCACAGATGTGAGAGTAGAGATCCTCTTGCTTCTGATCATAGTTGTACTCAATCCTTGTCACTGGTGTTGATCCCCGATGCATGTAGTCGATAAATTCTTGTGGTGGTCTCAGGTTGCCAAAGCCGTCAAAGTAGTGAACGTTGCCATCCTTCTTAATATAGCACACCCAATGTGTGCCAGGTCCTTTGCTGTCATCCAGATTGATGATGCCACACTCCCTTCTCAGTGGTCCCTCAGCAGGTAGAGCATCTCGCATAAACACTCCTCGAAATTTCTTCAGCTTCAAACAGCATGCATACTTGTAGAGGTCTGCATCGGTCAGTGCTCGGTCTGGTAGAGCAATCATCTTCTGCCGCCGCATCGACGGCGACGAGCCCCGTTTCCCGTCTTTTGACGTCTCAGGTACAGACCTAGACCCTTGGTTGATGCTGCTGTTCTCCTCCTCTTGGTTCCAGTCCTCCTCCTCTTCCTCTTGGGTCCAGTTCTCCTTTTAGCTCCTCCACCAAACTTTGCCTTAGCTTTCATGATGTTGGTCACTGCTAGTGCTGCAGCCTTTTCCAAAACACCTGCGTCCGATGATTTCACTCGACTCCAAGCCCGTTCAGCCAAGATCCGGTCTGCTGCTGCTCTGCTAGCAGTATCACTACTCCTTGAGTATGTAATGTCGTGCTGCTTACAAGCTTGGTCGAGTCTGTTGACACCTGGATCGCCTCTTGCTAATCGCTTCTCAAGCTTTGTACCTGGTCCACAGTACTGGTAGCCGGGCAGATGAAGTTCTATGGGCAGTACATCTATCGCCTTGTTGACTATTGCACCTGCAGCGTCTGTGATTGCAGAAAGTACTCCTCTTCCTTTGTAGCTCTTCCTCTCTCTAAGGGCAGCAGCCATCTAATGTTGATCAGCAGCTTGGTCATCCGGTTTTATACCCTCATGGATTCCCAAAGCCTGTAACACTTTTTCTCTCAACTGCTCTCTACTCAGAGTTTGGTTTTCAGCTGACCAAATAATGTCCATCATGGTAGTGAAACACTTTTTAACTACAGCCTTTGAATGCTCATCCATCCTTTTTTCCAAATACTTCTTGTTGACTCCATCTCCATCTTGGATTGGATCATTAACATCCATGAGGACTGCATTGTTCAAGCTTACAAAAATCTGCGATGTTTCAGTGTCCTGAGTCTTTGGCAGCCAATCCCATAGCATATTCTGGCACACTTTTAGGTTAACAGCATCCTTTTCATTGCATGGGCTGCCAACATTGATCACTCTTCTTCCTCGGGCGTTGATATTACCGAGGACGTCCATTATTCTTCTATCACTGCTTGATGACATTACTTGAATGGTATGCACATGCTCAAGTTTACACATTTTATCATGCTAGAGTGCAGTGCTGCCAACTATGTAACCACCTTCCACCAACTCTTCCAGAATTGAATTAATTTCATTCTCATGTCCAGTGTTGCCAACTGCTTTGGACTGATCCAACAGTCTCAATCTGTCCACCAACTCATTGGGATCATCACAGTAGATGTACTCAATCCTGCTGTCAGCCACCAAATTGAATGGCGCCTTGAGTCCTTGTCCAGCAATCGAAGTATCTGAAGATGATGATGATGCATCACCATGTTTCACTTCTCGAAGCTTCTTGATTACAGTCTTGTATTTAGGATTGTTATAGTTCACAATTTTTCCGTATGCACGATAGCCTGCCCTGTACACATTGGTTAGGCTCAACACACTCTTGTAGACCTTCTCATCACTTTTTTTCACCTTTCTGAAGTTGGGATGTTTCTTGAAAATCAGCTCGCATATTCCAGGTGTGACATTGAACGTTTTCTCTTCATTTTCATTGTTTGGATTGCTCAGTATAATCTTGTCTCCATTTGGTCCAAAGGTTAGCAGCTTGTTACCGAGAAATAAGCTATTATTCTCTACTCTTGGTCCAAACTTTCTATCACTGTTACCATCTCCGTTGTCCATCGATGCTTTAACATATTCTCCTACAGCTGTTCCAGCCAGTTCAGATTGAGCAAAGCTTTCATCGATTTCCTCCTGGGTGGTATTCATCAACACATCCTCCTCCTCCTCCTCCTCATTGATGGATGAGTCCTCCTCCTCCTCCTCCTCCAATTGACTTCTACCTTTCCACAATTTCCGTCCCACTCCTGATGTGCTTGCTGCAGGTATTTCAGCTGTTCCAACTGTCTCGAAGGTTTGCTCTTCTTCTTCTTCTACAATAGGTGATGCGGTAGGCCTCTCCCATTGTGGCTTACGTTTTTTTATAGCACCCAACTTGAATGGGTATGGTGAACCAGGTGTAATTGGCGGTGTAGGAGGTACCATATGAGTTGATAGTGTACGTGCAAATGGACGTGTCACTGCTGCTGGTGAAGGTGTTGGTGGTGGTGCTGCTGCTGCTGCTGCTGCTGCTGGGACACCTCGCTCCATGATAACATCCGAAATATTCTGGAGTGGCTCAATAATTGGTTTCAAACTTTTGATATGCTTCTCCTCAGTCAATGATCTGCCCAAAGTGATTTCCTTATGCTTCCTCTTGATGTTGCGTTGTAGCTGAGCAATCTCCATGATGGTTGGAGCAATGTCCTCCACAGTCTGCTTTCTTTTCCGCTGCTGCTTCACATCCATCTCAATTGGTGTTCACTGACTGAATGAGCCTTTTCAGCTTATGCTTCATCTAAAAAAGTGTCAAGTCCGTTTCTGTAACGTCCACTATTCTTGCCTGAGGCACTATCGATAACAAGGAATGCATGTGCAGACAAAGACCACACATCATCGCACATACTTTTGAATGCATCAAATGTCATGTCAGCTCCCACATGATCTCTGTACAAATGTTTCATATTGAGCTCATCCTGTTTGAATACAATCAGAAAATTGGAGTTGTCACGTATCAATTGTTTTGGTATGCGACTGTAGGTCTGTGCCAAATAAAACACATCAACATTGCTGTGCCGTCCAGTGGTGAAGTAGCGTCTGATGGCTTCCTGCTGCTCACAGATAACATCATCAAAAATGATTATTGAATTGGCAGGCAATTCGTGTGGTGCAGGTATCTCTTCACAGGTGTCACACTCGATGTAGTTCATTTTAGGTCCTAGTCCTTCCATCACAGTGCGCAAGAACTCGTATTTCAGTTGGAATGTTGTCTTGGAGAACAGATAGATGTTTGAGAAGCGTATACCATTTGGATCAAAAAGCATGTTGAACATTACATTAGTTTTACCACAACCCGATGGTCCGCATATGATACATCTCAGGTGGTGAGGGAACAAAGGTCCATGCCGCTTCTTGATGTTCATTTCCGGTCCAAGTCCACAACCACTTGCCACACGATCAAAGTCGATTATATTGAACTTGTGTCGACGTTGCACTACCTGTTTCATTACACCAAATCTGCTCTATCAATCCAAGAGTCGTGACTGCTATCGTATCCTTTCCAGCGCACCAACAGTTTATTACCTCTCCTCTTCAACACTTTTACAATTTCAAACACGTCTGGCACTTTAGTTTTGACAATCTCTTCTGCATAGAATCCCCCTTGCACAGGTTGTCCTCCACTGTCTTCCAGCTCATATGTCACAGGTACAGTAGGTCTCACACGTGTGACAGTGAACAGTTCATTTGTCCAATTGGGTAGGTAACCCTTGTTGAACATGGTTTCATACTTGCTTATGCGCACCTTATCACCTGGTTCAATTGATTGACCAGGCCCAGGATAAAACCTGTTTCGCACCTTGTTCTGCAAACTCTTATGATATTCCTCGCGCCGTTCTCTCAGTCTGCTCAAGAGTATAGTTTCATGCTTCTTCTTAACATTGGCTGGACACATGCCTATTGTACGATGTATCCTCTCATTGTATTCCTTCACCAGCAAGTCAAGGATGTCTGTCCACTTGTAGGATCCTCTCTCAGTGAACTTGATCCACATTAAACGTTTCAGAGTCCTGTTGAAACGTTCCACTATCGATGCCTTCTTATCTGAATACGTTGAATAGTGATTGACGTCATATTGTTTCACAAGTCTTGAAAACTTTGCATTGAACCACTCTTTGCCGTCATCCGTTTGAAGGTTTTTCATTGGATGCCGTTCGAATATAGGACGCATTGCCTTGACCACCTCCTCGGATGTCTTTGTCTTTATCGGTAACGCATATGCATACTTGCTGAGACAGTTCATAACTGTGATGATGTATTTGTAACCTTTGTTCTGCTTTGAGTATGGTATCATTTCAACAAGGTCAGCCTGATAGAGGTCATCAAGACCTTTCACTGTAACCATCCTCATCGGAAAATTCCAACAAGCTGCCATGTGCAGTTCACGTGCTATCACACTCTTCTCCATACTGATGCCCATCAAGTGAACACGTGACTTTATATATAGATGTTTTTTCACAGCACATGATGTGCGTCATACTCTGTTATCATTCCAACACTTTCGACATTGAAGTATGTATGTTAGCATGACCTTTTTGAACCTGATTGCTAACACATTCGAGTTAATTGGCATTTAAAATGATATGCATCAGCATAATCTTTTTTGAAGCTGATTGCTAACACAATCGACCCAATTGTCATTGAAAAGGATGTGCGTCATCATGACCTTCCCTGCTATCATTCCCATTGTGCAACACTTTTGACATTTGCGTCAGCTAACCTTTCTCTCATGGTTTCCTAGAAAGATCACTTTATCATTCAGCCTGCATTGTTTGTCAGCTGCTATCACCTTAACCTTTTTGAACTTGTTTACTAAGACATGATGTTTTTGATATCTCACTTTAGTATATATACTGCCCAAAAATTCAATCAAATTCAGTCTTCACATTGGAGTTATAGAGAGAGAGTTTGTACGTGAAAAGTGATCTCAGTGTTCTCTTAGTGTTCAACCAGACGGAATGGATCCAACCCAGCAGTTATCTTCAATAGTGGACAAAGCATTAGCTGTGTTCAAAGAGGAGCTCCTCAGGCAGTTGCAAACTCCACCTAGGACCGCCAATACCAGCACTGCCACTGTTGCTGCTCAAGATGTTGCTGCTCAAGATGTTGCTGCTCAAGATGTAGCTGCTCAAGATGTCACTGCTGCTCAAGTTGACAGTGCTGCTCAAGACACTGCTACCAACAACATTGCTGCCGGCTCCTCCACCACGGCAGTATCACCTCCCAGCAGTGGTATGCAGGTGATAATTGAGGAGCTGCTTTCCGCCTGGGAATCCATTCCTAACTTGGAAAGTGCTCCAACAGTTGAACGACAGTCATCACCACCAGCAAAACGACAATATCTGCAACCAGCATCAAGGTGGCAGTTACCGCCAGCATCAAGGCAGTCATTGTCGGCATCAAGGCGACCACCGCAAGCATTGAGGCAGTCACCCCCACCGTCAGCAGCAAGGCGACCACCACCTGCATCAAGGCAGTCGCCCCCACCGCAAGCATCAAGGCAGTTACCCTCACCACAGGCATCAAGGCAGTTGCCCCAAGCGTCAAGGCAGTTACCCCCACCACCACCGGCATCAAGGCAGTCGCCCCCACCGCAAGCATCAAGGCAGTTACCCCCACCACCACCAGCATCAAGGCAGTCGCCCCCACCGCAAGCATCAAGGCAGTTACCCCCACCACCACCAGCATCAAGGCAGTCGCCCCCACTGCAAGCATCAAGGCAGTTTCCCCCACCACCACCAGCATCAAGGCAGTCGCCCCCACCGCAAGCATCAAGACAGTTTCCCCCACCACCACCAGCATCAAGGCAGTCGCCCCCACCGCAAGCATCAAGGCAGTTTCCCCCACCACCACCAGCATCAATGCAGTCGCCCCCAGCATCAGGGCAGTGGCAGCAGCATCCTCAGCCCATTATACCTCCACATCATGCTCCACACATTCCAAACGTGGCATGGCGGGGCAGCATTGGCCGTCCATCGCATCGTGAGCTGGAACTCCAGCAAAGAATACTTATCAGCACGATGGATATGTATGCCCCGCTGCCACCATACAGCCCCAATTATGTGGGGGCCAATGAAATTGTGACACGGATAATGAGGCATCGCCGCTTTAGGACGCTGCATGGGCTGTTGAAATTGGAGCTGGCAGCCTATAATTATGAGGTGGTAACCAAGCAGCTGGCCATTGCTTGGGGGGTAATTGTGAAATCTATCGGTCTGCTGAAGGCGGCTGCCGCACAGGAGATTTCCAACCCTGAACTTAGCCCAATAGAATTACGATACTCGATTGTGGGGGAAAGAAAATTAAAAAATGTCATAAAAAACAAGAGGGTACTAGACAAAGACACATCGGTCTTATTGATGAGGCGAGAAAATATTGCTGGACTTTGCGCACCCAGATGCGATATTGAACAAGTGCTGTATGAACTTCGAATTGGTTAGAAAAATGACCAAATTAATGCTGAGGAAGAGCGTCCTGTATCAGGCTCAGAAGATGATGATGAATGAATAAGAAGTTTCATATTATTGAAAATACCTAAATTTATGTTCGTAAGCTAAATAAAGATTGGTATAATTTTTTTTGTAGTGAATTAATTATTTACTAAATGGAATATTCAGTAATAGACAACTGTTTTGGTTTTTTCATAATGACAATACAATAATTAAGTTGATAAAATGTAAGATTTGTATGACTTATTCTAAAGAGCATTCATTTTCACCAGAAACATTGTCAAGGCAGCGTGGTATAAGTTTTTTAGGCCCTTATGGTACTGAAGTTTACTGTAGAAAGTACATAACAACCCAATAAATAGTTGAGGGAGCTTATTAACAGCTCATTTAGGCAGAGAAAATCCCTCTCAAACAGTTTAGTGATTCATGATCTAATGTCTACTAAATGCCTTTGTATCTCAAAACTAGGTAAGTGTGACTTATACCATTATGCTTATCATGGGCAAATCATTTTATATCTTTACATGAGGAAACTGATATATATTTCTTTTGTATTATTTTATTTGAGCCTGATAAATTATCCTCACTCAGTAGTTTTTTCTATGAGTATATCACCAGTCTTTCCATAGCTTTATGCACAAAAAAATGTCTTGTTATATATATTCTCTATTGAAATTACTTTGTATTGCTCAAAAACTTTTTCATTATTCAATTATATAGTAGGCAATCAAAAACTATGATTAAGTTATGAGTTAAAATTATATCTGTGATGTTTTCCATGACGAAATACTTGGTGAACAATCTAATATTAAAACTGACCCTGTATTTCACTTTTGTATCATGTTTTACTCACATATATTGGAGATGCTTGAGGGATGCATTTCACTTCTGAAAAGAAGCTTCGTCAGCTTGCCGCCAGGGGTCATGCTTTGTTGAGGTTAGGATGAAGCTAGGATTTATTATAAACCATTGTCTTATTGCTTTATAATGTGTTAAAATCTTTTTGATTGATAAATTTGCTTGATTGCTTTATGCAGGTGATAGAGAATCTCTTCCGCTTCAGTTAAGTGATTTAAAGAACATACTGCAGCCCAACTCAACTATCTTATCCCATTTAATTACCTAATGAAATGAGAATTGATTCCCTTGCATCACAACCCATCACTACCACTAGATAAAGATAACAAGGAATTTGTATCGGATCCATGTCAATGAATAATTGTCGCAAAAGGTCTGTGTTGGATTATTTTGTGACTCAACATCTTTATAAATTTCAGTGAATAATTTCAACCACTCTCACAAGCCTGTTGTTAATCAGATTGCGTTTTTAGGCTAAGATTGTCACAAGTGCAGTTGTGAATCAATCAATCAATTTATTTACAGTATCATTTCAACGAAGGTAATACGTACAGTTTGTACTAATACTTCTTTCGGGATAGTTTTACGGTGATAGCTGTGAACCGCAGCAGGTACCTGTTTAGTCAGATAAAGATAAGCTACGAGATCCTGGGCCCTCTTTGTAATTGTGACCGATTGAATTGACCAGCAGAAATACTCTACTTTCTGCTGTAGAATCACTTCCCGGTGGTTTGGAACCCACCTAAAACTGTAGGTCCAACTCATCAATCACCATAATCCAACTACATTCAACAAGAACAGGTCTCAGACCTGTGGGCTTCATCCTCAAAAATAAAATTTAGTTGTTTGTTTTAGCCGTGAGCCGTAGCTGGTATCTGTTCAATCACATTAGGATAAGCTGTGTTCTCCTGGGCTCTCTTTGTAAGGGTAACTGATTAGATTGGCCAGCAAAAAAGACACTGTTTACTGTTGTAGAATAACTTCCCTGTTGTTCGGAACCCATCTAAAACTGTAGGTCCAACTCATCAATCACCATCTTCCAACTCCATTCAACAAGTACAGGTCTCAGACCTATGTAGGCGTCATCCTCAAAAAAATAAATGAATAAAAAAAATGGAGTAGTTTGTTTTTTTACCTGTTTTCGGAATGTTTTGCAATGAATAATTGTCAGGAGAATTTGTGAAAGAGAGGAGAGTCGGACCTGCGCGGAGTAGAATGCGAATTGTCACTTTTCTGTTGTTGTTGTTGTGAGAAATATTTTAGCTGTATAAGTGGATAAATAATTTTTGCATCGTTTTTCCCCTACTTTTCTTTCTTCATTCTTACCTCTTTTTATTCTTCTCTCTCTTCCTTTCTTCCCTCTTTTATTCTTGTTGTATGTTTACTCAATTATTGTACATTTCCAGATTTGAAGTATAAACCACTCTTACTTGGATGGCAAAGTTCTTCAATTTTGGTCCTCAGGACCTCTACAGTGTCATCTCAACAACAGGACCTCAACAAGAACAAGAACGCCCTTCAACATTAGACTTCTGCCCCACCACCAAGGGACTTGCTCCCTCTTTTCGGAGGCCGTGTGACACCCGGTCTCCCTCTGCCACCCCCGGAGGCGGACGCGCCTATAAAAGCGTGGCGTTGCGGTGGCTGATGCGCGTGTGTAGGTGAGCGTGCGTGCGTGGCTGGTGGCTGGCAGAGCGGCGATGGGCCAGACCGACTCCAGCTTCGCCATCATTGCCACGCTATGGAGGCTGTGGCCACGCACAGCCACCTTCTCTTAGAAGAGCATAGCCACGTCGTTTTGAAGAATAGCCACCTGAACCTGAAAACAGCCACACACAAGCGACGACAAGATCTGGGTGATCTACCGACCAGGTGAGAAATAAATGACAGAATTTTAATAAAATAACAATTATTAAATAGGAAAGAAGCAACAAAAAGTATTAAAAAAATTATAATTTTTTTTCTGGAGAGTTAGGTTACAATTCATAATATTAATAATAATAATTTATCTGGTTGTGAGTACAGCTTCACCAGAGACGTTTATTCATAATAAAAAAAATTAACATTGCTGAAAATACTGTATGTATAAAGTCTTAAATCTAATATAAAGTATTGTAATAATGAATTTTGTGGCTTCCACTATATTAATATGTGTCGGGATGCTACTATTTCTTTCTTCTATTTCTTCATAAGAGTATTAGAGCATGCGAAAAATTATTACTTTAGTTTTCCAAAATTACATGATACTAATTGAATATTAAATTGAGAGAGAAATTTTAAAAACGCATAACAATAATAATACTTCAACATTACATGCTACTAAATGAGTATTGAAAATTGAAAAGAAACATTTAGGAAAGAAGAAGAAGAAGAAAGAAAAATAACATTAATTAATTTACAAAAGAAAATTAAAAGGCTTAAAGGTAAAATTGAAATTGTAATTTTCACAATTTGAAATATTAAAATTGTAATTTACACAATTTGAAATATTGAAATTGTAATTCCTACAATTTGAAATATTGCAATTGTAATTTACACAATTTGAAATATTGAAATTGTAATTTCCACAATTTCAAATATTCGAACTGTAATTTCTACAATTTAAAATATTGAAATTGTAATTTTTACAATTTATAATTCTATGAGGTGTTACACTGGATACTGCTTTTTAAAGAGAGACTTTATACGAAGTTCTATTCTGAGAGATAATTGTATTCTTCACTGCCGACTAGAATAGTGAGAATTAAATAGCAACTGAACTTTTGTAACATAAATTGGTTGAAAAACAGAGAAGATATTGGGGAATAGATATATAAGTATTGTGGAAAAGTTTCAAGTGAGTAGACTGAGATTGATTCCTTTTTTTTCATTTTAGTGCACCTAAAATTCCAAACTATGATAAGTGCCTAAAACTGCTGGAAATGCTGTTTTAAGAGGCATATTTTTAGAGAATTTTCAGGAACAACCCCCACTTTTATAAGATGTAAAAGAAAGATTTTCAGCTGAAACTTTCAAAATTTCTTGTGATCAAGGAGGTGTAAAAGTAAGGTACGTTTGTTTGTCTAAACAAAACCAACCTATGTATTAGTTTGTGGGTTAATTTTTCAAAATGTAAAAGTAGGCTCATGGAGGGGAATTCTTATTAAAATTTATATTCTAGTTCTAGGTAGTTGGGGGTTTTCTCTGAGGTCGATCTTGATAAAATTTTTGGTACACTAGCTAGTGAATAAAGTAAAAAAGAAGCAAACTCATCAAGCTACCTACAATCAATCTACAATATTAAAAATATATTTCGGGATTTAGTTAAGACTCCGGTATCTATCTCAAGAGAAAAATACCCCTTAAAAATACTCAAGAATACTTCAATCATCTATCGTCATCAGTAATGCGGAATGATGCTGGTTTTAAATTATTTACTTCCTTTCCCCCGCTGCTTTAGGTATCAATCAGTCTGGACCCCCTCTTTGCAAATTTCTGGCTACGCCCCTGTGAATTTGAAAATAGAAATCTCAATATTTTTTTGAAGGGGGGTCATTCTATGATTCCACGAGTTATTGTGAACTCTTGATAATTTTGTGATGAGTTACATTTCCATTCCAGAATGAAATAGCATATTTTTCATGAAACTCCGTTTTGAAACTTCATTTCAAATATGGAAACTTCATTTTTCATGAAGATTAGATACTTTTTGACCAAAAGAAAAACTTGTAGGTTTTTCTCAAAATAAGAAAAAAATGTATTCTTTAGTTGGAGGTTTGATAGCAACTATTTTTTTTATAGAAAGTACAACATTATAGTGATGAATGTTATTGAAAAAGTGAGATAAAGAGAGGAAAAACGAGAAGACAGGTAGTGATGAAGAATGAGAGATTAGACTAGATTAGATTATTTACTTTATTCATGTAGATTCCAAAATGCACAGTCTTAAAGTCTTAGGCCCGTATTTATGAACGTGACTTATCAAAGATCGGCTTGAGTCAGATCGACTTAAGTCAGATCGGTTGAGTCAGACTTAGCAGCAATAAGGCTTACTTACACTAACAGGTTCAAGCCAGCGAGCAGCTGGAACCCTAAAAGCCAACCCAGCTCCCACAACAAAGATCTGACTCCTGATAAATAATTTAACATTAATAATTTACATTAAACAACTCTAATTTACACTAATATGAGAATTTACACTACGTAAATTCATGAAACTCCGTTGTAGGGACAACTAGGTCGACTTATAACCTCACTTTTCAGCTAGTAAACTCACCTAGTATAAGTAAAGCTTAGAATAAAGTTCGTATTCATGAACCTTTCTTAAACATCTTCTTAATTTAAAAGCCAAGACGTGCTTATAATTGGAGTCTCAAATCCGTTCTTAGCCAAGCTAGGTACAGAGCTGTCTTGAAGCCGTTCTTAGATTGTTGTGTTGCATCATATTTTGATTTCATTTTTTAGTATAGCATTGGCTCATAATAATAAAATAAAATCAGCATATTCATTTTTTGCACCATTGCAATGTAATTCACTGTATATTTGACTTTTTGAAATTATTTCTACAGTACTTATTTTATAGTTCTAACCTTACATTTTTTGGCACTAGGATAGGATTCTCTTTCTAAAAAAGAATGGATGAAGTTTGTTAGTCTGCTGGCAGGTAGCGTGTACTACACTGCCTCAAATGATATCATTTTTCAAATTTGAAAAACAGAAAATTAGAACTTAAAATATATTGGTGTTGTTATAATTACTTAACAGTAACTGTAAATTCACATGTAGTACAGTATCTTTATCTTTTCATGTACGTTATTTTATGTTTATTAGTGCCTTATGATACGACACAATTTTAGGTTAGCTTGTGACCACATTCAATGTAATAGAGCCTTTACAACTCAGTCTTAGATAACTTGTGCTTAGATCAACATAAGTCACGTTAATAAATGCAGGCCTTAGATTCTAGATTGTTAAAATTATATAAGTACTGTAATTTCTCTATGAATTTTACAAAGCTTAACTGGAGAATTATTCAATGAAATGAATATGAGACGCAATTTGATAACAATAATATGATTGTGATGTATCTACATGAAACGGCGAAGTTTGAACATATAAATTCTTGGAAGAGGATATTCAAGGATATCCTTCTCATCAACACTTGACCATAAAGAGAGAGAGAGAGAGAGAGAGAGAGAGATTCATAGTCAGATGACTTTATTTGTGTAAATCTACAATTTATATGAATGATAAAAGTATTATTAATATTAGCAACTCTCAGATCCCCTAGTTGAAGTGAAGTACAGTTGTTTTCGAAAAGTAAACATAATGTTTGAGTAGAAAAGATTATAAATACAACAAATATATATTCTAAGGTATAGTACAGCAGAAAGTATGGATGCGATTGTTTCAAAAATTAAAACATAACAAAAATAGAGCTTGGATCTGAGAGATGAATTACACAAAGAGGCGAAGTCTTGGCCATTGAGGCCATTCTTACACTTAACCTTTTACCTCAACATGTCCTGCTAGTTTACATTGATTTGAATGAGATTGTCGAATATGGGTTATCTAAGTAAGTTAAATCAATTCAATTGAGATAAATTAAAATTTAAAATTTTTTACATGTATAGGCTACATCAAAACAAAAAATGAGAGCATATTAAAAATAACTTGTGGATTCAAAAAAAGTATTATAAAAATGAATAGATAAATAATTTAGATAATAGATAATAACCTAACCTAACTTAAAGGATTATAGTATCATTGATCATGCAGTATCATGCAGTTGCCTCAAGGCCGGACAGATGCTGCCATTTTCTCCAATAGATGTTTCTTATAGAGGGAGAAGCCCACTCGGCTCTCATGATTCCTAATTGAAAGTGAGAGTAGATTCCAAGCACTACATGTGCTAACAACGAAAGACTTAGAATAAAGTGTCGTCTGGTGATTTGGCATCCTAAGAGTTCTGTCACCATTTCTGGTGTGTGAAACATTGTTTCTCCTACCTTCCAACACAAACTTAAAATCATTTTAAAAATATTTAGGAGTTCCACTATTATGAATGCTTTTAAGAGGTTTAAGTATTCTGATAAGCCTCTGATCAGGTAATTTTAAGGTGTTACTATGAATGTAGGATTGGGTTATATGCTCATGACGTTGTAGGGAGTAAACAAAACACATGCAGTAGTTCTGACTATGCTGCAACCTTTCATTGAGTGTTACTGTCATATCGTTTATAACTGAATTGCAATACCTGAAGTATAGGAAAATGAGAGCTTTGACAAGTAATAGTCAGATATGCCTAGCAAGGATGTCTTGCATTTTCTTCAAAGAGTGCATGGCAGAGAAAATCTTTTTTGCAGGTGCCTACAACATGTTTAGTCCAGTCAAGAGTAGTATTCATTATGATCCCTAAGTTTTTTACTGATTTGCAATAGGAAATACTAGTCCCATCAACAGTGATTTTTGGAATTGATTGAAAGTCTATGCCATTGATTAAATGCTGTGGGCAGCCAATTATTATAGGTTGGGTTTTAAGTGGATTAACTTTGAGGCCATTCTTTTTAGTCCATTCAGTGATTTTCACTATTTCTTCATTCATATTATGGATGATTTGGTGAAGGTCTCTAACAGAGCAACTAGAATAAATTTGAAGATCGTCAGCATAGGTGTGAAATTTTGAAAACCTAATTATGAAAGAAAGATCATTTGCATACGATGTGAATAGAAGGGGGCCAAGAATTGAACCTTGGGGGATGCCATGAATTACATTTTTCCACTCTGATTGCAATTCACCATCAGTGACACACTGTTTTCTACAAGAATGAAACCATTTTACAGCTTTGTGACTGAAACCAAGGAGGAGTAATTTGTTGAGAAAGATCTGGTGGTCAACAGAATCAAAAGCTTTGGAAAAATCGAACAAACACAGTATGGTACACTTTCTGTGATCCATGGATGACCTGATATCTTTAGTAACATGCAGTAGAGCTGTTTCTGTAGAATGGAATTTTCTAAAACCAGCCTGGAAGTTATGAATTTGCCATTCTTTTCAAGGAATTCGACTATTTGTGAATGAACAAATCTTTCAAGTGCTTTGGAAATTGCTGGCAAAATACTTATAGGCCTGAAGTCTTCGACTTTAGTTGGACATGAAACTTTGTTGAGAGGGCGAACATGAGCATATTTCCAATTTTTAGGAAAGAGACCACTTTGAAGAGGAGCATTAAAAATGTAAGTTATGACAGGTAGAATTGCAAAGAGAATTCTCTTGATAAATTTGATAGGAATTTTATCTGCTCCCATCGCATTGCTGTGAATATGCTGGATAGCTTTGAGAGCCTCATGCTCAGAAATTGAACAAAATTGAAACTGGGAGGCTGGTGGAATAGGAGAGTTGGAAACGTGATCAATTAGGCTTTCTAGATGGTCTTCAATTACTGTCTCATCACATTGAGAAGATTGGGATACAAAATGTTCATTAATATCATCAAGTGAAAGGTCAATTTGGGTATGTGATTTTTGTTTTCCAATTCAAAACTGTTTGATACCTCACCATAACAATGATGAATTAAGTCGGTTTTCAGTTAAAAAAGAGTTCATGTACCTAATCTTAGAGTTACAAAGTTTTTGTTTTACTTTGTTACGTAAGCGTCTGTAAGTGGTCCAATTGTCAATGTCACCTGTTCTTTTAGCCTTCCTATGAACTGAGTCCCTTTGTGCCATGAGCTGCAATATTTCATCAGTTATCTTTTTAACAGGTCGTTTGCTATTAATTCGTTTAGTCACAATGATGCATGCTTGTCATATAGATTCAAAATCTTGTTTTCTAGAGTAGTTGCCATTGCATCAACCGAAGACAAAGCTAATATTCCGTTCCATGCTGTTTGAGATACGTCAGTCATAAATGCTTCTTCGTCCATATGTTTGAAATCTCTGAAAGTTATAAATTTTGGTACAGGCTTGGGAGCTTTATAGGAGAGCTAATTTACACAGTAAATTAGATCATGTCCAGAAATAGCTGAAACTGAGATTTGGTTCTTGTGAATCACCTCATCAGAGTCGCTAACAATTAATAAGTCAATAAAAGTGTCAGATACATTTGTATGATGAGTGGGATTTAGTGGCAGTATGGTCAGATTGAGACATTCACAAATAGTAGTGAGTTGGGTGTAGTCAAAGTTATGATGGGCCATGTTGAAGTCTGTATTCATATCTCCCATTAGTAGGAAACGACTGAGATTGGACGTTTAAGTGACAAGCCCTGAAACAGTGTTCATCATAAGGCAGAAGATCATTAGATAATATGAGCCCAGTGCCGATTGAACTGTTAGGAATGGAAGAGGTTGAGGCCGAGCGAGCTGGTGTGTTAGGAAGCGACATCTAGAGGACTGCCGACCTGCATCGACCCAACCCAGAAGCAAAGCATGATCACTAATACCAAATTAAAACT
The DNA here is from genome assembly GCA_948455865.1 of Conomelus anceps. Lineage (NCBI taxonomy): Eukaryota > Metazoa > Arthropoda > Insecta > Hemiptera > Delphacidae > Conomelus > Conomelus anceps. The sequence goes on from OX418221.1 coordinate 42,933,886, forward strand.
AGAATAGCTTAACTTAAGAAAATTAGAATTAAATTCGTTTGTCCGCATGGTGGTAGCGTAGTAGTATCAGCTCCGAGCAAGAAAGTTCCTTAGTTGAAATCATTCAGTGTTCAGTTTCAAGGGAGGAACAAGCGTAGCCGAGAATAAGATGCCCAGTAGCAGCCAAATAGAATAGATGCAGCACAAGGTATAAGCAGTCTATGAATGGTTTAATCAAGGAAGATATAGTGCTCCAGGTTGTTAGGAGTGTTGCTATAAAACTGCAACAATAACGAAAAAAGCCGCAAAGATGCAAGTACAGATAATATTAGGTTCAAATAGATAATGATAAAGCAGACGGAATAGATGGAGTGAAAGAGAGAAGAAAAAACTTCAAGAGAGTGAGAGAGAGTGAGAGAGTGAGTGAGTGAGAGAGAGAAAGAGAGAGTGAGAGCGCACGAGTGTGTAAGAGAGAGAGAATTGAATTGAATTGCTGCCTTTATTTTATCCTAGGAGGGCGGAGTTGAGGCGCAGCCGGCCCCCTCTTGTACTCAACCCTCCGATACAATTCTAAACATTAAACAATATTTCAAATGAATAAATATAAGTAAAGAAATGAAAAAGAGAAGAAAAAGAAAGAAAAGCAAACTTAAATGAAAATAATCTGAACTGTTTTGAAAAGATAATTTATAACACGCATTCAAACAACGCACTAAACCATACTCACACGAACCACTCACACACACACACGCGCGCGCGCGCGCGCGTGCGCGCCACATACACACAATCAATCGTCCACCTAGAGAGAGAGAGAGAGATTATTTTAGATTATTCATGTAAATTTACAAATTATGCATATGAACGGTTATAAAAAAAATTATCAACACCATATAGATACTATAGTAAACTTAGATAATGCGTTTTTTACAGTGCAAAATAGTATGTACAATGATCTCATTTGTATGATCTTAATGATATCAACTATGGTAATGACAATCTGAGTGATGAAATTACATTGAATGGCGAAGTTTGGACAAAGATTCGTCCATTGTTGACACCTAACCAGTTTAGTTTAAGAGAGTTATTCTACTTGCATTTAGTTGCAGTTATTTTTGTTTCAGTATGAGAAGAGCTTATTATAAAAGTAGCAGGTATGTACTTAAGAGAGAGATTGATTGATTGATTGATTGATTGATTTCTTTATTCATGCAAATAATAGTTGGGCAGTTACTAGTGTAAAATACAATATATAGGCATCACCAAGTATTATTACATAAAACATTATCAGTTACTTATTATACATAAACTTTCTAACTATATACAAACATGAAATTATTACTGAAAATGATATTAATATGATATATAGAAAAAAAAGGAAAAAGCTTGGTGATACATTTGTATGAAAAGGCGAAGTTAGGGATGGTGTCCCTCTCTTACACTTAACCTATAAATTCTACCTGATAGTGTCTACACATTATGAAATTAAATAAATTTTAATAATATTAAAAAATAAAATAAAATAAAATAATAATAAAATAAAATAGAATGAACTAATAAAGGAGAAAAAACTTATAACTAACAGGGTTTTGCCAGAATTTTCCATGCCATCACTCTAGGGCTGAACAACCACAGACATTCGCTCAAGAAAATGCTTCCTCAGTGAAGAAGCAAAGCCTGTTTGGCTCTCCAAATTCCTTATTGCAGTTGGGAGTGAATTCCATATTCAACAACCACTTACAACAAATGATTTGTTGTAAATTGCTGTATGGTGGTTTGGAATTCTTAAAGTTCTACCACCTCCTCTTGTGGTTGTTACACTATTGGCTCTTCCATCTGCTACAAATTTAAAATTATTTTTGAAATATTTTGGATTACCATATTTCAATATGTCATTTACCAGTTTTGATATCCGAATAAGTCTTTGTTCTGGTAGTTTGAGGGTAGAGCTTTGTATATAATAATGAGTTATATGCTCATGTCTTTGGAGTGAGTATACAAAGCGAAAACAGTAATTTAAGCTGCGTTGTAATCTTTCACTTATAGGAACAGTCATGTCATTGATAACAGCATTGCAATATGAAAAGTATGGAAAGATGAGAGATCTCACCAACAAAAGTCGGATATGTCTAGGAAGAGAATTTTGCATCTTTTTCAAACAATGCATAGCAGCAAATACCTTTTTACAAGTTGCACTAACATGTTCTGTCCAGTCAAGAGTGTTTGTAATGGTTATACCCAAGTTTTTTACAGAGTCATAGTAAGGCACTAACTGTCCATCAACATGTATTTCAGGAACTGAGTTGAAGTCAATTTGATTGATGAGTCGTGAATATCCTACTATGATTGCTTGAGTCTTATTAGGATTGAGTTTCAGACCATTCCACTTTGTCCAATCAGTTATTCTTGCAACATCATCATTGATAATTCCTATAGTCTCGTTCAGTTTAGTAACAGGGCAACTATGGTAGATCTGTAGATCATCAGCATAAGTATGGTACTTGCAAGACTGAATTGAGGAAGGGATGTCATTTGCATAGAGAGTAAAAAGAAGTGGGCCTAGAATGGAACCTTGTGGTACTCCCTGTGAAACATTTCTTGATTCAGACCTGATTTCCCCGACTGCAACGCATTGTTCTCTATCACTGAGGTATGAACAAAACCACATGATTGCTTCTTGACTAAATCCTAGAAGGTGAAGCTTAGCAAATAGTATATCATGATTGACTGTGTCAAAAGCTTTGGAAAAATCAAAAATACATAGGACAGTACATATCTTCTGGTCCATTGCCAGTCTTATATCATCAGTAACTTGTAATAATGCAGCTTCTGTTGAATGGTGCTTGCGGAAACCGGACTGAAAATCATGGAGGAGGTTATTAATTCCAATGAAGCTTGTAACTTGTAAATGAATTATTGTCTCAAGTGCTTTAGAAAGAGCAGGTAATATGCAGATTGGCCTATAGTCTTGGACTGTAGTTGGTGATGGTATTTTGTTTAAAGGACACACTAGGGCATACTTCCACCTCTTAGGAAAGGTACCACTATTAAGAGATGCATTGAAAATAAATGTCAATACTGGCAATACTGCAAAAAGAATTTTCTTTATCATTCGAATTGATATTTTGTCAGAACCTGTAGCATTAGTTTGTATATGATAGCTTTAAGGGTGTCAGCATCAGAGATTTGTTGAGAGGTGAATTGTTGGTCGACTGGGATAGGTGCATTAACAGTTTGATCATTTAGTGAGTCTAGATGATTTTGAACAACAGCCTCAACATTAGGGCTAGAATGAGAAACAAAAAACTCATTTATGTCATTTAATGGTAGGTCTACAGGTGTGAGTGATTTTTGTTTACCAAATCCTAGTCTTTTAATCCCTTGCCTAAGTCCAGCTGTATTTTGTTTGTTGCCAGTCAGTAAAGAGTTCAGGTATCTCATTTTAGAATTGGTCAACCTCTGTTTGACCTTATTCCGAAGATGTCGGTATTCATTGATGCTATTCAAGTCATTCCTTTTCTTAGCTCGTCTGTGAGCAGAGTCCCTGAGAGCCATCAACAGAATAATTTCTGGAGTCAACCAAGGAACAGGCTGTTTACTGTTTACCCTTCTTGTTACAACTGGTGCATGTCTGTCGTAGATGTCAAGTATCATAGTCTCAAGAGTCTCTACCATCTGATCAACTGAAGATAGGCCTCCAATTTGACTCCATGGGGCTTGTACTACATCCACAAAAAATGCTGCTTCATCCATTTGCTTGAAATCTCTGTAGGTTATATATTTTTGTTCTGGCTTTGGAGTTTTATAGGATAAAACACAGTAAATTAAGTCATGTCCTGATATAGCTGGTACTGAGATTTGGCCTTTATCTAAGACTTCATCTGGATCACTAACAATTATAAGATCTATGAAAGTGTCAGATTCAGCAGTGTGATGAGTTGGATCAAGTGGTAATATATTCATGTTCAGGCATTGAAATATTGTTGTTAACTGAGTATAATCAAAATTTGGATTAGTCATATTCATGTCACCCATTACTAATACATGGCTGTAGTTCGGCATAAACGTTGAAAGAGCATCTTCAAAGTCAGTGAAGTAACCTATTTTTGGAGGGCGATAACATATCCCTATTAATAGTTTATCTGATCCTGATAGGGATATTTCTGAAAGAATAAATTCAGGTCGGAATGAATTTTCCTGTTTGGAATGAGTGAGAACTTTGGCTTTTAAACCTTCTTTTACATAAATAGCTACTCCTCCACGTGCTCTATTCAACCTATCATTGCGAAATAGGATTATATCCCGGTATTTCTACTTGGGAACTTGAAATCGATGGCTTCAAAAAAGTCTCACATATACCAATGATGTCAAAGTTTTTAAATCTAAAAATCGTTCTTAGTTCATCAATGTGACAATTAAGTGACTGAGTATTCAAGTGACATGCTTTAAAACATTTCTTATGTGTTTTTAGTTTCCTATTTAAGTAAGCACCAGAATCTAGAGAATTGGAAAAATTATTGGAGGCCGGACCGTCAGCATCATCAATGACGGGCATCAACTAGGCTGCACGTCAACGATCGCCCCTCCCACAAGCTAAGCATGGCAAATCCCGACAAAACACTACAAAAATAATCATACCTTAACCTATCTAAACTAATAAAGTCCCTTCGATAGTCCATTAATGACTCGGGAAATCACGTCGGCTCCGTTTTTTGTGCAATACCAACTGTGCAGCTCAAGATGAGATGTGGAACTGAAACGAAATAGAGAGTGAGAGAAAAAGAGAGAGTGTGTGTGAGAGAAAGATAGAGGTTCATATTTAGATGACTTTATTTATGCAAATTTCCAATGTACATGAATGATAACAGTATCATTAGGATTAGCAACTCTCAGATCCCATAGTTGAAGTGATGTACAGTGGTTTTTAAAAAGTTGAATTTATGGTTAACATCAAGAGAGAGGGAGCGAGAGAAAAAAAGAGTGAGTGATTAAAACAATAGCTGACCATTTAGAGCTCACACACCAAAAATGATCTCCAGCTAGCTGGTCTCACACTATGATTGCGGAAATTGAATTTTTTCAACATACGCTGCATTTTAGCGGTGCCAAGCCGGAAATTATGCAATGCTCAATGCACCTGATGGCTGACATTTTTTGGGGCCAGCTCAAGATTTTTGAAGCAATTTCACGCGCCTTTGCACTCTGCCTTACTTAATTTGGAAATTGAGCCGTAATTTGTGGTCTAGATTCAGAAAAAACAGTCTGGGTCTGGGAAAAATTTGTACTCATTCAACAAATGAATTTCATTACTGTACTGTTTCTTGTAGTGTATTTCACTCTTAGTTGTGATATTCTTCTTTTATTATATTCATTTTATGGGGGGGGGGGGAGAAAGGGTGTGAAAGGCGCCTCTCGTAGCGGAGTTGGGTGGAGCGCTTGTCTATGATTAGATAAGACTCTGGCTTGCTTAATTTCCTACAGCTTTGAGTTCGAATCTCATTCAGCCATGGATGTTCCACGTCATTCACCCCATTATCCACGCACAAATCTCCAGATTCATGTGGGCATCATCCATAATAAAAAAATAATAATAAAATAAAAAAGAGGTCGTGTGAGGATAAAAGGAAGAAGCTATTTCAAAATCGATCAGTTTTGTATTGAGCATTGATTGTATCAAGGAATGGTGGTATTTACAGGATATATTATTTCTTTTACAGAAGAAGAAATTGCTTTTTAGTCAGTAGTCTGCTAAGTAAACACTAGCAAGAGTGTGGCACAACGTGCGTTGTTACATTTTTGCACCTCCTTAGAAAAAAAATTAAGCATTGAATCAAAAATTTAATCATGTTTGTGCAATAGGGGCGCGTGAAATATCAATATTCTGAAATATTATAATCACGGTATTAGATCTTATCTCCTCAAAACTAAAGACAATTATTAAAACCGGCCTAAAAAGTTAGGGTCTATCTTTCAGCTTACTCTTATAGTGTTTAAATTTTTTTTTTTTTTTGTAGATTACGTCTTGGAGACTCCAGTTAAGGAGTATAAGACAAGTCAGATCAACAATATTATACACTAGATACCATAATTACTTCAATTAGTTGAGGTGAGGCTTAATTTGGATGTGAAAGGAACTCTTGTACACTATAAAAAGCTTTATCAACTAAATATTTCTTCAATTGTTTTTTAAATATTTCTATATTTTCAAGACTCTTCAAAAACTGCGGTAGCTTGTTGTAGAATTTCCTACCAATATAACTAGGTTTTTGTTAAGCTACTATTGTGACTCACCAAGTGATAATCTCCTCGGCTTCTTGTATTATAATCATGTACATCAAGATTTTGGTTAATAACATTCGTTTTTACATATAAAGTAGCTTCATACACATATAAGCAGGGTACAGTTAGGAGACCAAGTCTCTTGAACAACGGCCTACATGAATCTAATCTATTTACTCTTTCTATACACCTAACCGCTTTCTTTTGGATCTTAAACACCCTATCAAGATTTTGTTTTGATGAATTACCCCATACTAAGATAGCATACCTAATATGTGACAGTAAGAGCCCATGGTAAGCTGTAAAAAGTAACTTTTTGTCAGTCAATCTAGCAAGCTGTCGCAGGACAAATACCCCAGATGAAATTTTACTACATATTTTCTCAATGTATGGAGTCCAGGTCAATCGTCTATCCAACATAACTCCTAGAAATGCAATTTTTTCTTCCTGGTCTAATTGATTATCGTTTACAAACACGTTTATAGCCCTATCTTCATTTAAATTATGTTTGTTATTGAATTGAAGGTATTGGAATTTTTTACTATCTATAGTTAATTTCAACTGATTTAAAAAATGGACAATGGACTGCACACCTATATGGGCACTTATTTCTAAATTATCTAGAATGGAATTGCTGAAAATGAGTGATGTATCATCAGCAAATAAGAGGGCTCTACCACTAATTAATTCTTTAGGTAAACGGTTGACATATAACAAAAAAAGCAATGGACCTAGTATTGACCCCTGAGGCACACCAGCTTGCACCTCTTATTTATTAGATTTATTCTTTACTATACTATTACCAACTACTGTAGTTAGTTCTACACATTGTTTTCTCCCAATAAGATATGATTCAAACCATTTCAGTTCAGCCCCATTTACACCTACATTTTGCAGTATTTCCAATAAAGTTCTATGATTAACACAATCAAATGCCTTTGACAGATCTAAGAAGATTGCAGTAGCTTTATCACCTGAATCTATTATATCTATTAGTTTTTCAACTAGAGAAACTATGGCTGTTTTTGTTGATCTCCCTTTCTGGAAGCCATGCTGTTCATCACAGATAAAGTTAGCTTCTTGAAGGTGCAGAAGTAACCTATTTAGAACTACTCTTTCAAAAATTTCACTTATTACATTTAAAATACTAATGGGCCTATAGTTCTCTACCTTTTCTCTATCACCACCTTTGAAGATTGGCAAGATCTTCCCCTCTTTTAAGTTATCTGGAAAAACACCTTGTTCTAATGAATGATTGATCAGATGAATCAAAGGGTCTAACAATTGATCTTTACATTCTTTCAGAATTTTACTGAATACAGAATTTATTAATTTATTATGCATTTATCATCCATTCCTACAGTTTTTTTATTATTTAAACTATCAATGATATTTGACAACTCGTCTTGGCATACTGGGTGGAATTTTAATTCGTTCTGAATCCCCTCAGTATTCCTCATGTTTGCATCACTAATACCTGTATTAAGAGATTTTTGAAGATCCTTAGCAACCAGTTGATAATATCTGTTAAAGAAATTACAAATGTCTACACTATCATCAATATATTTGTTATTTTCGTTAATTATTCTGGGGACACTAGTATAAGCATCTACATGAGCTACTTGCCTATTTTTGTTTATTACATCCCACACTGCTGTGTTAAAGTACACACTACTATTCAAAATTTCAGCTGTTTTCTTACACTTTGCTCTTTTCACTTCTTTCATATAGTTTTTCTTTAGAGCTTTGTAATTATCTTCACTTAACATATTTCTAGATAGTTTGAATTCATCATATGCATCTTTAACCCTATTTCTTTCTGCAAGGATATCATCAGTTATCCACTCTTCAATCTTGTCTAATTTGTTCTTTACAGGGACTTTTTTAACTGGACAACTCATAGTAATATTAAAATATTAAAATATTAATGAAACTATCATATTTGTCATTTGAACTATTGCTATTGTAAACCCTACTCCAGTTTTCTTGTAGCAGATTCTGCTTCAAACAATCGATATTCCCCTGTTCACATTGTTGAATTTCTTTCATTACTCTACTCTTTTTAATTGATTTATAACCTTGCAACCCCACCTCTAAGATTAAGAATTCATTAGTTGGCGTCAAATTTTAAGTCTACTGAGTGAAAGCTTGATCAACTTCAATATCACCAAAGACAATAAGATATATCTTTTTGTTTAACTTCCTAACATACTCTCTTCTTTTTTTGGAGGATGATGCCCACATAGGTCTAAGACCTATACGTGGGTAATGAATTGGATGATAATGATTGATGAGTTGGACCTACAGTTCTAGGTGGGTTTCGAACCACCGGAAAGTGATTCTACAGCAGAGTTGAGTGAGACGACTCTTCTGAGTGACTGGTGGTCTTTTAACTTCAGGTTGAAGACAGCTGGGATTGGCTCAATTTTTATTCACATCAAATAACAAGAGTTCCAAGCGTAGACTCAATTTCTTGAGGGCGTAGCTCATAAATACGGTGCATAGTGACAGAAAATTGATAAAATAAAAAAAAATCTGATGTATTCATCCACTAAGTGTAAAATACCAAGACTAGTTTGTTGGCCTATTATTAAATTCTATAATCTAAAAAATACTATTTGGTATCATCATCTCTCACAGGTTTGATACCTCGATATGCCACTGTTCCTTGATCATTTGATTTCATGTGCATTATCTATGTCAGTTTTAGAAGCTATTCCAACTTCCCATACATTATTATTTTACATTACATGCATTATTTACTTAGATGATATTCAAATTATCTCAATGATGCAAATGATTGATCAATAGAGGATTCCATATTGCAGTTATAAATACTGTAGCGAACATGAAATTGCAGTGAGTAGATAGGAAGAAGGCACAGTGGTTCTTGGCGTTATCTGCTATGTAAATGTTTACTTTTAAGCAATTAATTACACTGCTTTTGACACTTTTATAGTGTTTACTTGGTAATTTGTAGAATGTTCTAGTTGTTTAATTTGACATTAAGGGTGTTTGAATGCCTATGGACGTTGGCGTTCAAGAAAAATAGTTCGGGAGTTCGACACTCGTAGCGCTGAGTGTAGTGAAGCTCGCAATTCAGTCTCACTCATCCCCCACTCTACCAACAGACCACTTGCCCCTCTTGAGACGAATCACTCGATCCTTCTCTGTTGACGCGCCTATCTTTATCTATCAAACCTGTTTTGGTAAACGTCCACAATCTGCTATTGCATTTTACAATATTTACAAATCTACCGATGATCGGTGAAGGAAAATGAGATCACCATAAATACACCAACCACATAGTATTATCATAGATCAGGAAGTAAGGTTAGGTGATGATGGTTCATGTATGGTATTATTCATAATGAACATTTATTGCATTAGAAAAATATAACAAAAGAATAATAATTGTAATAATAACAATTGGATGATAATAACAATAATAATAATTCTAAAAAAAATGAAATAAAAATAATAATTATAATAATAGAATGATAATAATAATTTAATAATAATAATAAATAATAATAATATACTAATAATAAACTAATTAAAATAATAATACTAATAATTCACTATCAGGTCCAATGATAATAGACTAATAATAAAAAACTAATAATAGACTTATATTAGACTAATAATAAACCAATAATAATAATAATTAATAATAATAATAATAATAATAATAATAATAATAATAATAATAACAATAATAATAATAATAATAATAATAATAATAATAATAATAATTAATAATAGTAATAGTAATAGTGATAATTTAATAATAATAATAATAATAATACTAATAATAATAATAATAATAATAATTATAATAATAATAATAGAAATAGAATAGAAATAGAAAAATCTTTTATTCATTCAAAATTATATAACCTTAAGCAAACCTGCAAGGTTGCTTGACAAGGTTCAATACAACAAATCAAATTTCTTTTTACAAAAAAAATTTATGAAAAATTATTTTTACAATATTTAGAATTTAACAATCAAATTAATAGTGTTTTAAAATTACAATTGTTGGCTCAGCTCTCAATTACAAAATAAAATAATAACTTCAATCAACCTGAATTAATTATTTCTCTATTAAATGAAATTCCTTAACAATAATAATAGTAATAGTAATAGTAATAGTAATAGTAATAATAATTGTAATAATAATAATAATAATAATAATAATAATAATAATAATAATAATAATAGTAATAATGATACTAATTGTTGGGGCCAGGGTTAATTGAAAGCCCTTCAAAAGCACTAGGAGGTGTAAGTTCGCTAGTATAATGGCCAATAAAGTCTATACTATCACCTTGAGTCCCAACGAGACCGTTGATGGCGTATGTTTCCGTAATCTCTGCCCGTGAAGGAGTATCCAATGCTGGACAAGGTACACTTTGTTGATTCAACAATCCCAAAAGGTAATAACGACAATTAAGTAAAGTTCACGCGGTATTGCGCAATACGAGAAGAAGCACACATGTGAGCCGGCGGGTAGGTAAGAAGCATGGATTGAACCAAACTGTAATGAGACTGGAATGCAACTAACTGAAACGTGCCAATGAACCGGGGAATTGCAAGTGTCCGCAATGAGTACCAACATTACCGATGGTGGTGCTAAATTTAAATAATCGAACTGTTTATAGCTGTTTATAACTCATTACCGGTAAACGATAATTGGCGTTTACATACTCCCCCCAACAGGAGCAGGAACCGGCACTGGTTGATCAGACAGAGGACGCAGGCGATTGCGATGCACGCAATTTGTCAACCATCTGGCAAGTAGAACTATTGGACCGGTAGGCATTTTGATATTCCTTCAATAAGGGTTGTGCAAAACTTTGATCGCGGCGACAGGCGGATATAAACTGTAGCACGTAGCTGAATACGCATGTTAGTCGAGGCAGACTGGAAAATCTCTCCATACAAACAGCTAGTTGATTAGGTTTGTTGTCGACTGTGGTGGCCAATACGTTAGTAACAGTCGGTTTCAGTTCAGACGATGGAGTAGCAGGTTGGTAGTTGGTGACCGGGTACTCTGTGACAGGCACTTGGAAAGCAGTAGGTCCGTGCCACAATTGTTCATTGCATAGTAGTTCATTGGGGCATAAGCCACGGGAGGCGATGTCGGCACCATTGTCGGTGGTAGAAACGTAATTCCACTGTTTGATAGTACTGTTCTCTGAAATTTGTGACACTCTATTGGCCACAAAAATCTTTAACCTGTGCAAGGGGGTGTGTAACCAGTCAAGGACGATTTTAGCGTCACTGTATGGAAGAATTCTTTCAAATTTGATTGACTCAAATGTCTCACTGAATGATGAAACCAACTTTGATAATAATAGCGCACCATTTAGCTCGAGTCTTGGAATAGTAGCATTATTAGCGGGCGATACGCGGCTTTTTGCTGCAACGAGTTTCATAGAGATGGCAGCATTAGGAAAGGTTTCATGTATGTATAATACACCAGCGTATCCTGCCTCTGAGGCGTCGCAAAATCCGATTAGACACTTTACTGAGTCTGTAGAAATAAGTAGGCGAGGAATGCGAATCTGTGATAGTGATAACAATTCTTTGGTGAAGCTGAGCCATTGACTTTCGTGATCTGACGATAGATTAGCGTCCCACTGTTTGTAGGTCATCCAAATCTTTTGCATAAACGCCTTTAATTTGAATATTACTGGGCATAGCCATCCGACAGGATCAAACAGGCATGCAATGTGCGCTAAAACGTTTCTTACTTTAGTTGGGCCTGTGAAAGGGGTAACTGAATAAGTGAATAAGTCCTGGTCAGGTATGAACTTAATTCCAAGCACCTTCAGTGTGACCGAATTGTTGAATAAACAATCAGTATTTTCTAAATGTTTACTTTGTAAATGTCGTAATAATTCCGGATGATTAGGAGCCCACTTTCTAAGTTTGAATTGCCCTTTTGCTAGCGATTCTATGGGATGGGTGACGAGCTGGTGTGCATCTTCTAAACTGTTAGCCCCTGTTAAAAGGTCATCAATGTACATATGGCATGACAGCGCGTGTGAGGCGAGCGGGAATGCGTTTCCTTTATCGATTACTAATTGCTTAAGAGCTTGTTGTGCCAGGAAAGCAGATGGGTGTAATCCGTACGTAAGCATCATCAATTCAAATTCCATAACTGGAGAATCCAAATGTGGTCTACACCAAATGTGTTGGGCATGTCTGTCTTCAGGTCTGATCAGAATTTGTCTGTACATTTGACAGCAGTCCACTATTATAATATACTTGTGCATTCGAAAGGAATTTATAACTAGCAAAACATCCTTTTGTAATTTTGGCCCTGATAATAGTCTGTCATTAAGCGATGTCTTTGTACAATCGGGGTTACTCCCATTAAACACTACTCGAATTTTTCCACTCTTGTCTCCATGTTTAAATACGACATGATGAGGTATCACATATTCAGATGACCGTTTGGCAAGTTCCATGTGTTTGAGTTCCAAATATTCCTGCATAAAATCGTGATATTTTACACATATTGTTTCGTCAGACTGAATTTTTCTTTCTATATTCAAATGCATTTTATAAGACTGACTTCTATTTGAGGCGATTGCCAACATGGATTGCAAAAATGGAAGAGCGACTACATATCTACCGTCCTTGGTCCTGGTTGTAGTATCACTAAATAGCTGTTCGCATAAATTATCCTCAGGAGACAAATAATTACCGTTAGGAACTTCTTCCTCGCGCCAGAACTGTTGTAGTGTATTGTTCAACTTATCATTGTTATTTTCTGCATCACATTATGTAGTGAATGCATGAAAAGAACTTAAAAGATTAGCCGGTAACGGTCCTAAAATAACGTAACCGTAAATGGTATTGAGTGCTGATAAATTGTGTGAGTGCGATTTTATTATGGTATTTTCACTGCAAATGATCTGAAATAGAATTTCCAATCCGATAAGACAGTCAACTTTTGCTGGTTGGAAAAACATACTGTCCGCTAACGAATTCAGAATAACAATTAGGGTGCACTGTCTGTGCAGGCAGCTGAGAAGGTAACGTGTCAATAACAAGTGCTTGAGTAGATATTAGTTTAGAATTGTCAGTGGGCAAGGCTAGAGATAAATGAACGACACCATCCATGGGCGAGGCCACAGAATTGATCCCTGTTAACTGAATATTTGAAGGCTGACATTTCAAGCCTAATTTTATAACCGTTTCTGGACTGATGAACATATGCTGGCTAGCGGAATCTAAAAACGTGCGAATCTTTATCGTTTGGCCGTACTGACTTATCACTGGTAAGCATAGAGTACTGATAATACAGTTTATTCCATCATCAGCCATGGAATGACCGGTAAACACTTCTCGAATTAAACACTTATTCACACTTTGATCTTTTTCTGTAATGTCACTAGGAGGAGCTTTACGTTTATAAGGCTTATAATGCGGCAATCTGTTTGTGGTCGAGTTTTGATAACTGATTTTATCAACTTCGTATAACTGGTTAGCGGGTTCTTGACAATAAAAATATAGCACACTGATAGTAGGATTAACTGTTAAACAGGTAGACTTAATCGATGATCCGAGAGTGGGCACTGACTCCTCTAATCAATCATTATTCTGACGAGATTCTAGTCTCATCGATTCGTGACCTGTAGATAGGTTTCTGAACGATTCACTTCTCTTATTGCGCTCAGAGTGTGGAGGCGAACTATTTTGCGGCGATGCGAGTGTTGATTCTTTGTCGGAATTTCGATCTTTAGCTACGCTCATTACTAATTTGCGGTGGCAATAGATCCGGTGCTGGTGATGCTCATTTTGACTACTAGGATCAGAAGAAGATGAACTGCGTGACCGGGAACGTGGACGTGCGATGGGCGAGTTGTCCGTAACAGTAGGGTTCGACATACTGAAGCGAGTGGTATTATCAACCTGGGTACACAACAGAGAATTGTGTTGCTGGGAACCACAATGCATACAACACTTCTGAGAATGACAGTTCTGTGCTAAATGCGAGCCTAAACATACAAAACATTTTTTATTGTCTCTGGTGAATTGTTATCGGTCTGCAACAGTCATCTGTTTAAATTCGTAACATTTATTAATTCGATGCGGTTGATCACACAATAAACAAACTCTGGAAACGAAGGAATGGGTAGTCGTTTGTACCAGGAAGGCGGAGGCTAAAGTATGTCTGGAACTTGGCGGCGATTTTCTACTAGCATTCTCAATAGATGGACTGTTAGGAGCTGAAATATTACTAGCGGCGGCCACATCGATGGATCATCCACAGGCGTTAACAAATTCCATGAATTGTTCTACAGTAGGTATAGTATTATCAAGTATGGTACTTTCGAACTGAGTGTGCCAATAGTCTGGGAGGGCGCGACTGGCTAACTGGAATAGTAAATAATTTTTAATTTTCGAGATTTATGTCCGGTAATGATCTGAGCGCACTTATACCTGACGTAAATGTTGCATGATGTTTCTGTAATACATCCTTGGCTGATCCGTGTGGAATGAAATTAAACATTTTAGCATAACTGTGATTAGTGGCGGCACGAACATTATCAAATCTTTTACACAATAGATTATACGCTACTGCATAATTTTCCTCCGTTAATGGCAATGAATCAAATAATGATAAAGCGAGACCCGAGACATGGGTCTTTAATATGTGAAATTTTTGATCATTAGTGTAATTATCTGACTTGTGCACTCCGGATTTGTATAAGGATTTAAATTTCATCCAGTTCTCTTGCTCACCTGAAAAGGTAGGTAGTTCAACTGCAGCTAGTTTGAATGTGGACTGAGAAGTGGGCAAACTTTTAGGAGTAATCTGCCTAAGAATTTTTGCACATGTACTACTGATTTCACTGAATAGTTTAGCATGCTCACTATTTAGATTTGAGTCCAATGCCTTAATGTTATACGCCGAAAGTGTAGACTGTAATGACTGAGTATATTGAAACACTGATTGAGGCAAATCATATCCGTTTTTGGTAAATTCTTCTAAATTCAACAATAAGTCTTCTGCTAATTTAACTAAGAGGTTATCACCGTTTGTAGCATTCATACTTTTACTTATTGGAGTTTTCATCACCGAGTCTGGATTCATCTTGAAATTAATGTTTGTTTATAGGCGATCAGAAGTTGGCCGAAAGATCGATCGTCGCGAACTCTGGGCGGCATAAATCGGCAGCAGTGTAGTGAGTTAGTTGCATTGTTTATAATGGCTAACATTGGGAAACTTATCATAAAAACAGGATTTAAAGAAGTCAATTGCGATTTTTCTGGAAAATCTAATCTAGAAAAAAGGAACACTATAGAACTTGTAGAGAGTAATAATGTTTTTGATGTGGAGGAGTGTGAAGGTATTATACGTGGAAATGTGATGAGACAAACTAGCATCAATGGTGTTTTACAATCTTTTTGTCAAACAATTTCCACTTTGTTTATCAAAAGTCAACTGCCTAGAGGTGTCAACTGCCTAAATCCGCCTCTGCTCACAATAAATTAATATTTTGCAACAAGAACAATAACATAAACTCAAAGCTGTTATTAGGATTGATTTCTTCAATTATCAACTTTTCATGTGAAATTTAACGACATGCAGTTAAATTTCACATGAAAAGTTGATATTAACAACGCAGTTCGTCATGGAACAAGAAATCCAGGAATTTTCTTCAATTACAAAAATATCAATCACACAAGTGCATAGAAAACGTCTAATTTTCATCAATCAGCAATCTTTCACAAATGAAATAATTTGTAAATATAATATAACTCACTTAGTCCTTCGAACATTAGAGATCCATTTCTCCCATCTATCCTTTTCGTCAGGTCGACCAGGAAATGAATAAAATGAAACACCTTTCCCTTCTGTATTCTCAAAGGTATTTTGGGAGCTTTTTGTATGTTTGTCTAAAGAAATATTTTTTTGAAAAAAACGTATTTGAAGTGAGACAATTTAGCACACGAATTAATGGCGATCAGATTTTGACTCACTAAGTTAGAGCACGATCCTCCGCTCGGAGCGCTGTCGGTCGATCTCCAGATCGCCTATGCAGACAACAAAAATTGCGAAAATGAATTCGACGATATAGCCACTGACGCAACCTGTTAGTGAAGCTTGGAACTATGTCGCTATGTAAGGTGGGTGGTCCATACGCACTTATTTGTTTAAACAATATGGCTACTTGAATAATTATTCACATAACAAAACAGGTTCGCTTAGGTTGGTGACATGCTTTTCTAGGAAACGCTGCTTGTTGATTGGATACTCGACTTGATACACTCTGCGTCACTGCGTCAAGATAGGAATGCTCACTACTTTCAAACTACATGCTCATTATACACACTGCTAGATACGTAAGCCACACCCTGATACACAACCACTTTTAAAAACTTCAAATTTCACTCAAATTTTGCTAAAATTCATATCCCAAAACAGAGGACCACTTTGTTGGGGCCAATGTTAATTGAAAGCCCTTCAAAAGCACTAGGAGGTGTAAGTTCGCTAGTATAATGGCCAATAAAGTCTATACAATTACCTTGAGTCCCAACGAGACCATTGATGGCATATGTTTCCGTAATCTCTGCCCGTGAAGGAGTATCCGATGCAGGACAAGGTACACTTTGTTGATTCAACAATCCCAAAAGGTAATAATGACAATTAAGTAAAGTTCACGCGGTATTGCGCAATACGAGAAGAAGCACACGTGTGAGCCGGTGGGTAGGTAAGAAGCATGGATTGAACCAAACTGTAACGAGACTGGAATGCAACTAACTGAAACGTGCCAATGAACCGGGGAATTGCAGTGTCCGCAATGAGTACCAACATTACCGATGGTGGTGCTAAATTTAAATAATTGAACTATTTATAGCTGTTTATAATTCATTACCGGTAAACAATAATTGGCATTTACACTAATAATAATAATAATAATAATTGACTATTAGGTCCAATGATAATAGACTAATAATAAAATACTAATGATAGTAATGGACTTATAATAATAATAAAAAAAGACTAATAATAATAATAATAATAGTAATTGTAATAATAATAATAATGATAATAATAATAATAATATTAATAATAATAATTGACTATTAGGTCCAATGATAAAAGACTAATAATAAAATACTAATGATAGTAATGGACTTATAATAATAATAATTATTATAAAAAAATACTTCAAAGAGACTTATAAATTATAAATTACAAATTATAAATTATAAATTATAAATTATAAATTATAAATTATAAATTATAAATTATAAATTATAAATTATAAATTATAAATTATAAATTATAAATTATAAATTATAAATTATAAATTATAAATTATAAATTATAAATTATAAATTATAAATTATAAATTATAAATTATAAATTATAAATTATAAATTATAAATTATAAATTATAAATTATAAATTATAAATTATAAATTATAAATTATAAATTATAAATTATAAATTATAAATTATAAATTATAAATTATAAATTATAAATTATAAATTATAAATTATAAATTATAAATTATAAATTATAAATTATAAATTATAAATTATAAATTATAAATTATAAATTATAAATTATAAATTATAAATTATAAATTATAAATTATAAATTATAAATTATAAATTATAAATTATAAATTATAAATTATAAATTATAAATTATAAATTATAAATTATAAATTATAAATTATAAATTATAAATTATAAATTATAAATTATAAATTATAAATTATAAATTATAAATTATAAATTATAAATTATAAATTATAAATTATAAATTATAAATTATAAATTATAAATTATAAATTATAAATTATAAATTATAAATTATAAATTATAAATTATAAATTATAAATTATAAATTATAAATTATAAATTATAAATTATAAATTATAAATTATAAATTATAAATTATAAATTATAAATTATAAATTATAAATTATAATTTTATAATTTATAATTTTAAGTCTCATATAAGTCTTTTATTATTATTATCATCATTATTATTATTATTAATATACTTGAATAATAATTGACACCCCCCTTCCTCGCCATAACAATGCCAACACACTCCACTTCCCCCCCCCCCCCCCGCCACTCCACAACATCACTCCTCATGCCACCCCCTTCCCACTCACCCTAATAACATTACCCCTCCCCCTAAAAATGTTCCCCCTCACCCTAAAAATGTTCCCCCTCATCATGAAAACATTACCTCTCACCCTGAAAACGTTACACCTCATCCTAAAAACTTTCTCCCACACCCTAAAAACTTCCCCCCCACCCATAAAAAAGTTCCCCCTCACCCTAAAAACATTCCCTCTCTTTCTAAAAATGGCCCCTTCATCACAAAAAATGACATCCCACATCTAACCTATAAATCTAAAGTCAGCATAACCCCAAATGGATAACCTATTAGGTATGATTTCATCCAAGCTAATCTACTGCATTAAATCTAACCTATGAATTTAAAGTCGACATAATCTCAAAATAAATAAAGAAACTAGCACTTCCTACAATATTCGAAAAGATTCCATTAAGGGTATTTGAACAAAAAATTTTATTCACTTTTTTTTGTTGGAAACTCTAAAGTTCATTTAGTTACAACCAAATGTGACTTAAAAAAAATCGAAAAAAATAAATTGCGGTCTATGTGTGACCTTAAAGTGTACATTTTGAGCATTCTTTGTCCAAGCTACAAATGGAAACGAAAAACACCATAGCAATGAAACTTTGGGACAATTTTTTTCAAATATGCTCTTTACAGTGGTCTATTTTTAATAACAAAATATACATATATATATTTTTTTTTACAAAAACCTTTTTTATTGCATTGTTCAGTGAAATTTTCAGTTTTAAATTTTGGTTTCCATACGTGGGTTTTAATTCCCTACTCAATGCAATTTTTTTTCTTATTAAATGTATTCGTTTAGAAACGTAGTTTGTTTGAACAAGAGTAGTTATAAAACAGGCATTTCAGCACAACCTTGGGATTGACACCCCCCTTCCTCACCCTGCCATCACACTCCACTCCCCCCCCAGCCGCTCCTCGACATCATTCCTCACGCCCGCCCCCCTACCCCACTCTACCCCTCCACCCACCCTTCCTTTCCCCCCTTCCCCCCCCCCCTTCCTCACCTTTCATATAGGTAAAAAATCACCTTGCTGTGCTTTCAACGAAGGCAGTTTCAACGAAAAAGAGAGGGTAGAGACTCCTTGCAGGAGTTCGAGGCTGACATCGCTCGACTTGTTAGGACTGCATACCCATCTGCTGATGACAGCACATACGAAAGTCTTGCAGTAGAAAAATGTTTGAATGGATTGAGAATACCAGAGACCCAGCAGTCCATCAAACTAGCCAGACCCAAGACATTGAATGATGCTTTGGCCCAGGCATTGGAGTTTGAGGCAGTTTGGCAGTCAGTACCAGGCCATTCTAAGGTATGGGCTATGGAGGCTGAAGTCATGGATGCAAGTACAGTCCAGAAGATAGTTGAACAGGTCCTGGAGAAGTTGAGATCCAGGAAGAAGGAGGATCGATGCTGGACATGTGGAAAAATTGGACATGTTAGGAGCAAGTGTACCACCAAACCAGGTGAGAAGAAGGAGCAGGTAAACTATAAAGAGAGTTGATGGAGAGGGGCAGCTGTCAACCCACAAGCAGAAGGCCCAGTAAGGAAAGCAAAGGTGGCATCTCTTGCTGGCAGCAGAAGTAGTTTGTATATAGATGGCATTGTAGATGGACAAGCAAGACAACTGCTTATTGACACAGGAGCTACCATGAACATCCTGAATAGGAGCACAGTCTGTGATAAGAAGAAAATTGAGTCAACAAGGTGGACACTCCATACAGCAACAGGGGATTTGGCTACAGTTTTTGGGGAGACAGCTGCTACCCTTCTTATTGGTGGCAGTAACTTCAAGCATCAAGTGTTAGTGGCAGATATACAAGAAGATGTTATACTTGGGATGGATTTCTCCAACAAGTTTGGTCTCAAGTTGGACTTGAATAAAAAAACTGTAGTAATTGGCAGTGGCGAGGCATGGAATCCTTCACCGGTCATTGCAGGGGGTTCTCTCACCAACGCCCAAAGGGGTCCAAAAAGGCCCTCCTCAGGAAAATGTTTAAAAATTCGAGGCAAATTGGTGAATTTTGAAGCTTTTGAGTATCTGAAATCTCTCCTCTGAATAGGCCTAACAAAAGACAAAGACCCATTTCAAAAGGCAGAGAACTAAAAAGTATTTCATCCAATTGCACCTCTTGCATAATATATATCTTCCCCACTACCATAGACCGACGATGGATAATATAGGAAAAAACCCAAAAACAGCTGAAATAATAGGCTTTGATATGATACACTCACTCGATCTGATTTATTAAAATAAATTTAACCATCTAATGAATAATAAAATGGTATAATAATAGATCACACTCTAAAAATATAAAAAAGTTTAACTAAATTGCAAAACAATAATAAGCCTATAGTAAAAGTTGAATAATTTCACTCACGCAAAATTCCCGTTGTTTCCACAATGATGTAACTGAAGCTGAGTGTGGACTGGGGAGGAGGAAGCTACCGAAAACCCATGACAGTGGCCAAGAACGCACGAAGCCTTATTCATCGCAGCTGGTTGCAATGTATCACAAGCATTACTTGAATGGTTTAAAAACTGAAGGCAGGGGGAATCGAGCCAGGCATGGGAGGGGACTGGTGTGATTTGCAAACCTTTTGTGCTCCATTATACATTTCGAGCGTCTACTCATCATATTCTTATTGGTTTTTGATACAATTTTCACAGGTTTTGAACATATTACTGGGCTTTGAAGCTGACAAATGTCCATTATTTAAGAGTTAAGATTATTTCAATATTACTAATTATTAGTCCAATTTCTCTACTCATTGCCGGATCAAACGATGACCGGATGCCTTGCCACTGGTAATTGGAGAAGAAGAGGTCATACTTCACCCAGGAAAGCCAAGCAGTAGCAGAGTATTGTTACTCACCGACATAACCCTACCAGCAAGGAGCCAGGTTGTGGCCTATGGGAGAATACAGGATGACATGGAGGAAGGGCAGAGTGCACTATTGGAACCAGCAGGACAAGAGGACAACTTACATCAAGGAGTCTTAGTGGCAAGAACTTTAATTTGGACCAGCAACAAGTTCCCAGTATGCATCATGAATGTTAATGACAACAAGATCACTCTAAAAGGAGGAAGCATGCTTGGACACTGTTCAACAGCCTCATCAGTGGTGAGACAGATCCAGAAGTCTCAGCAAGTGAACCAAGGACTTTCAAAGGAACTTCAGGAATTCACTTTCACCACCTGCAAGAACCTTACAGCTGAACAGGCCGCCAAAGTGAAAGACTTCATCACCAGATACCAGGATGTCTTCGAAATTGGGGCAGGTCCAAAAGGAAGAACAAATATTGTACAGCATGCAATAGATACTGGTGATGCTAGGCCCATACGTTAAAATCCAAGGAGATTGCCATTAGCAAAAAGGGAGGAAGCCAGGAAAGTCATCAAGGAAATGGAAGAAGATGATGTCATAGAACCTTCAAACAGTCCTTGGGTTTTTCCAGTGGTACTGGTGAAGAAGAAAGATGGATCATTGAGATTCTGCATAGACTATCAATTGCTGAATAATGTCACCAAGAAGGACAGTTATCCTCTGCCAAGTTTTGATGACACATTGAGGGATGTAAACTATTCTCAACACTAGACATCAAGAGTGGGTATTGGCAAGTGGGCATGAAGCCAGGGGATAAAAAAAAAGACTGCTTTCTCAAAAGGTGAAGGTCTTTGGCAGTTCAAGGTAATGCAATTTGGGCTGTGTAATTCTCCAGCTACATTCGAGAGGCTAATTTTTTTTTTTGGTAGATTACGTCTTGGAGACTCCAGTTAAGGAGTATAAGACAAGTCAGATCAACAATATTATACACTAGATACAATAATTACTTCAATTAGTTGAGGTGAGGCTTGATTTTGATGTGAAAGGAACTCTTGTACACTATAAAAAGCTTTATCAACTAAATATTTCTTCAATTGTTTTTTAAATATTTCTATATTTTCAAGACTCTTCAAAAACTGCGGTAGCTTGTTGTAGAATTTCCTACCAATATAACTAGGTTTTTGTTTGAATAAGCTACTATTGTGACCCACCAAGTAATAATCTCCTCGGCTTCTTGTATTATAATCATGTACATCAAGATTTTGGTTAATATCATTCGTTTTTACATATAAAGTAGCTTCATACACATATAAGCAGGGTACAGTTAGGAGACCAAGTCTCTTGAACAACGGCCTACATGAATCTAATCTATTTACTCTTTCTATACACCTAACCGCTTTCTTTTGGATCTTAAACACCCTATCAAGATTTTGTTTTGATGAATTACACCATACTAAGATAGCATACCTAATATGTGACAGTAAGAGCCCATGGTAAGCTGTAAAAAGTAACTTTCTGTCATTCAATCTAGCAAGCTGTCGCAGGACAAATACCCCAGATGAAATTTTACTACATATTTTCTCAATGTATGGAGTCCAGGTCAATCGTCTATCCAACATAACTCCTAGAAATGCAATTTTTTCTTCCTGGTCTAATTGATTATCGTTTACAAACACGTTTATAGCCCTATCTTCATTTAAATTATGTTTGTTTTTGAATTGAAGGTATTGGCATTTTTTACTATTTATAGTTAATTTCAACTGATTTAAAAATTGGACAATGGACTGCACACCTATATGGGCACTTATTTCTAAATTATCTAGAATGGAATTGCTGAAAATGAGTGATGTATCATCAGCAAATAAGAGGGCTCTACCACTAATTAATTCTTTAGGTAAACGGTTGACATATAACAAAAAAAGCAATGGACCTAGTATTGACCCCTGAGGCACTCCAGCTTGCACCTCTAATTTATTAGATTTATTCTTTACTATACTATTACCAACTACTGTAGTTAGTTCTACACATTGTTTTCTCCCAATAAGATATGATTCAAACCATTTCAGTTCAACCCCATTTACACCTACATTTTGCAGTATTTCCAATAAAGTTCTATGATTAACACAATCAAATGCCTTTGACAGATCTAAGAAGATTGCAGTAGCTTTATCACCTGAATCTATTATATCTATTAGTTTTTCAACTAGAGAAACTATAGCTGTTTTAGTTGATCTCCCTTTCTGGAAGCCATGCTGTTCATCACAGATAAAGTTAGCTTCTTGAAGGTGCAGAAGTAACCTATTTAGAACTACTCTTTCAAAAATTTTACTTATTACATTTAAAATACTAATAGGCCTATAGTTCTCTACCTTTCCTCTATCACCACCTTTGAAGATTGGCAAGATCTTCCCCTCTTTTAAATTATCTGGAAAAACACCTTGTTCTAATGAATGATTGATCAGATGAATCAAAGGGTCTAACAATTGATCTTTACATTCTTTCAGAATTTTACTGAATACAGAATTTATTAATTTATTATGCATTTATCATCCATTCCCACAGTTTTTTTATTATTTAAACTATCAATGATATTTGACAACTCGTCTTGGCATACTGGGTGGAATTTTAATTCGTTCTGAATCCCCTCAGTATTCCTCATGTTTGCATCACTAATACCTGTATTAAGAGATTTTTGAAGATCCTTAGCAACCAGTTGATAATATCTGTTAAAGAAATTACAAATGTCTACACTATCATCAATATATTTGTTATTTTCGTTAATTATTCTGGGGACACTAGTATAAGCATCTACATGAGCTACTTGCCTATTTTTGTTTATTACATCCCACACTGCTGTGTTAAAGTACACACTACTATTCAAAATTTCAGCTGTTTTCTTACACTTTGCTCTTTTCACTTCTTTCATATAGTTTTTCTTTAGAGCTTTGTAATTATCTTCACTTAACATATTTCTAGATAGTTTGAATTCATCATATGCATCTTTAACCCTATTTCTTTCTGCAAGGATATCATCAGTTATCCACTCTTCAATCTTGTCTAATTTGTTCTTTACAGGGACTTTTTTAACTGGACAACTCATAGTAATATTAAAATATTAAAATATTAATGAAACTATCATATTTGTCATTTGAACTATTGCTATTGTAAACCCTACTCCAGTTTTCTTGTAGCAGATTCTGCTTCAAACAATCGATATTCCCCTGTTCACATTGTTGAATTTCTTTCATTACTCTACTCTTTTTAATTGATTTATGACCTTGCAACCCCACCTCTAAGATTTGATAGTCATGATCACATAGTTCCGAGCCGCCTAATCTTTTTTTAGAGTAATCTATATTGTTATGTTATGTTATGTTATGAAGGGACGGATTCAAAGATCCAAAGATTCAAAGATCCTCACACGTCAACCGAAGTTTATTGTGTGTCCCTAGTACGTTAGTTGGGCAAACCAATATCTGTGCCCTTTACAAGATCCAGGAGTTTTTTCCCTATGCTAACATCCCATTCATCACCTGGTTGTTTGCAGCCAAACAGAGCCCTTCTACTTGCCCCGAGTCTCTCGCAATCCAGTATGATATGCTTGGCAGTCTCTTCAGACTGATTGCAAAACCTACACATCTGACTTTCATTTCTGAGTCCAATTGTGTGGAGATGTTTCCTGAAGTGGCCATGTCCAGTTATCAGAGCAATCAACTGCTTGACCTGACCTCTACCCAGCCTCACCAGCCAGTTGGTGAAGTAGGAGCTTTTGTCTGCTAGCAGCCTTTTGCCAAGTGCTTGACCTAAGTGACCTTGCCATTGCTGGTGGTGTAAGTCCCTGGACCATTTGTTTATTGTGTGAAAAGTAGTTGTTTTGCTTATGCCACAGCTTGGCTCTGGACCAAAGAATGACATACTGGAACCCTGCTTAGCAAGCCCATCTGCACACTCACTGCCACCTATGCCTACATGGCCAGGTACCCAACCAAGATGCACAGAGTTGCGTGTTGCGAGCTCGCTGAGTGTTTTGTGACACTCCCACACCAATTTTGACTTGATTTCATTAGAGTCAAGAGCCTTGAGGGCTGCCTGACAATCTGACAAGATTACTATATGCTTGTCACAATAGCGTCTGGCAATGCCTATATTGGCACAAGCCATGATGCCCCAAATTTCTGCTTGAAAGATAGTACAGTATTGTCCCAGACTTGCACAGATTTCTGTTCTGGGTGATTCACTGTACACCCCATAGCCAGATTTTCCTTCAATGAGAGAGCCGTCTGTATACCAAACAAGGCTGCCTCTCCTGATATAGGGCCCTTCCTCAGACCTCCACTCTTCTCTAGAGCAGAATTTAACAGAAAAAGGTTTAGTGAAAACCATCTCCATACTCATGACATCTGAAGTCATTTCAAGTACAGGGCTGTGAGCAACAGCTTTGGTGATTGTGCAATGGCCTGTTCCAGACAGGCCTTCCCTCCATTGGCCTGTGACTTTCAATCAATAGGCTGATTTTCGTGCTTCTGCCTTGATTAAAATACCCAAGGGCAGTAAGCCAAGAGCAACTTCAAGAGTTGCTGATGGGCTGCTCCTGAAAGCTCCAGTGACTAGGAGTGTGCCCATCCTTTGTAAACTTGTGAGTTTGGCTGTGGCTGTAATCTGGTTCACCTTTGTCCACCAGACTAGTGATCCATATGTGACTTGAGGCCTTATTACTGCCTTGTACAGCCACAGCGCTATGGGAGGCTTGATCCCCCACATGGAGCCTGCAAATCTCCTGGACGTCATAAGTGCCCATTTTGCTTTGTCCAGTATATTGTTCAAATGATTGTTCCAAGTCAGCTTGGAGTCGATTGTCAGCCCTAGGTATTTGACTGTACCTGATACTTTGAGCTGTGTTGGTGCAAGTTTCAACCGGGAGAGAGACTCCAGGTTCTTTTTCCTTGTAAATGGAACAACTACAGTCTTTGAGGGATTTATACTTAGTCCCTCTCCAAGACACCAGTCATTAACTAACTGAAGGTTGACATTCATGACATCAGCAACAATATTTGTGAACCTTCCCTGTACCATGAGGACTATGTCGTCTGCATAGCCCTGGACAAAGACGCCTCTACTAGTGAGTTCACAAAGGAGACCATCCACCACAAGGTTCCACAGAAGAGGAGAAAGCACACCTCCCTGCGGACAACCTTTTGCAGGTATGATCACCATCGATTTGTCTTGAAGATCAGCCCTGATCCGCCTGGAGTGGAGCATGGCCTCAATCCACCTACATATAGCAGACTCAAGACCACGCCCATGCACTGCCCAGACCATGGCTGTGTAAGTTACATTGTCAAAAGCGCCCTCAATGTCCATGAAGGCGCATAGAGCAATCTCCTTGGCAGCAAGGCTGTCCTCCACCCTGCTCACAAGCTGATGCAGGGCTGTTTCACAGGACTTACCAGGCTGATAGGCATGCTGATTCCGATGAAGAGGAGTACCTGAAAGCACTCCCTTTTTCAGATGTCTCTCCACCAGTCTCTCCAGCGTCTTCAAGAGAAACGATGTCAGATTGATGGGGCGAAATGATTTTGGAGTTGAGTAGTCTGCTCTTCCTCTCTTGGGAATGAAGACCACCCTACTGAGGCGCCAGGCTTGAGGGATGTACCCATAAGCCAGACTTGCTCTGAAGAGTTCGCACAGGAGGACCAAGAGAGCTTCCGGTCCTTGCTGCAACATAGCTGGTATGATACCGTCCCCCCCAGGAGATTTGAATGGGCCAAACTTGGAGATGGCCCATTTAACTTTGGAAAGTGTGACAATACGTCTGGCTAAAGTCCAGCTTCCATGATCAGCTCTTGGCCGTGAGCCCATTTCGCTGTTGCCGGACATGCCTGAGCAAGCACCCTCAAAAACACAGTCTGGAAAGTGAGTCTCAAGGAGAAGTTTGAGACTTCCACCAGTTCCAGTGGTATATTGTCCCCCTGGTGACCTCAGAGTTCCCAGGAGGCCAATTGGGCTTGAAGCTAAGACACGCTGCAGTCTTGCTGCTGCCCTAAGACTATTTACCTCCTGTGTAAACAGTTTCCAAGAGTTCTCTTTGGCTTTCTTGATTGCAAGGCTGTATTCTGTGAGTGCCCTATAGTATGGTTCCCAGATACGGCTCCGTTTGCAATGGTTATGAAGCTTCCTGACAACCACCCTTCTGTGGTCAAGGTCAGCAGTCCACCACTTAGTATTAGTATGACTCTTTCCCCGCCGCAATGGACAGTTGTCCTGAAAGCAGCTTATGATTGTATTCTGAAGATCAGAAGCAATCTGATCAATGTCTGCAAAGCAGGCAACCCTCCTGCCTAATGATCCAAGTTGAGACAGGAGGTCAGACTTATAGAGTGACCAATCTGTTCTCCTCGGATCTCGATAGCAGGATGAGCTGCCTTCACTTTGCAGGTTAAAACAGATGAACCTGTGGTCAGACAAAGAGGCCTCATGACTTACATGCCAATTGTCAATGACCCTAAGGAGTCCTTCTGAGCAAATTGTAATGTCAATAACCTCACTTCGATTTCGTGTGACGAATGTTGGACGGTTTCCAACATTACAGACATAAAGATTATTAGATATGAGAAACTGAAGGAGAGCCTCACCTCTTGGATTAGTGTCAGAGCTTCCCCATCCGATTGTGTGATGAGCATTGGCGTCACAACCTAAAAGGAGTTGTTGTCCGCCAGCGCAAGATGACTCCACCAGAAGTTCCAGTTCTCTTGATGGAGGAAGGTCCCCGGAGTCATAGGGCAAGTAAACAGAGCCTACAGTTGTGCTCCATTCCTTGCCTTCATTGCTCCAGGTTATAGACACCGCAGTGAGATCTCTGGAACAAAATTCAGTGAGTGTTAGGCAGTCCATACCTCTCTTCACAAGTATGCAGGTTCTGACATTTTTGAGAGAGGTACAGTAAATTAACCTACCCTTGGTATCACCCAGGCCTGCAACCCTTCCTTGGTGAAGCCATGGTTCTTGAATCAGTGCCAGGTCAAATCCCTCTCTGAGGAAGAACTGGCAGAAAGCAGCCGAGGCTGCTTTACTGTGATGTAAATTGATCTGAAGGACCCTGGGCATTGTCCTTGACTGTTGATTCAAATTGAGGAGCCTGCCCTGATGGGGTGGATCCTGATAGGTTTGAGGGCAAGGCAACTTCTGGAGTTACCTTGAGGTTTGGTTCTGGTTCGTATTTGGAAATTCATGTGGTTCCCACGAGCAGCTAGGGAAGTGGAGTCAACCCGGACAGAGCCCCGCATGCCCGGGCAAGGCTACATACTGCAGGAGGTCGCCTGGTGTCCTGCAGGCACCGTTAGAGACACTGTACAAAAGGCCCAGTGCCATCCACCCATCAGCACGGTTCACATCACACCTTGGGTTGGCCTGTAACAGATAGAGGAAAGGGTGGAGGGAGGGGCTGGGATGAAGAGCAGGATAAAGGATAGGTTTCTAGGATAATGAGGTCAACAGACAGTTGCCCTTTTAGTCGCCTCTTACGACAAGCAGGGATACTGTGGGTGCAATTCTACTACCCCCACCCACTGGGGGGAATCTATATTAGGAAGGATGTTATCAATTATTGTTTGTGATGTTCTTGTGACTCTGGTATATTCATGAACTTTTATTTCCAAGTTATTCATGCATATAATATCCTTTAAATCTTCTGTCATTTTATTCTGTGTTGCAAAGTCTGTATTGAAATCTCCCGCTACAATAACGTTTGTAAAACGAGTAGTAGTAATCTCTAAAAGCCTACTGAATAGTTCACAAAAATTGTTCCATTCCCCATTTGGTGACCTATAAATACCTAACACCGCTACTTCGAAATTATTGTCGATTTTTACTCTCAAACCAGTAACTTCTAAATCCATTTCCACAGCAAATTTCTCTACATATTCTAAATTGAATGTTTGCATATTCTTGACATTTTTAGTGAAGATGAGATGTCCTGCAATACGACGTTTTCAATGAATAGTTTGGAATATTAAGTTGTGACAATTCATCTTCTTTTAAACCATGCTCTGTGAAAATAGCTATATCAGGAGCCTCTTCTTCAAAAAATACTTCGATTTTATCTATTTTGTTACGAATGTATTGAATATTCTGATGGAACACAGTGAGTACCGGTACTTCCCTATCATCCCTTATTACTTTATCGTTGCTTTTGCATATTGAAGTAGATTTACTTAATCTCTTAGAATCTTGAGAGCCTATCAGATTGCTACAAGAGTTCCTTTCACTAATGCTATCCTGATTTTTTGATCGATTATCGTCTTTTAATACAATTGAAGATATGAATTCATCATCTGAAACTAGTTTCCCTTCCCGGTTTTGAGCCACTTTACTAAAAAAGGTTCGTTAGATGATTGTTTAGGAGAATATTATTGACAGTAGATTGCAAACGACTTTCAATCAGCTCTGCCAGCCTATTACAAAATATTACTCTGCCAGATTGATTTAGATGTAGACCATGATTAGTGAAGTTTTGTTTTTACAGCCTTTCATTTAGAAAACAAATCCCCAACTGCTTAGAATTCTTATTTTTTAGGCTGTTGATTGTATTATGAATTGATTTATTTGTTGACTTAATGGCTTTATTTAGCTCTGGCCTATCAAACCTATACGGAATTGTACTTATTATTACATTAGTTTTTTGGCTGAGTGGCACAATCTCTTCAATTTTTTCATTTATTTCAGGAAGATGTTTTAGATTAGGTTCATTTATATTGTTTGAGCCACCCAGTACTATTAGAAAATCGTTTTTTCCAAAATCTTTAGTTTGTTCCTGTGCTGACTCTACAATAGCGTTTATAGGGGCACTTGGTTTGAAAAAGCTCTGAACTTCATACTTATTTTTTCATCTTTTATTTAGTAGGTCACTACAGTCTCGTCCATGACTGGATGTCAAGAGCAGTACTCTACCTTTCCTATCGTTATTTGCCCTTACTTTAGTTTTGGTTGCTGTTTGCAAAACCTGACTATACGTTTTTGTTTGACCATTTCTATTTATTTTTTCCCTATTTGATTTAGGTTCTACTTTTTTTGTATTGATCAGAGGTTCAGATCTTACATTAGCCAAGTTTATTTTTGATTTTAATATTTCGATTTCCTCTGACATAGACCTACATTGACTCATGAGATTTAGTATTTCAGTTTTATGGTCTTCCTGCTGCAATTTTACAATAACTTCCAGAGATTTTATGTGATCCACTAACCCTATTCGTTCTTCCTCAGAATTTTTTAGTGATGTTTCTAATTTTGTTTTCAATTTGGTGTGATCACTCAATAGTTTAGCAACCTTTTCTTCTACATCTACAGTAGCTTTAAGAGCTGTTGGAGATTTTTTTGTTAATAATTGCTGAGATCGCGTAGCTACCTGAGTTTTAGTTAAACAATTAGATTTAGATGCCTTGTTTGGACTCATTTTCCTAGCTAAAAATTGTTTTCAATTGATTTCAGTTAAATGTTTAATGAAATATTACTTAATTTATTACAATTGTCAACTTGAGACTATTTAATTACAAGAAAATTTATCAATATCGGTACACCTAACCTCGAAAATAGAATTTGACTTATTATTTAAATACTTTAACTTATATTAGACAAGTTAATGATGTAAATTATTGAGATATTATAAATACTAATAATAATAAACAAAAATACTACTTATCTGTTCGAATTAATATTCTATGCTTCAAAATTCGCAGAGCCTGTTCTGACAACATATGCACAGTACCACTGCTACCTTGATAATGGAGAGTGTGTTGAGAGGATTGTCTTGGGAGACCTGTTTAGTTTACCTGGATGACATAATTGTTTTGGGAAAGTCCTTCAGTCATCATATACACAACCTGGAGCAAGACATAGATATAGAACCCGTAACAATACCAAATAATATTTCTAGATTTCTTGTTCCATAACGATTTGTACTGTTAATATTAACTATTTTTGGTAAATTCAACAACTTGCAGTCAATTCTAATTGAAAATAAATTATATTTATACTCACTTCATGCCAAACGTTAATTTTGAGTTTGAGACAGTTTTTGTTGAATTGAATGTGACCTTTGAAGATGTGTCTCCAACTCTCCAGGACTCGAGAACGTTTGGCCTGAAATGAGTGAAAATATCATTCTCAATTAAAATTGACTGCAATTCGTTGAATTTACTATGAAAAGTTAATACCAAATAATAGTAATTCTGTTATTAACAAAGTTTGAATAGTTTATTCAAATATTATAATTTTATAATTATCAGGCAATAAGCATGATTGCAATAGTTTATTTTTATGATTTTTTAACTCTTGTAAAAAAAAAGATTCTGCAACTATATTCAATTCCTTATTTGTTTGTTATTGTATTTATTTAACTATTAATTAAAAAAAAACAATCAAGTAAAGATACAACTGGCACAGCCCACTACTGATTTATTTATAAATTTTCAGTTTAGAAATCCAAATTTTAGTTTATGACCAAGTTTAACTGGAGATTTCATTTTAATGAACAATTCCTGATTCTTCCCAAAACATGAATATTAATTTTTAGATGTTCACTTTAAAAACGAAGCACTAAAACTGTCCAATAATCCAAAGAAACTGAATATAATTTTGAATTTTGTTCGAGATTTTAGAGACGAAAATGTCGAAGTCAAGTCAATTTAAGCACATTTTCAGAATTAATTTGTAGTTTGTAAAGGAACAGTAATAAATATGTCATCTTCTAAAATCAAACGGGTCAATACTAAACTGATAAAGGAATCTACAAACTGTAATCCTGACTTGTGAATTGTTGTTTAATTATTTCAAGTAGATTGTTATACAATGTGCTTCCCGGTGGCTCGGAACCCACCTAAAACTGTAGGTCCAACTCATCAATCACCATCATCCAATTCATTACCCACGCACGGGTCTCAGACCTATGTGGGCTTCATCCTCCGAAAGAAAATGTTCATAAATTTAAATTTTGAGGCGATAGAAATCAGAAATTCTGATATTTTGGTAATGCCTGTTTGTTCAACATGGCTGTTAAATAGCTAGAATAGCTGAACAGCTATTAGCTGAAGTCATTAAAGCTCATAACAGAAGGCAGGAACAATGTTGGAGACTGTTTCAAAACTCATCCTTGTACTCATCGTCATCATTCTATCAAGCTCACCCTCTCACTTTCTCCCGCACTTTCTCACTCACACTGTCTCTCTTACACTCTCTTTCTCACTCTTGCTATCTCTCTCTTACACTCTCTTCCTCACTCTATCTATCTCTCTCTCTTACACTTTCTTCCTCACTCTATCTGTCTCTTTCTCCCTCTTTCTCTCTTCCTCAAACTCTCTCTCTATCATATCTCTTTTTCTCTCTACTCATCAGATGGACTCGTCCACGTTAATCGAGCGATTGGGCCGGACGTTGAATAATTAGGCCAAATTTTTCACTCTTTTTTCTTCTTTCATTTATTTTTTATTTTCTGTCCTGTTTTATTGGCATGCCGCCTCTCATCACTGCATGCGTGACAGACCCCTCCCTCTCCACCGTTACCCCTCCACCCACCATTGCCTTCCCCTCCACCCTTAAACTGAATACAGCTGGATGAGCGCAGATTGAATGTGTGATAAAGTCAATTTTTTATCACGGAGTTGAAACAGTGATTACCAATGTTCATAGCCAATGTTTTTGCAAAGTTTGACCTTCATGGAAGTGCTATTTCGTTATGGAGTGACTAATAGATTATCTTTTTAGTGAACTGTTGCTGCTTTATGATGTGACTATTGAATAGATAAGTGATCATATCATCTTTTTAGTTGATGCATCTTTTGTTGTGAAGTCTCAATTTGATTATACGAGGCGCTGCTCTTTAAATGCTACTACGTCTTGCTGTTAAATATAGTAAATATAGTAACTGCAATAACGTAGGCCTATTCTAACAAGAAGAATTATTAGTCTTGAGGCATAGTCTTGCTGTTGAAGAATTGCAATAAAATATTATGTGATTATATATAAATATATATAATATTTCACTCAACCAGGACACAAACAAGACCAAATTTATTGACATAAAATCCTAGTTGAAACCCCCTTAAATACACAACTATATTTCGCTCAAATTCTTCACAAAATGCTCAATAATTTCACTCAATTGGAATTGATCTGCATCAATTGAATAGAAATTAAACCATCACTCAAATGAGCTCCCTCCACATTTTTCACAAAGATATTAATTTTTTTACATCATCAGATCTCAATTTAGATCAATTAAATTGACATAAAATCCTTTTTAAACCCCCTCAATTACGCAACTAAATTTTGCTCATAGTTTTCACATAGAAATTAATAATTTCACTCATTAAAATTCAACCTATATCAATTGAATTGACATCAAACAATCTTTATAGAGAACCTCAAACTAATACTCAACTTCGTTTTTTTTTCAAATTTTTCACCAAGAGATTTATAATTTCACTCAATCAGAATTTAACCTACACCAATTGAATCGACATAAAATCATCTTTTAAAAAACCTTAAAATACGGTACTCAACCGAATTTCGCGCAAACTTTTACAAAGTGATCCATTATTTCACTCAATCAAAATTTAACCTACATCAATTGAATTAATATGAATTATTATTAAAAAACTTGAATTTGTCCAAATTTTTCACAAAGATATTTATTATTTCACTCAACCAGAATCCAATCTACACTAAATTTATTGACACAAAAATATTATTGCAAAAACTTTAAATACTCAAAACTGAATTGCGCCCAAATTTTTCACAAAAGATTCATTATTTCACTTAATCAGAATTTAACCTACACCAATTAAATTGACATTCAAATCATCATTGAAAAAACCTTGAATACTTAACTGAATTTTGTCCAAGCTTTTCACAGAGTCATTATTTCACTTAACCTACACCAAAATCATTCAACAAACCTTCAAATACTCGTCTGAATTTCGCCCAACTTTTTCATTTCGTGATGTTCTATCTGTACAAACTGCAATGAATGATGAACATCAGAACGTCAATGAATGACCAACGTCAGAACGTCAGAAACGTCGCCAAGCTGCGTTGAATGCGATCTGACGCACAACGAAACGGGCGTGCTTGTGACAGACGCGTGTCGTCACCAGGTGATGTCTATTGTGTGACATCACCGAGTGGCGCCACTTCTCTTCTGATCAGTGGTTGTGGTACCACTTGACCAATAACAATTCAATGCTTCATTTATTGGGGCTTGGTAAAGCAGAAGAGTGCACAATTATTTTTTTTTCAGTCAGTGACGAAAATAGAAATTTTGTTGGATGTTTGACTACTCCATGTCTGGATTATTGGCTTCGGAATTTGGGTTGTATTGAGTTTATTGATTTTGGTCGGGAGCGGATGATTTTTGTGTTATTCAATGATGATGGTTTGGGATAGGTTTTTTGGGATTGCATGGATCTTGGTTTCTTAATCACTGCTGTGTGTTATTGATTTTTCCTACAACTGCTCGTAAAGTAGTTCTTTACATACTGAAAACTAATTGTAAAATACCTTTTTACTGCTCCGCAAGCGGTAAAGTACTTTACGCTCGCCAGCTATTTTCTTTACGCTTCTGTTTTGATTTTGATGCCTTCTCATTGGTGGATCACGGAATCCGTGAAATTCACATAACCTCAACAATGGCGAACGCTAACCAAATCCGCGCATGGTCTGTGACATTACAAACTACAAGCTTTTATTGTTTTGGAATCCAGAACTGCAGTTTTAGGAAAACTATTGTATGCAATTCACGCGTGAAGCTTCTTTATCGCTCTCGCAAAATTACTGCGCTCCGCTGCGCTCCGCTGCGCTCCGCTGCGCGTCGCGCAGTAAATGTTTTGGCTCGAGCGATAAAGTCGCGCTTCACGCTCTTAATACATAAATAACTATTTTAGGATGAATTTTTGGGAGTGGATGAGTTTGAGATAATATTTGAGATATAATATTGGATTCAACTAATAACTTGAAATTATAATATTGGTATGAGATACAATAATATTGATATATTATAATATTGGTATATTATAATATTGGTAAGACAGAGAAACAGTAATAATATCTATTTGGATGTAAAAGGAGTTTACTTCCTGTACCGGCACTAATACTCTAATAGGATTGGGCTAATAATATATCTAGTTGTACCTACCGTTTTAGGTGGGTTCCGAACCCCCGGGAATTGATTTACAGCAGAGAACAGAGTCTTTTTGCTGGTCAAACCAATCTGACACCCTCTAGATTCGATTTCCTAGATGCGGATTTGGACCAAATAGGCAGCGAACAGGGCCACAAACAGTAAAAAAATATAAACAGTAAAATATAATATATGGAAATATAGTTCATAATAACATAATATGATAATGTATTCGATTAATTATACATAGCCTGCAATTATATTTATTCTATCTTCTAACATAAGAATGTTTTGAATAATAAGTTGTAAGCTAATTTATAATTAGCTTAAGCTGTTGCCTAGACCTAAGTTGCTTAAGTTGCCTAGACTTAAGTCGTAATTTAAGTTGTTGCCTAGACTTCGAGCAGGGAGCACCGTTTTCTCGTTTTTGTGCTGCTCCGTTATCTGCGATATTGATAATAGTCTGTGAATTAACTTTCTAGCGGTAATTCGCGCGTGATTTATATTGCTTCTAAGCATTAACTTCAACCTGTAATTTTTAAAATTGAAAAAACTGTTATTATGTCGTGTAAAATTTGTTTAAAGTCAGTGCGAAGCGGTCAGAACTTTGATAAGGTTGCTTGTGCAGTGTCTCTGGTGCAGGCTCTGGTGCATACAGCGTGTGCTGGACTTAATATTAATGACGTCAAGTATATGACGAAAAATAATAAAATTTGGCGCTGTATAGATTGTAACTTGGAACGCAGGAAAAGTATGTCGGGTGTAACTCCGGTATCAACTGATTCATCGTTATCGCTAGCCGACGTAATTGCATTGCTGAACGGAATGAGGGAGGATCAAAAGAGGATGGAGATTGATCTCGGAAGTTCCCTGGAAGCGTGTCATGAGGGGATCAAGGAGCTGAGGGTGAAGCAGGAGGAACGAAACCAGAAATTTGAAACTTGTCTGAATACTATCGAGGAGTTAACTAGGAGAGTCGTCAGGTTGGAACAGGAGAATACTAAATTGAAGGAACGTGTGGAGGATCTGGAACAGTACTCTAGAATAAAATATGGTAGAGATACGTGGCCTGCCTCATCAGCCCAACGAAGACCTGAACTCGGTGGTGTGTAACATATCGAGTGCTCTCGGCTGCCAGATCAAGGTGGACTCCATCGACGTTTGTCACCGCTTAGGTCGCGCTGGAACAGAGGGGCCGGCTCCGGTTGTCGTCAAGTTCGTCAGGAGAACCGACAAAAATACGCTGCTACAGAAGAGGAGAGTGAAGCGAGATTTTTCGACCAGGCACATTGACTGTAATACCAATCAACCGATCTATATCAATGAATGTCTGTCACCATCAAGAAGGAAACTCTTCTCATTGGCTAGATCGGCGCACACGGAGCGGCGATTTAGATTTCTTTGGGTGAGAGACTGTAAAATTTTAATAAGAAAAGAGGAACGTAGCCTGGTGATTGAACTCAAATCAAGCGAACAATTAGACTCGTTTCTAGCCCAAAGCTCATTACTAATCAATGCTGCTGATAAGAGTACTGATATCAGTTCAAATGATTAATTACTACACTTTTTCGATTTACAGGGCTCTATCTAATAACATGGAAAAATTATTTATCTATTTTATGAGCGAACTAAACATCTTTGGAGTAATTATGAGTCTTTTATTTTTAATTGTTTTGAAGTTGATTAATGATTGGAGTGTTATTCTATTGGATTTCTTTGTTCTATTGTTTGTTTATCAATTCTATTGTCTCAGTTATTCAGTGTGCCTTATTGTTATTGTAATTTACGGTATTGCGGGCTTACCTTTTCAATCGAATTGCATAGTGGAGCATTCATTATTATTCAATAAGTGGATTAAACTGTATTTCATCCTGAGTATAAATCTAAATGGATGATATGAATGCTGGTTTTTATCCCGATTCAGGAGCCTTCAATGCTGTGATAGGCAGTGATAGTTCTGGTCTCTTTATAATGCACCAAAATATCAGGAGTATCAATAGGAATTTTGATTTGTTTGGATTATTTCTTAGCACGCTGACTACAAAGCCCGATGTGATTGTTCTCACTGAGGCTTGGCTAAATGAGAACGATGATAGTCTTTATCAGCTGGAGGGCTATCACTCCTTATCGGTGGCCGGCCGTACACGAGCTGGCGGTATTGTTGTGTTCTATTCCAAAGATAAGCCTTTCACTTGTAATCAATCTAACTTATCTGTTGATGGATCTGACTCTTTGATGTTTGACTTGATAATGGGAAGGACTGTTTACTGTACTATCCTTGCTATATACAGATGGCATGGCCACCCTATTGCTGATTTTCTTAATAGTTTTTCGAGCGCTATTGCAAGAATAAGAAGTAACCGAACAGCAATATGCATAGGGGATTTCAATATTGATTTAAATTTAGATAATGAAATAGTCGATAGGTATAAGAATATTTATAGTAGCAATGGTTTTGAAAATATGATTAATTTTAATACGAGAGTGATTGACCATTCTTTCAGTTGTATTGATCACCTGTTATTTAGAAGTATAAAGCCACTTATGAATGAGGCCTTTGTGATTGATTCGCAAATAACTGACCATCGGAGTGTTGGGTGTCTATTGGCATTTAGTGAGCATGTTCCCCCTACTGTCAACAATGAAAAAGTATTAGTAGATTACAATGTATTATTAAATCTACTTGCTGGGGAGTCTTGGTCACCTGTATACTCAGCTGCTTCTTGCAATGGCTCGTTTGATTCATTCATTCAAATTTTAAATGATTCCATTGCTCAAAGCAAGATTCTTTCTCATCCATGCCGTGTTAATAGTCGCACCAGGAAGCTGAAACCATGGATGACAGACGGGCTCTGACTGGCTATATTGAATAGGAATAAACTGTGGAAAAAAGTTTTGAGGTCGCCTAATGATGCTCGACTTAGGCTACAATATAATAGCTTTAAGCGAAAAATTTATGTTTGGATCGGGGAAACAAAGGAAAAATACTTCAGTAGGCTGTTTGAAAAGGTCAAAGGTAATTCCAGTGCTCAGTGGAGGGTCATAAACTCTTTAGTTGGCAGTAATAAAACAAGAAATGGCCTAATCAATCTCCAAATTGATGGCATAACTATTGATGACCCAAAAATTATAGTTGACCAGTTCAATGGTCAATAGATTGGCCAGCAAAAAAGACACTGTTCTCTGCTGAAAATCACTTCCCGGTGGTTCGGAACCCACCTAAAACTGTAGGTCCAACTCATCAATCACCATCATCCAACTCATTACCCACGCACAGGTCTCAGACCTATGTGGGCTTCATCCTCAAAAAAAAAAAAAAAAAAAAAAAAAAAAAATGAGTATTTTGTTAATGTTCCTGCTTCCTTATCAGCTTCCCTTGTTGAGCCAAGTACTGAACAAAAAATGGCATATGATAGAATCTTTACTGCTGACCCTGTTTTGAATTCTTTTTTCTGGTCCAGTATCTTGTGAAGAAGTAGAACTTTTCATTTCAAGACTCAAAGGTGGTACAGCATCAGGGGATGATGGTATTTCTACAGCTCTGGTTAAGGCAATTTCTCATATTATTTCTTCTGTGCTGGCTTACATTTTCAACAAATCTTTTTCTGAAGGTATATTCCCTCAAAGGATGAAAATTGCTCGAGTAATCCCCATCTTCAAAAACGACTAGTTTCTTCTATTGGCAATTATCAACCAATATCTCTGTTGTCAGTTTTTTCCAAATTGTTTGAAAAGATTGTTAGATCTAGATTGATTGACTTCATGGATGGGCTGAGTGTAATTTTTGATGCCCAATTTGGTTTTAGGGAGGGCTTGAGCACAGAAATGGCACTTCGGAGGTTCATGATGTTGGTGCACAATAAGTTAAATTCAAGTGATAGAAATAGAGTGACTGGAATCTTCCTTGACATAAGGAAGGCATTTGACACTGTTAATCATGATATTCTTCTGGAGAAGATGGAGAGGATTGGCATAAGAGGACTGGTGAGTCAGTGGTTTGCATCCTATCTGGGAGGGAGACATCAATATGTTTACCTCAATGGCCACAAGAGCTCAATGAGGGAAATTAATTGCGGAGTGCCTCAAGGTTCAGTTCTTGGACCAATCTTGTTTCTAATCTTCATTAATGACTTGTATTCCTCGAAATTCAAGGGAGAGTTCACAGCATTTGCTGATGATACGGCCCTCACCTATGGTGAGGCAACAACTCAAATGCTATTGGAGAGTATTAATCATGATGTTGAATTCCTGTCACTGTGGTTTACATGTAATAGGCTTAGTTTGAACATTGAAAAGTTGGTTTTTGTCAATTTCTCACTGAGTCAGGGCTTCAGGATGCAGGGTTCTATCAAGTATCACTCTATTTATTGTCAGGATAGGTTAGATGATTGTCCATGCAGCAGCTTCCCTCAAACTGATGTTGTGAAATATTTAGGTTTGAGGGTGGATGAAAAGCTTAGTTTCAAGCAGCACATCCTATCTCTCAAAAATTATCTTTTTATGTTCATGCGCAAATTCTACTTTCTGAGGTCTCTGTGTCCATTGAGTGTAATGCGACAGATTTACTTTGCATTTGTGCACTCTAGGCTCAACTATGGTCTTACTTGCTGGGGTAGTACATATCATACTCATGTGAAGCCACTAGCTAGGTTGAATAAGTCTTTTGTGAGAATTATGATGGGGAAAACAAGAAGGCACGAATCCTTTCCTCTTTTTAAACAGTTGAGTATTCTACCACTTAGATATCTGTTTGTTTTTAGAGTGTTGCAGATTTTCTTCAATAAAAGTGGCAATACTGGTGCAGTTGTTGATACTAATCGGACATCAGCTCGACATGTTAATAGGATTCTATTGCCAAGAGTGAGATCAACAAAGTTTCAAAAATCCTTCTTGTTCTTAGGCCCTAAATTCTTCAATAGTTTGCCTGACAGTGTAAGGTCCAGCCAGTCGTTTTCCCAGTACAGTAGATTGGTCAGAGAGTGGCTTTTTGGCCTTCTTCCGGATGAGATTGAGGAACTGTTTCTGGTTGTTCATTGAACATGTGAGCACCAGATGTCTTGGGATTTTTTAGCATTATTTTTTCTATTTTTAGAGTTCTTTTTTCTATCCTTTGTTGAGAGCTCCTAATTTTATCCCCTTCAATTATTTATTTTTTTCTATCTTTAAATATTCAGTGCTTTTGTTTCCTCAATTGATTTAATTTTTTTTTTACGTTTCAAATAATAAATTTTGTTTATTTTATAGTATTTAAACTGTACATACTTTATTGTAATGTCACTAGATGTGTTTTTTTCTTCTTTCATTTGTTTGGGTCTGCAGCAGCTCCTCCATGCCTACAGGGATGTTTTCCCTTGCATGAGAGTATTTATTGTCAACAGCATGCATCTAATATGTTATTAGTGATTCTATGTTGTTTTGGCACTTGATTAGCATTAGTGATATGTTAATATGTTAATTAGTATTAGTACTCTTGAATCAAGTGTCATTGATCATTTTTTGTAAGCATTGTTTTTGGCGATAAAAGAATTTATTATTATTATTATTATTATTATTATTATTATTATAATTCCCAACAACACGCCATCTTGATTCTTGATTTGTCTTGCAAGATATCATGCTGATAACCTCCTATTAAGACTAGGACAGTGGAAACTTGCTGGAGATGAAGCTTTCCATCTTGAGCGTGTGTCCACTGTTGTAGTGTTGTAGGTTATCATCCTAATGTCTCACCTACTTACTGGGCAGATCAAAATGGCGTGTTGTTGGAAATTATATGCTAGCTTCCAATTTATAGTTGAAAGCAGACCAAGTATGGAAGAAGATATAATATAAGTATAATATAGGATTTAATTAATCGAATTTATTATCATATTATATTATTATAAACTATATTTCCAAAGCAAATCTAGTTAATATATTGTAGTGTATGCAGCACTGTCCGCTGTCCATTTAGTCCGAATCCGCGATCTAGGGAACCGAGGAAGAAATAATTTTATAGTATTTTGCAGTAGCTGCAAATAATAATAGAACTAATAATATTAGTTACTTCTTTGTTTCAAAACACGGCCCCGGAATGCAATACGAACATAGATAATAAACCACTCAAGATCCGATGCGAATTGTGGAGAAAAATTTACAATCTACTAGTCAATACTTAATAATCTCATTATAATGTTTTGCAGTAACTAAAACTACAAGAACAGATAATATTAGTCCTATTTTGTTACAAAACAGGAACCTAGAATGTAGTCAATACTAACATAGATATGCAACCACTCAAGATCCGATGTGATTTGTGGAGAAAAATGAACAATCTACTAGTCAATACTAAATGATTTAATTATAATATTTTGCAGTAACTAAAATTACAAGACCTAATAATAATAGTCCCTATTTTGTTACGAAGCTGGGCCCTAGAATGCACTAAATACAAACATAGATATGCAACTACTCAAGATCCGATGTGATTTGTGAAGAAAAATGTACAATCTGTTGTTTTAATTTAATCAAGAAATATAAACATTATTGGAATTCACATCTATTATTTAACATTCAAATAAATTCAATCACATCTAGATTTTTGATCATCCATCTTTTCAGTCCAACATCTCAACACCGACTAAAAAAATATTTCACCAAAAACATCTGTACAAATTACCAGCTGTGCTATTTTGATAATTTATGTCTCACACATAAAAACACTTCCCCCTGAGACATAAATCCATCAAAATCAAAACATTGATCAATATAACAAAACAAAAGAAACAAAATTAAATTATCAAAACATTACATCACAAACTTTGGAACAGATCAGAAAATACAAACAAATTAAAAATTCAACATTATAAAAAATATTCTCATTTTTCATTTTTAATAATTTATGATTCTTTGGTCTTTCTCATTCATGTATTTTTAGCATCTAGTGTTGCAATCTCTTCATACATAGCATCCATCCATCCGACACAGTCTTTTCAACTCACTGCTTCTTCGTAACTCTCTGGATCTATATTATAATTATTTTTATTCTTAGCTGCACAACATTTCGTTTTCAGGTCATCATTTTTATAACTAATCAATCTTTTATTCGCCAATCTAATCGATTTTCTGATGACTTCTCCTCTAATATTCTGTATATTATTCTCATCAATATTCTCCATGCCATCAACATTCTCCATCTCATCAACATTCTCTAT
The DNA here is from genome assembly GCA_948455865.1 of Conomelus anceps. Taxonomy (NCBI): domain Eukaryota; kingdom Metazoa; phylum Arthropoda; class Insecta; order Hemiptera; family Delphacidae; genus Conomelus; species Conomelus anceps. The sequence continues at coordinate 42,976,484 of OX418221.1, forward strand.
CTCATCAACATTCTCCATCTCATTAACATTCTCATCATGACAGATCCCATCATTCTGAATTTCATTATCAATCTCAATCGCATCTCTCATTCTCAATTGCATTTCATCATTCACATCATCATTTTCAACAATAACATCATAAACATCCTCTACCTCTCAGTTTGTCTCTGAAATAATATCAAATTCAATAATCTTTGTCCTTTTAATTTTCTTTTCCAACTTATAGGGAAAAACACATTCATCAAACACCACATTATGAGCAATATTTATTTTTCTCTCATCTTGGAACCATATTCTGTATCCTTTTACATTTTGTTCATAACCCACCATAACACCTTCTCTTCCTCGGCAATCAAGTTTATCTTTTCCCTTCTCATAAACCCAAGCTCTACAACCAAACACTTTCAGAAAATTATATGATTCAGGTGTTACATTCTCATTTTTCCATAATTCAAATGGAATCTGAAATTCTACAGCCCTAGAAGGACTAAAATTTTTCACAAATGTAAACGTTGAAGCTGCTTCAGCCCAAAACTCCTTGGGTTAACCAGATTCATACAACATGCACCTCACAGCATTCAATATAGTTCTATTCATTCTCTCAGCAATGCCATTTTGTTGTGGTGAATATGGAACAGTTTTTCTGTGAACTATTCCATAACTCTGTAAATGGGACTCAAACTCATTACTGCAGTACTCTCCTCCACCATCTGTCTGCAAACATTTTATTTTTAGCTCATTACTCCGTTCTACTTTATTTTGATAATCTTTAAAAATCTCAAATACATCACTCTTTTTAGCTGCAACTGCGATTGTAAGGTAGCGTGAATAATCATCAACAAATTTTATCAAATATTTCGCATCTCCCAACGATCTAGGAAATTTTCCCATCACATCTGAGTGTATCAACTCAAGTGATTGTACACATTTTCTTAAGCTTTGTTTTGGGAATCCTATACTAGTCATTTCACCCTTCATACAAGAAATACACGTCTCTTTCATTTTATCATTTACAATTAAATTTTTAATACTTTATGATTCTTTGGTCTTTCTCATTCATGTATTTTTAGCATCTAGTGTTGCAATCTCTTCATACATAGCATCCATCCATCCGACACAGTCTTTTCAACTCACTGCTTCTTCGTAACTCTCTGGATCTATATTATAATTATTTTTATTCTTAGCTGCACAACATTTCGTTTTCAGGTCATCATTTTTATAATTAATCAATCTTTTATTTTCCAATCTAATCGATTTTCTAACGACTTCTCCTTTAATATTCTGCATATTATTCTCCATGCCATCAACATTCTCCATCTCATGACAGATCCCATCATTCTAAATTTTATTATCAATTTCAATCACATTTCTCATTCTCAATCGCATTTCATCATTCACATCATCATTTTCAACATCATAATCATCCTCCACCTTATCCAAATCAATCATCTTTGTCATTCCAATTTGCTCATATAGATTTAAATGTTGTACTCTGCCTTCTAAACTTTCAATACTAATTGCCAAACTTGTAAGTGCTACCGCATCCTTCACTCCTAAATAACAATCTCTATAAATTACATTTGCTACAATCTTGTTTCTTTTTACAACATGAAGTACATATAATCCATTTTCTAATGTAGCTTTGAAAACATTCTCTCCATTATCAAAACCCATAGCATAATTTTTCTTGAATTGCATACATACACCTTTAGACGTTAACTGATTAACAGACAACAAATTAAAATTAAAATCAGGTACATACAATATATCAGATAATGTAATGGTGTAACCGCCACATTCTTCAGTCATTTCGATCTCTACTTTTCCACATCCTTTAACAGTCGTGTTCCCTTTTCCCATAGTTACTGTACCATTACATTTATCCATTTCTACAAAAAATTCCTTTTGTGAACAGATGTGATTTGTTGCAGCCGAATCTGCTACCCATTCAATATTATGTTCTGCATTTTTTGATAATAGCTCAACAGTACTTATATAAGCTTTATGTTTAGATTTGTTACGCTCTCTAAATACAATCTCATTATTTGCATTCTCAACACAATCATTAGCCCAATGACCAAACTTACCGCATTTAAAACATTTAACCTTATGACAATGTTTAGCAATATGTCCCACACCTTTGCACAAAAAAACATCTCTTACTGTCGACCTCATCCGAGTTTGTTCTTACGTTCTTATCAACGTTCTCAGCTCGCCTATTTCTATTATTCTGCTTTCTGGTTGGAAAACGCGTCTTCTGCCCTGCATGATGTCCTGAGGAAGTCGGCGCTACGCCTTCATCTGCATCGCGAATTTCATTCCCTTCTTCTAACAATCGTGCTTTTACAAGTGTAACCGTCAAGTTTTCTTCTCTTCCCAATTGTTCAATTATATTTCCATAACGCTCAATAGGTAATCCTAACAATATTAATCCAGCGATCTGTTTATCTGTGTATGTCCATCCAGCTTGTCGTGCTCTCTGGTACTGATTTTGAATTTTAGCAATATATTCATGTAGCTCTTTCTTCTCTTCTTTCTCAATCGAAAATAGTGTTTTTAAATGTCTCAATCCTTGTAAAAAAATAACTTTAGTATGAATATCCTCTAATATTTTCCACGCTTCTGACGCTAGTTTACTTTCACAAATATCATTCAAATAGTTATCACTTACACTTTTATATAAAAAGGAAATTGCTTTTCTATTGAGTCTCTCTTGTTCCACGTTTAACTGACCGGTGAAGCCTGATTCAATCGCATTCCAACAATTTAATTGAATTAAGTCAGCCTTAACTCGTAATTTCCATGAGAAATAATTTTTACTGTTCAACATAGATATTCCGTTAATTTTATCGAATTCAGCCATTTTACAATATTAAAAAAAGTTCAACTGACTATTTACAATCACTAGCAATCCAATCAACTCAACAATGCACTTTTCATGTTCATATTTCCCGACTTAATAATTTCTCTTGTTCGTGTCTGGGCACCATAACCTGTTGTTTTAATTTAATTGAGAAATATGAACATCATTTGAACTCACATTATAATTTATTTAAGATTATAACATTATCAATCACATTCAAATAAATTCAATCACATCTAGATTTTTGATCATCCATCTTTTCAGTCCAACATCTCAACACCGACTAAAAAAATATTTCACCAAAAACATCTGTACAAATTACCAGCTGTGCTATTTTGATAATTTATGTCTCACACATAACAACACAATCTACTAGTCAATACTTAATAATTTCATTATAATATTTTGCAGTAACTAAAACTACAAGAACTGATAATATTAGTCCTATTTTGTTACGAAACAGGACCCTAGAATGTAGTCAATACTAACATTGATATGCAACCACTCAAGATCCTATGTGATTTGTGGAGAAAAATGTACAATCTACTAGTCAATACTAAATAATTTAATTATAATATTATGCAGTAACTCAAATTACAAGACCCAATAATATTAGTCCCTATTTTGTTACGAAGCTGGGCCCTAGAATGCACTAAATACAAACATAGATATGCAACTACTCAAGATCCGATGTGATTTGTGGAGAAAAATGTACAATCTGCTAGTCAATACTAAATAATTCCATTATAATATTTTGCAGTAACTAAAAATACAAGAGCTAATAATATTAGTACCTATTTTGTTACGAAGCAGGACCCTAGAATGCACTCAATACGAACATAGATATGCAACCGCTCAAGATCCATGGAGAAAAATGTGAAAGATGTGATTTGAGGAGGAAAATGTACAATCTACTAATACTTTATACTTTTATTATAATATTTTGCAGTAACTAAAAAATACATGAACTAATAATATTAGTCCCTTTTTTATTACGAAGCAGGGCCCTAGAATGCACTCAATACGACCATAGATATGCAACCACTCTAGATCGGATACGGCAGAGCGCATCATTCCATTGAAGTTAATCCTCGTTTATGTACTGTGCATCCGAACCCAAACTCCACTGATTTACGCCCGCCGGGGTAGTAGCCGAGTCACCGTTAAGTGGATCTCGATTGCTGGCCAAGTGCTGCTTTGGCTTAGAAACTGAGTGTTTCATATGGATAGTCCTGTATCCATCTGGAAGGTCCAACCATGATCAGGTGCCCTCCATAAATAATATGGCGCGACCCTAATAACCCAACTAGACCCTCGAGTTAAATCAATCCGATTAAATTTTCCTTCATGATTTACGTGCTGCTGGTTTATATGGAGATGGTTTTGTTTTGAGAGTAAATCAAAAACAATATTAACAAATGTGCATATGAAATAGATGAATTTTTCACGAAATTCTGAACAAGAATGAGTTACTTTTACAAGGATAATATGGTATAGGAAATGAAAAAAAAGATGATCATAATCATTAAAAATTTCCATTATAGTTGTATTTCATTTGTATTTTTTTTTATTATTTACTAGTTCTATTAGTTATAGTTTGACGTTGTAATGCATATGATGTTCTAATTTGTTACCGAAATAAAATATTTATCTATTTAATTTATTTGTCGCGAATTGTTTTGGCAATGAGAAGAGAATTTTTTGTGTAAGTTAGTTTAGATGCTATTTTTTTAGACAGTTAAAAAGTAATTTTATATTTGAAAAGTATTCAGGTATAAATAAACCGATACGACGAAGTATATGACCTGAAGAACTTACATAGAATTATTATTACCAGCTGTGCTGATAGGCTTATGCACCATTCAACTTCTTTGATTTCTATAAATATCATAATTATGCTTCTCTGTGATCCTTTTCATGACGAAATACTTGTTGAACAATCTTTTATCCGAACTGACACTGTCATTCAATTTAATATATGATACTCACTCACTTTTACCTGAGATACTGTAGGGATGTATTCCACTTCTAAAGAGGCTGACGAACCTTCTCTTTAGAAGTGGAATGTATCCCTCCAGAATCTTCAGTAAAAGTGAGTGAAAATCATATATTTAATTGAAATACAGTGTCAGTTTTGATATTAGATCATAATGCTTCCCGATACACAAAAAAATGCACATCGGCCGTTTCTCATTCACGAAAAATGCACATTGACAGTTCAAAAAAAAGAGTTTTGTTTCTTCTTCTTGTTCGACAGATCTCATAATACTTGCCTCAATTTTTTCTCTGTTTTATTTTTCAATTCGATGAGTTAAATTAATTTGATAAAATATTTCAAAACAATCATCACTAGTCACTATTAGAAGCTGCTAAATAGCCTACTTACTATTTTTCGAACGCAAACGATCAAATATTGCAATTACAAATAAGTCATTGACGTTTTTAAAGTGCCTGATAGTGCTCTATAGAGCGATGCGAGATGAATTATGATTTCCAAGCTGGAGCCGTGCTAATTTGCATAAAAGTGACGGCATTCTAAATGCATTTAAATAAATTTGAAATGTGCGCCTGTGTGGAAGAGTGCAGCTGCGGCTTTTGCTATATCAGTCAAGGTCGTGCAGGCCAGTGTTGCGTACGGAATTTGTTCACGTCTGTCTCACACTTCGCGATTTTTAGAAGCTGGCAGTCGCGCGATTACTTCTCAACGCTAGTTTCATTGAATGCCATTTTTTTTTGTTTGTCCATTTACTATTGTGTCTAGATCTATTTTTCCTTGTTTTTGTTTTTTATTTGGTCATGCCATCACTCTTGTGTTTAAGTCCATCTTTAATTTCAGGAATATTGAGATTAATTTTCCATTTGTTCGTGCAATTAGCCGACTCTTTTGTTTAGGTCTATTTTTATTTAGTTTTTTTATTTAGTCGTGCAATCACTCATGTGTCTATGTCAGACATTAATCTCAGAAATTATTAAGATTTTTTTATTGTTCGTGAAACTACTCATGTTTAGGTCTATTTTTACTCAGTTTTTTTTGTTGGTTTGCAATCACTCTTGTGTCTAGAATTCTATAATTTTATTGAAATTTCTGAGTCATTGCGTGAGTGTAGTGAGTGCGTCTAAATATGCCTACAACTTTTTGGAAGTGTTAAGTGCAGAGTTATCTGTGAGAATAGTCATTTTTACTTATGTCACAATTTTGTTGGCTGTTACGCCATACAAAATTGTTCAGAAGGATATATTGTTGTAGGAAACGTTTAAGAATTATGCACATGGAGGAATTAAATCAAATCGTTGAACCAAAAGGGAAAAGATAGCCGTGAGCCATAGCAGGTATCTATTCAATCAGATAAGATAAAGATAAAGTTACTTTATTTACAGATAGAGATAAATTGCGTTTTCCTAGGCCATCTTTGTAAGAATAACGGATTAGATTGGCCAGCAAAAAAGACAGTGTTCTCTGGTGTAAAATTATTTTTCGGTGGTTCGGAACCCACCTAAAGCTTTTGAAATGGTGATTACCATAAAGTATCGATGCTCCACTGTTCAAGCACCCACATTTATTTTTTGTTTGAGTTGCAGGAGCTTTATTTGGGTCGTTTCATGTAAAACCTGCCACATTAGACAACAGAAATTAAACAATTTGTTGAGCGTCCATTATTTAAGTCAGCTCATGTGAAACCCGTCATACCTGACAACAGAAATCTAATCTTCCTTTGTAGTGGCGAAGGTGATATTGTGGGAGGTATCCATAATGAATAATAAGACGAAATTGTCACAACTACATTTATTAGAACTTTGAGAAACTAGTTTCGGTTGTTACACCATTACCAATATCAATCAAACTAAAAAGTAAAGTACACAGAAGCTTAATATATACTGAACATGGAATGATACTATTGGCTAAGCGGGAAAGAGGCTGACCTTCATCAAACGTTGTGATTAGCTGTCATGTCACGCCCCCTGATGGGAGGAGTAACAAGCAAAAATACGAGTCAAATCAATAACTAAACACTTTGAACATAAAGAATACAACAAAGCAGAAAAATATGTATTAAGGCTAGAATTTAATCAAATGAATCTGAAAAATTAGAAGCTCACTGAAATGCAATCAAGGTCAACTGAGAAATACACGTAAGAACTATTTTTTAAATGTAGGCTGGAACTATGATTAAACCAAGTTGGCTGTACCGTGTTGAATTGGTTAAAATAAATTTGGTCATTTAAACTAGTATTGGAATAGTTTTTTACCAACCTAGTCATCTCCAAAGCTTCTAAAATGTTAAATTGTCAGCCTTTGCCAATCAAATGCAGAAATTTACCATTTTCTTCGGCCTTGAAATTGCGCCCATTATTAATGAGATGATCTGCAAAATTTGCATCTCCTTTTTGGGTTTTCCAATCCCTGATATGCTCATTTATTCTACATTTGAAACTTCTACCAGTCTGACCCACATAACAAGCGGGAAAGTAACAAGCTTTTTAGTTTGATTGAGATTGATAATGGTATAACAACCGAAACTAGTTTCTCAAAGTTTTAATAAATGTGGTTGTGAAAATTTTGTTTTTTTTTAATCACCGCAATTCAATTTATAAACCCCACTTTTATCCCAGACTAGCAGCTACCCGTCCTTCGTACGGATTATGTTTAGAAATACGACTAAATATGTTTCGGCTTTTTTGATAGCAACGATCATGAAATTGTTAGCAGCTTAGTACTGTAGTTTTCATATATCTTGGCAGCAGTATGTTGAGTTCAGATGCAGCATGTCCCATCTGCTACACGCTGCCAAGTTATATGAATACTACAGTAAACAACTTAGGACGTAAACAATTCAGTGACAGATATCAGAGAGAATATTTGAGAACAGCTGATTGGTATATCATCATAAATTACGTGATTAGTTGTTGTTCTTATGTGGTAATAATAGTGCTACCTGGCGAATTCCCAAGAGCCTAGCACAAACCGCACCTTCTTAAAATGTTAATTTTTGTTTTGATAAATTGAAATTAGAAAATTTTGTTTTTTATTTCAACAAAGAAATAATTGATAAAACATAAGATGAGCTTTGATTCACCAGACATATGTTTCCTAAAAGACTGCAATGCTCCGACTACACAAGTCTGCAGACAGCGTAAATAACGCCGCGAAGGGCCCACCATTTATATTTGAGAACATCTGATTGATATATCATGATAAATTACGTGATTTGTTCTTATTCTTATGTGGTAATAAAACTTGGAAGAAATGTATCCAAAATCGCCCAATACTTGGTTTTTAAACGTTTATTATTCTGTTAAAAAAAAAGTTAATTTAGTTTTTTATACTAAAGACATTGTCAAAAAGGTTTTCAATACTGATAAATAACTTAAATCCCGATTGATGCTCTCGTTTTTCAGGAGAAGGCCGCGTAAAATGTATCCAAAATCGCAAAACACTTGGTTTTTAAACGTTTATTACTCTGTTAAAAAAAAGTTAATTTAGTTTTTTATAGCTAAAGACATTGCCAATACTGTTCAATAACTAAAATCCCGATCGATGCTCTCGTTTTTGAGGAGAAAGCCGCGAAAAATGCCTTTGCGGCCGTGACAGACAGACAGACAGACAGACAGACAGAAAGTGAGATAAGACTATTTTCGGCTTATTTAATGTATAAAACGTAAAAATAACCAAAAAATATACAATTCTGATAAATGTACAGACAAAACTCTAATTTTATATATATAGATAGATATCAATTTTGTCTTTACTAACGATTCCTTACCTTGGCCCAGTTTCTGATAAATTAGGTAGAGAACTGAAAAAGAACGGGTTTGATGTAGATTTTCAAACCAAACGAATTTTAAAGAGTTTATTCGGGTGTAGTAAAGACAAAATTGATATCTGGGATGAAAGTGGGGTTTATAAATTGAATTGCGGTGATTGTAATGCTTGCTATGTGGGTCAGACTGGTAGAAGTTTCAAATGTAGAATAAATGAACATATCGAGAATTGGAAAACCCAAAAAGGAGATTCAAGTTTTGCAGAACATCTCATTAATAATGGGTACAAGTTCAAGGCTGAAGAGAATGTTAAATTTCTGCATTTGATTGGCAAAGGCAGACAATTGAACATTTTAGAAGCTTTGGAGATGACTAGGTTGGTAAAAAACGATTCCAATACTAGTTTAAATGACCAAATCTATTTCAACCAATTCAATACAACAAACTTGGTTTCATCATGATTCCAGCCTACATTTAAAAAACATTTCTTAAGTGTATTTCTCAGTTAACCTTGATTGCATTTCAGTGAGCTCCTAATTTTTCAGATTCATTTGATTAAATTCTAGCCTTATTACATATTTTTCTTCTTTGTTGTTTTCTTGATGTTCACAGTGTTTAGTTATTGATTTGACTAGTATTTTTTCTTTTTACTCCTCCCACCAGGGGGCATGATTTGACAGCCAATTACAACGTCCGATGAAGTTCAGCCTCTTTCCCGCGAAGCCAATAGTATCATTCCATGTTCAGTATATATGTTCAGCTTCTCTGTACTTTACTTTTTAGTTTGATTGATATTGGTAATGGTGTAACAACCGAAACTAGTTTCTCAAAGTTTTAATAAATGTAGTTGTGACAATTTCGTCTTATTATTCATTATGGATACCTTCCACAATATCACCTTAGCTACTACAAAGAAAGTCATCAAGAAGTATTGATGCTCCACTGTTCAAGCTACCACAGATGTTTATTGTTGGAGTCACCAGTAGGCTACTTTATATGCGTCCTTTCATGTCAAACCTGCCATATTTGACAACAGAAATACAATAGTTTGTGAAGAGAGCAGTTCTGGACTCAGGTCTGTTGCATCTTTGCATTTATTGTTAATTTGTCTTTCTAAATAGATAAATGAGAGTCCTTTATTTAAGTCGGCTCATGTGAAACCCGCCATACCTGACTACAGAAATCTAATCGTTTTCTGTCGGAGCAGTATGTAAAGTTGTAACGTGTGAGACCTGCCTCACTATATAAAATAGTAGGCAGCATTTTGTTTGTAGCGCGTGGCTGTGTTCCGTAGTTGTTTATAGTGGAACAAAAGGAGTAGTCTATATATATATATATAGTCTATATATATATGCATTTACATTAGTAGTTCTTGCGTAACGCGTTGGTAGATTCCATTAGCGACGAATTCAAATTGCCTGTATGTGTGCAAATGCAAAAATCGGACGTGGGCTTCCTTCCTCCCTCTACTTTTACTTCTCTCTCATTCCTCTCCTTCTTTTTCTTCTTCTTTCTCATGTTCTCTTCTCCTTTCTCTTGTTCTCGCTGAATTGCGGTCAGTTGGCCCAAGACCAGCATCGGTCAGAGTCTGCAAAGTTCATGTACCGAAAGTTTAGTGCCGGTGTATTTTCTGCTTTCGCGTAAAATCTGTTTTTATCAAGTTTTATTTTTCTGTTTAATCGTTTTTTTTCTTCTTTTATAAATAGCTTCTCTTGGATTAGTATTGTGAGGTAATGTTGATAAACCATTACATATTTCAATTAATTATTCTCTTTTAATACTCCATAAGCTACCTTGATCTAAGGACAAGTATACAGTGTATTATGGTGTTTTAAATGTTCACATATTTATGTAATTGATTATTTAAAAAAATTCTGCATACCTTGAACGTGTTGATAGATATTCACATGAAGCTAAGTAATGGTTTTTTCTGTGATACTCTTCACCTAAGATAAAAGTATGCGGTATATATTTATTTATATAGACAAAGTAACAATTAATGCAAAGATGCAATACACCAAAGTCCAAACTGCTCTCTTCACAAATTTTTATTAAGCTGTTCCACCCAAAACGTTTTATATTGGCCCACTATTTAGGTGTGACAAATATACCCTATGCTTTTGTTTTTTTCTCTAATACTTATTTATTCATCTATATGTTATAAAAACACAATCAAGTAAATAAGATATAACAGGTACAGCCCACTACTGCTTTCTTTACAAATTTTCAATTAAAAAATTCTAATTTTCGGTTATGACCAAGTTTAAGTAGAAATTTTACTTTGAAGAACAATAACTGATTCTTTCCAAAATATGAATATTAATTGATGTTCACTTTAGAAACGAAGCACTATAACTATTCAATAGTCCAAAGAAAGTGAATATAATTTTGAATTTTGTTTGAGATATTGAGATTTAAACTTTATTCTTCGATCAGTGCTTTTCAAGTTATATTGATAGACTACTTTGATCGAATATACTAATGTTTTATACTCACACACAGGCCCAATTTTTAGTGCAAACAGGAGATGCATTGCATATTTTCCAACATTATGTGAGGTAGTTGAAAATATTTCATTGTTCTCTACATCTTTATAATTGACCATAGGCGCTTTATTGAGTAAATATCATTTACATTCATGAAACCTACTGAAGCTCAATAACCTGGTAAGATTGGCTAAAAACTTATTTAGAGCAGACAGGAGATGCATTCAGTGGCGTAGCTACTGTAGGGGGGGGGGGGTTTTCCGGGTTACAACCCCCCCTTTAGCCTGTAAAAGAGGCCCCTTAAACGAGTAGGGAGGCGTCAATAGTAATACGGTAATATCGGTTACTGGAAGTAAAAACGTTTTCATACGTGAAGTGCTACAGCTAGAAAAAATACTATAATTTTAATTTCTTAAGTACTTTAATTAACTAGAAAAAATTAATTAAGTTTACAGAGGGTATGGGGCGAACAAGGCAAGTTTCCTTGGGCCTCAACGTCAAGGGGCCACATAATTTTACAAATGTAAGCAAGTGACAAAACGAAAAGTAAATAAGGGGCCCCAAATTGTTTAGCTAGGGGCCTCCAAGGCCCATTTTTCTCCAGTTTAGACCTCTAGAGGCCCCTTAGAAGCCCAACAGACCCTATAGAGGCTCCTTAGAAGCCTAACAGACCCTATAGAGGCCCCTGGCGCCGCGGGCCCGTTTTTAATTCCAGTAGTCATTCAAATAGGTTGCATCTAGAATATTTCAAATTTCAGCTTTTATACACCAGGGTCCCCTAATTGCCTCAGCTTTAAGCCTTCAAAGGCCCCACGAAATTGGTGAGTCCCAGTATTTTCGGAGCCCCCAAACATGGGTTTGAAGGTCCCCCAGACCACTTGAATGAAGTTGACACAGTAGGCTTGAAAGGAGAAAAGGTCTCTTAATATTTATTCAGATGGGCTTCAAATGTTCATTTCTGTTACTGTTCAGACATGATACCCCATAGAATTAGTTGTGATCGTGAAATTTGTCACGCCATGAATCAATCAACAAAATTAATAATTTATAATAATAATAACGTATAATAATTTATTAGTAATATTTTTTTTTTTTTTTTTTTTGTAGATTACGTCTTGGAGACTCCAGTTAAGGAGTATAAGACAAGTCAGATCAACAATATTATACACTAGATACCATAATTACTTCCAATTAGTTGAGGTGAGGCTTAATTTTGATGTGAAAGGAACTCTTGTACACTATAAAAAGCTTTATCAACTAAATATTTCTTCAATTGTTTTTTAAATATTTCTATATTTTCAAGACTCTTCAAAAACTGCGGTAGCTTGTTGTAGAATTTCCTACCAATATAACTAGGTTTTTGTTTGAATAAGCTACTATTGTGACTCACCAAGTGATAATCTCCTCGGCGTCTTGTATTATAATCATGTACATCAAGATTTTGGTTAATATCATTCGTTTTTACATATAAAGTAGCTTCATACACATATAAGCAGGGTACAGTTAGGAGACCAAGTCTCTTGAACAACGGCCTACATGAATCTAATCTATTTACTTTTTCTATATGAGGGAATAAGAGGTTGATAATCACAAAAAAAGATTAAAGTTTAACTTTCAAGTCCTGGAATACAATTTTTTCTCTGGTGAAGAACCCTCAGAATCCCAAATGTTTTGGGGTTCCGTCACCATCTATATGTAAATACAAAATTACTATGAGTTAAAGTTTGGAATTGGGTGTATTATCATTTCATTGTCTCTTTGCAAGTTAAATCAAGTTCCATTCAAAGTCATAATAATTTTTATATTTTTACATATTCCAATATTAGTGGATAGTTCAATGCGAATTCAAGAGATTACCCAAAAATAGAACAGAAGTTCTCTTTCAGGTGCCACTCAGTGGCCTTTTCCCTAGCTGCCACAGCTTTTTCATATTTCATGGAATGGTTTTCAGTTGGCCTACACTCGAATTTTATCTTTAAATTAAAAAAAAGCATTCAAATTAGTTACACAGATTCTTTTGAGTACAGTAGACAAGTAGGCATAGCTGGAAGAAATAATCAATGCTAGTTGGGAAATCGAGTCATTAATCGAAAATTGGTGTTTAGGGTGAAGGTGTAAGGGAACCTCCATCCACAACTCTGCCCAGGGCCACTAAAATGTCTGTGGGTGGCTGGGTGACCCTGATTGTAATAATAATTTGAAACCACTATAACTTGTTGAATTGACACTATAAAAGTAGTATTTTTTATATTTCATACATTAAAATTTGTTCACAACTAATTAATCAACTAACAATATACGAAAGTGGGTTCAAGTTCTTAGGCAAACGATTCATAAAAGCAATGATTTATTCAATTTAAGCTTTCACTTTTCCCAATCTAAAAACTTCATTTCAATGAACACTTGTATAAAATTATTTTTTTTGGGCCTCAAATAAAGCTCTTAACATCGAAAATTCAAAAATTGTCCTGTAATGTGGACTAAAATGAATGAATTTAAGCTTTTCTATATATGAGTCTAGAATCTCTTGGAATACGATTTTAGAGGGACTATTTATGAAATTTTTCCTGGTGGAGGACCCCCGGACACCCCTCGCTCTGGGGGGTATTCCAGACCCTCCGGGGGGCCCCCAAATCCCCGATAACCCCCCCCCCCCACCATTGAAAACTTTTCGCTACGCTACTGGATTCATTGTATATTTTTTCCAACATTATTTGAGGTAGTTGAAAGTATTTCATTGTTCACTATAATATTCATAACTTACCCTAGGTGCTTTATTGAATAAATTGTATTTTTCTATAAAATGAAATCTACTGAAGCTCAATGAACTGGTAAAATTGGCTAAAATTGTATTTAGATGCATTGTATATTTTTTCCAACATTATTTAAGGTAGTTGAAAGTATTTCATTGTTCACTATAATATTTATAACTTACCCTAGGTGCTTTATTGAATAAATAGCATTTTTACATCAATGAAACCTACTGAAGCTCAATAAACTGTTGAAACTGATTAAAATCGTATTTAGTGCAGACAGGAGATGAGTTGTATATTTCTTCCAACATTATATTTCGTTGTTTACTACATCTTTATAATGGACCCTACTCGCTCCATTGAATGAATAGCATGTTTTCATTATTAGACCCCACCAAAACTTAATAAGCAGTAACAGTTGAAATTGGCTAAATTCTTATTTAGTCAAACGCTATAGTTCTGTGGATTAAAACTATTAGCACTTCAACTAACCAGCTCTTGTTTACTGTACTTTATTTCTGGGATCTTTTATGTTTCACCTAGGCTTACTACATAGTTTAATTATTCTTTTAAAGTAACTTATTTGCTTGATATACACATAACTGTGAAGGATCGTACCGTTATAATGCTGCCTCACTACCATTAAGAACGGCACCACAATAATAATAAACGTATGGCTTTTTTTATTGCTGCTGAAGATGCCCACATGAGTCCGAGACTTGTGGGTGGGTAATGAGGTGAATGATAGCACATAGATGCCAGACCGAGGAGCGGGATTCGAACCCACGACCGCTGAAACGACGGCGACGCCTCAACCAACAACCACCTTAGTTCCAGCTCGCCGTTTGTTGTGAAGAACATAGTGGACTTTTCATTTTAGGTGGGTTCCGAACCACCGAATAAAACAACACAATTATTGGGCGGGTCATTAGGCTTTTCACACAATGCATTTTGATATTTCTTGTTTGTATCACATTCAACTTCAATTATGTAGAATTTGGCACACCAGAGGTAATATTAATTTGATAGTTGAAATATGTATATTCTCTTTATATTTTTTAAGCGGGTTCAACAGTATTCACTTTTATACTGAATAATATGATGGATTACTAACTGACATAAAAGTGAAACGAATCATAGCCATCATAATGATGGGACATTTGTGTAACCATGATGGGGGGTTAGTCTGTTTTTTACCAGTTCTACCACTGAATTAGTCAAATAATTGAGTCTCTATAAAAGTATTTGAGTCAAATAAAATAGTCTCTATAATTAATAATAAAAAATTCTACTTTATAATGATAGAGGAAGACATTCCAAAAAATAGAAAATAACATAATATATGATTAAACTCTATCTTCAAAGAATAACTTATGCCTCATTTGCATGAATTTTTTCCAGCTTCCAGGCCGACTGCTACTGTCTCTGTCTTTCTATACTGTTCATATTCTATGCTATATATATTATTATATCATTGATGATTATCTGCTTGCAATATTTCCATTTTCATAATAATTATAAGTCTATTATTATTTTTCTGAAAACTTTTTAATTTGTTTTCCAATAAATTATACTGCCCTTGAAATTGATACACCTGTCTTTAAATAGCCTCACATTTTTTGTGAAGCTTCGTTTTCTAATAGCTATTATTATATATATGTCTGCTATGTTTTCTAGTCTTTTTAATAGGCTATCAATCTCAGGTTTTTCCATCCATAGTGTAACTCTAGGCTTCGCTCATTTGTGCATAATCCTAAAGTTCCGTCTATCTTTTTACCAGAAATCTATTCCAGTATATTTAAATTGATTCAGTTCAGTTCATTCTAATTTTTAATTCAAATTCAAGACATTTCAAGTACATTTCAATAAATTTTAATGAGTGTATTTAAATTTTTCTGCTTTATGTAATCAGAGAGTTGCAATTCCTTCATCGTCACGAGAAGACTCAAATCATGATGACATTGAGCTGTTTTACCGGGTTCGGAACTGTAGAATTGTGGGTCCACCATGTTTTCAATACATGGCTCAACCGGCGAGGTGGAACTACCCGTAAGGGTCTCCCCACCTATAAAAATCATTATCATTTACTCTTTTTACGGGGTAGTTTCCTGATTTAATTTGTTTATCTGCAATAAGCCTCAACTCTTGAATTCAACTTATTTTGTTTCAACTCAAACTGTTTATTTCTGAATTCATTCTTAGTTCTTATTCTCTTCAGTTTTTCTGTCTTCTCTGTTCACCTTTTCGCCTCCTTTCACTTTCTCACTGTCATTCTTTTCCATACTCATTCTTCTCACTTTTTCACATATCTTTCTGAAAAATTGTTTGCAATATCATTACACAATTTTTTATGTTGAACTCCAGCTCATATATAAGGTAGGTAGACTTGCGGTCTTACCTTTTTTGGGTGTGTTTATTCTTTGCAATTTTTTCGTGGCTGGCTTCACTAGCATCTCTTTTTTCAATCTAATATCGAAACTGACTGCATTTCTATTTAAAATATGAATATTTCAATAGTAAAGGTTAGTTGGGATTTCTGCGTAGCCCCGCCCCTTTTACCCCCCTACCCCCTCCCGCCCGCATGGTGCGCCATTTTGGCTCCTCCCACCCCTTCCCCCGGCCCTGAGGGTGCGTCGTTATCCGCCATTTTGTCCCGCCCACCCCTACCCCCCGTTCATTCTGCCATTTTGTTTTTAGAGTGTGTACCCCCCTCTCTAGGGTTGAAAAGAGGGGGGACCGCCCGCAAGGGCCAATCAGAGAAGAGTGCACATCCTTCCCCCAGTCCAAATTTTCGCTCTCACTCACTCTGCATATTTGCCTATGCCTCCATCTCACTCTTTCTCCAAAAATATATATGTCATCTATATATCTATATTTTTCTATATCTATATTTGTATCTATATATGTACCCCTATCTAGCTCCATCTCACTCACACTACATGCAAGCAAGCTCCATCTCTCTTTATCACATAGGTGTATCTAAGTTATAGACTCCCACCCCCCACCCCCCGGTAACAGGTGTACCACCATAATTAACATCTCTATTTACATGTGCATGTGTGAGAGTACTGTCCCCTCTCACTCTAAAAAAGCATTAAAAATTGTTATAGGCAGGTGCACTAACTCTAATTATTTGGATGTTTCTCATACGGGTTCCTTAAATTCATCCTCTTTCTGTAATCATCTTTTACAAATTCTAAAGTTAATCCATGCTGTTTAATTTTGTCCCAGTTATAGTGATATCCCGCTTCAATATAATTCCCAGCCATCACCCAACAAAAATATTGTATTCGTTCATCAATGTATGTTGCAACTGCAGAGTTTTTGGTAATAGGTTTCATAATTTCGTTTATAAACAATTTCAACCTCTCCTCGAGCTTTTCTGTCGAGATTAAACTACTCTTTTCTATAGTATCCTCCACCTTTTTCTGAGTTTTCCTCATCTCATTATTGAGAACAGATTTAGAGACAAAAGTATCATTTATATTATTGTTTAATTTAGTCAGCTCTGTGTTTAATGCCTCCTTTGAGACAAATTGTTGAATCCCTTCTAGAATGTTAGCTTTAATGGTGTTTGCCATCTGGATTGAACGGTCCTCGATGATTTTCTTATTGATAAGATCAGTGCCTATTGTTGCAAATATTCTCCTCTCAAATTCGCCAAGTTTCATATCCAGATATTTTTTGTTCAACGAATCTTCTGTTGTATATGCCTTATTCACATTATCAAGAATTTGACTACCTAGTTGTTCCAACCTCGTATCCAAGTATATCTTATCTACTTTATTTACCAATTCCTTTGTACCTATTTTCCCAATGCTTTCACTAATACTGTTTGAAAGTGACTGTAATCTTTCATTCAAATAAACCTCATCAACTTGATTTGATGAAATCGCAGAGATATTTTTAACTTCTGCCAAAAGCCTATCCAAATAAGATTTTGTAGAGAGTGCACTATCACCTAAAGATTTTTCTACACTTTCAACAACTTTTGCAGATACTGCTCTGTCAATATCCTCTGAAAGTTTCTGTAACCTAGCGTCCAAGTATGTTTTATCAACCTTGTTTGAACTAATATTTTTCTTGAGCTCAATTGAAAGGTTACACAATTGCAAATCCAAGTACGATCTTACCAACTCACCTATTTTACGTTCGTCTATCGATTTATTAACAGATTCAACTATTTTCTTAGTTATGTCTTCTAAATCAAAATGGGGTACACTATCATAAATCTTTAAACTCAGTTCCGATAATTTCAATTCGAAATATTGTTTGTCGAATTGTGCTACCGGTGCGGCTATTGGAGAAGGCGCGTGGTGAATGCGTCCGAATCTATGAACGCTCATCTTTCAACTGAAGCAGTTTTCGCAATTATTCTTACCTTATCAACTTTGCCTCCCTCAATTCACTTAAAATCGAAGAGATCTCCACTCCATGAGCACTATTACCCACTTGTTTTGATGCATATAGCAGTGCAAGACATTGTACTAGCTGGTTAGGATCATCCCAAAATAAATAATGTCTATTATGTGTCTTATTTCTTATGAAATTCAGTAACCCTCTCCCATGCTTTGAACGAGTTTTTGGCGGGAACAATTGTTGAATTATTTGAGATTTAGCCCCAGAATTTCTCTTAACATACCCAAGTTTGTTTAAGTGGGCCCCCATCAGCTGTAATATTTTCTTATATTTCATTAAATCTTTTGCAACATAAAGATTTGAGTGGGGGCTTGTATTGAGAAGTAAATCTAATAACCCGTGAGTTATTCTAAATCTAAATCTATCTCCAACATTGAGAAAAGTACTTAAAACTGACTTTCTTATCACCCATATAATAGTAATCCCCTTTATGGTTGTACCAAATGCAGTAAGGAATTGAGTTGTCCAATTTCTCTGCATAAAAAGCGTTTAAATAACCATCTATCAATTCTTCTGTTCATGTGAGACGAGCAGATTTACTGCTTCTATTCAATGTTGCATTCAAGTCTAACGACTTACTGCTTGTATTTGCAGAGCTAATTTTATCATGTTCTTCTTCCGATGCGGGTCTCTCAGCTGCAGCCTCCTCTTCCTCCTCCTCCTCCTCCTCCTCCTCATCCTTCTCTACCGGTTCTCCCTTCTGTTCGTACTTGGCTTCCCTTTTCAATTTATCAAAGTGTAATTCATCTAACGCAGATATGTTACTCTGTTTAAGTTCAACTAGAGGTTGAATTAGCGGCTCCAGCCTTTTACGATTAAATTCCTCACTCTGAGTTTGTAAACCTAATAAATTCTTGTGTTTATCAATAATAGTCTTTCTCAATTTTTTTATTCTATCTATTAAGCTTCTCCCCTCAGCAGTAGGACTATGCTCCATATTTTTCTTCATTACTCTTGTAATGCACCTACAATGTTCAAACGTTGAATGAGTAAATATCTGCAAAACACAATGCCTACCTCAGTGTGCAGGAGGCTTCAAGAATGTATTAAGTTGCTCTCTGTATCCAGCCTTACATTCGGTGAAAATTGAGAGAAATTTGTGTGGCCCATTTGACCAGACTTTGTTACACATTTTTCTGAAATCTGCAAAAGTCATATCTTCCCCTATGAAATCTCTAAAGATTAATTTCAAATTCAGCTGATCTATTCTAAAAATAATTAAAACGTTGCAATTATCTCTTATACGATGCTTTGTAATTGCGCCATAACTCTGAATCAAATAGGCGGTGTCAACATCGCGATGTCTCGCCATTGTAAAGTAATTACGAATTTGAGGCACATGTGACAGCTGAAGATTGTCAAAAATAATGAGACTATTCTTTGATATTTTATTTGGGTGTGGGATCAGATCAATATTGTCTGACATATGAAAACCAATACATTTTATGTTTGAAAAAACCTTTTTTAAAAACTCGTATTTATCTTGATAAAGCAACTTGCTAAACAAGTATAAATGATTAAATTTTAACCCATTTCCATTGAAAATCAAATTAAATAAAGTATTGGTTTTACCGCTATTAGATCGTCCTATCAAGATAATCCTCGCATTATGAGGTGGTAAACTACCATTTTTACTCTTGGCATGTGATGACGATTGACCTGTAATAAGTTCATCAAAATTTACAATAGGAATTTTGACTCCTTCCACCATACTGCTATGGAGGCTAAAAGATAACTGAATGAAAAGACAGTTCAACAACACTCATATTTATTGACACAACAATATGCAACAATATTTACATCAGTTTTTACATTTTTTGACACAGCAATATGTACACCAGTCTTTTACAATATTTACACCGGTTTTTTTTACATTTATTGACACAGCAATATGTACACCTGTTTTTACATACTCACAATTATTTACCAAGTAGGAGTTGTTTATTTACAATACATACCAAGTAGGTGGTGTTCACCCAAGTAAATGATTCTTATCTATCCAACTTGGTTCAGAGAATCCTAACCATTTGACCAATATTTTATCTTTATTTTTCCTTATAATCCTCTCTACTAAATAAACTTTCTGCTCCTCCTCATCCAGCTTTGTTCTTTTCATTTCTTCTTTGTAAAATCTTCCCGAAATTAGTTCTCCATTTGAATCGTGCAATATGTAAGTAGGCGGTTTAGTCGGATAGACGGAATGAATTATGAATAATTCAGCACTCCAATTAATATTGTAAGATTCATCAAAAACTTGTTTGTACTTGCTAATGCGTACAACATCCCCCAATTTAAATTTTGGCTTTATTTGTTTCGATTTCAAGCGAAGGTTCACGCTTGCAGCCTTATCAAGTACAGCAATTATTTGTTTCCGGTGTCTTGCACATATGTCAAACGGTCGCATTTGAATAGACCTATGAAATGTGTTATTGTAGTCTTTTACAATAGTAGGCAGTGCATCTACCCACCGCTTCATGCCGTATTGAGTTAAATATTTATATATTTTCGATTTAATTGTTCTGATGAAACGCTCACAAATAGCAGCTTTCTTCTCGGTAAAAACATGGTAATGTTTAATATTATATTTGTCCAACAATGCCTTCACCTTTGTATTGAAAAATTCAAGACCTTGATCTGTCTGGAAAAACCTAATATTCTTATTTTCTCGAATTATTGGTTCAAGTGCTTCATACACAGAGGCAGCAGTCTTTGTATGTATTGGCACACAATAGGCATATTTCGATTCATATTTCCTCCTTCTTATA
The DNA here is from genome assembly GCA_948455865.1 of Conomelus anceps. NCBI lineage: Eukaryota > Metazoa > Arthropoda > Insecta > Hemiptera > Delphacidae > Conomelus > Conomelus anceps. The sequence goes on from OX418221.1 coordinate 42,997,530, forward strand.
TTTACTTGTGATACTGAGTGTAGTTCTTCTGCCAATCTCTCGCGCAGTTCCATTTTTTATAATCCACCCGCCTGCTTTCAACTATAGTGCATGCGTTCTGCAGCTCATCTAATCAGAGCATATGCTTCTTGCCCGCATAAAACCGTTGCTAGTCTTGTACCTATTTTTAATCCATCAACCACTTTATTCGGCAGCTGTGCATTGAACAGGTCGGATCTACATAGCAATGTTCCTGCTCCTTCTTCTTCTAATTCTCCTTCCTGAACTCCTTCTCCTTCTAATCTTCCTTCTTCTTAATCTTCTCCGCTACCTCCTCCTGCTTGTCCTTCTACTTGTCATTCTCTCCTTCTTCTTCTGCTTCTTCCTCCTCCTCCTTGGGAATACTGTAATGCCCCCAACCCAAAGTTGAAACAGAATCTGGGAGAATAAATCTCTTAACATCATAGCATGACAAGGCTGTTTTCGCACAGTTTACTTGGTAAATCTTGTGCGAATAACTTCTTATCATGTTGAACCGCTCGTAATGTGTGGTTCTTTCAAATAAACACTTCTTGTACAAATCAAATGATAAGCACCTATCCTTAACATTCCTTTTCACTCCTTTTACTGTGTTCTTTGTAATAACAGCTGCATCATCCATATATTTGAAGGAATACAGCTTGGGACACAAATCAGCAAAATGTGTTATGATCTTTGAATTTGACTCATCTTTGAATTTTCCGACCACTGTCTTATTTTTTAAAGAGTAACACATGTGTGACGGAGGATAATCACTTGTGTCAAACCAATCTAGGTTATTCTTAATGTCGGAAAAGACGTCCTCTAGTCTTATATGGTACAAAACAGAATCTGTATCACTCATAAGCAGCTTCACACATTCAACAGGGTACATTTTAAAAATCTTGTTGTAATGAAAGTCAAACATGAGGTGTTTGCTCAAATCTAAAATAGTGAAGCCGGCAAAAATTGTTTTTTTTCAGGGAGATTTCAGGTTTTCTCAGAAAAACTCCAATGATATCCTTGTTATAAATATGCCAGCGCTTGCACAGAGGTTTCGAAATTAGCTTGTCTAATCTCCTTTCATCTGTGACAAGCTCTACCTGACAGTGGGTCCAGTCGGATTGTAAAGATTTTCCAAAAATAAGGTTACTCATCACCTTAAAATTTTGAATTTCAAATGTATTTCTCGCGTTCCTCCTACATTCTGTATTGAAATCAATGTAAGGCTTAAGCCAGCAAGATTGAGTGAACTTTACGACGCAATGAATGTGTCTAAGATGCATTCCTAGTTGTACATACAGTTTTAGGTTTCTATAGTGTAAAACGTATTTTTCCCTATCGTACAGTGTAGTTTCATAGTAGATTTTTGCCCTTCATGTTTCTGGTAGTCAGACAACAGGTGAATCGGTGGTTGCTCTTTTGTTGGAGCAAGTGGGAAATGATTGTGTCTGTCGTGTGACGTTTTGGGATATTGGAGATCACACTCGAGAATGTACCCATACTCTGAATCGTCAGCCAAGTTGAAAAAGTCAACTTGTCTGATTTCATCCTCAGATAGAAATTGGAAATTTCCATCAGGCAGAGGTTCACACATTGCGTAGCCATATAAATTATTCGCATCGAGATAGAGTATATAGCTCATCAGTTTGCTTGCATCAAAATCTGCTCCCATATAAGGGTTGTTAGCCTCAGCATACTGATGGGGTATTACAGCTAAACCGCCTCTCACATTTTGCTCGACTATCAAGTGGATATCAATATCTGTTATCAAGCCGAGTTCAACTTTCGTGAAATGCAGCATGCAATTCCACGGATAATGTGCAAGACTTAAAAAATGAGTCACATCCAAATCGTATTTCTCAAACATTGATGACCTCATATCCTCAAAAACGTCACACAAAAGGAGTGTATCACAAAGTAGATACAAATTATGATAATCTCCCAAATTCTTTATCTTGAATGTTTGCCAAACATTCTGTGCATGCGCGTACTCCCTTTCTTCTAGAGGCGAATCTGACAAATCATTGTAAAAACTTTCGATTGGGGGAAGGGAGGTTTCTTCAAATTTCTGTGGAGAGTCAATATATGTGTAGGGGTATACTCCTTTTTTAATCAGCAGTTGTCATTGTTCATCGGTTTTAAACACTGCAAACAAAGATTTGAATTTTGACTCTGCCTGTTGTCCTTCTGACAAATTTTTCACCAAACCGTCCAATGAAGCGTTCATGAATTTTAGGCTATCCAAAAACTTGATTTTTCCCACCATGATTGAGAAAATCTTTTCTGCCGAAGGAGCAATGCAACGTATTGTTTTTTTACACTTGCCTAATGCCTGCACAATATAATGGCAATCATACCTCCCAAAGTTGTGCATAAAACAGGGTATGAAATCAGGTGATTTACCATTCAAATTGCACGATTGGTGCGCAGCGCAAATATATGCTCCTGTTTCATGTGCATGATGTCTACACTCTTGACATCATTTTTTTTGAAACCTTTTCCACATAGACCGCATTTTTCTGCACTATCGAATTTTCTCTTCTGCTCTTCACTCAATTCAAACATTGGGATTTCACTCTTCATATCCCAATAGAGCAGTTCTCCCACACTCATTATTTCGTCTAGAAATTTCTCAATGATCTTTTCACCAATATTTTGAGAACGATAGATGATCAGTTCATGGCAAACTTCCCCCTCTATGTTCACCACTACAAAACAATATCCACAGGGAATGTGATAGGTTTTTTTTTTGTAAAGCTACTTGTGATGGGTACAGCATCGGCTTCTTCTTCTTCTTCTTCTTCTCCTACTTCCCCACTCTTTATAGGTACAATAAACGATTCAAAATCGGCATAAATCGTGTATTTCGTTTTCAATGTTGCAGTATAATTAGTAAACTTAAGAGTCTCTCCTTCTTCGGGAAGCGTCATTCTTTGTGGAGAGAATTTTGAACAATGCTCTCTGTGCTTCTCCAAATTTACCTTCCCATCTACATTTTTTGATTTATTTGAAGTGAAACGATGGAAACACAATTCACATATATGTACCTGTCCATGAGATTTTGTAAGATGACTTAAGAGCCGAGACAACCCGTTTTTCCCATTTGCGGTGTTGATGAGGCAAAAATGAGATTTTTGGGGATAAGTTTTGCTTGTTAGCAACAAAAGATTAATTTTGTGTTTACGGTTTCTGCAAGTGCTACACTTGTATGGGTAAAATACGTTTTTATCATATGCAATTACATTTATGGATATATCAGGATTCAAAGCTTCAAATTTCTTAATATCTTGCAAACTGGAAGGAAAGTTGAGCCTGTTTGTGTTAACCGTATGAGCAAACTCACTCAGATAATCTACAGTCATGTTATCACGTCGGTAATGAAAAAAAGATAAAATTGCCCACAGTAAACATTTCTCATCACTAGAGTTTCGTACGTTTAAAATACATTTCTTTTTCTTAATAAAAACGGGGGTTTCTACATATGTGGATGAGGAACCACGAATCGCGGTATGCCTAATTATGTTGAGATCCAACGATTTTTCATAACCCACCCACTCCCAAACCTCACAAACTGGTCAAAAGAAGATAAAATTTTTACAATAGCATTTCCAAAAAAATTGTTCAAATCATCAGAAATTGAAGCACACTGCTCAATTTGTGCAGAATAGCTATGGAAGTTCATGATAGCTGATACTTGTTTGTTCTCTTCAGGCAACAACACTATTTTATGCATTAGAACATTTAAAACAATAAAGCACTTCACATTCCCGTTGAACTGCTGCGACTCGTCGACGATAAGCTGCAGCACCTCCTCCCTGCTTGATTCCAGCGTAGATTTGATGTCGCGTTCCTCCTCCAGATACGTGAATCTGTATCTAACTGCACTCCTGTTCAAACCTCGAATCTTCTCCGTCGTATGAGCCATTGTGAAATCGTTCTGCCCTCTCTCTCTCTCCTGGTTGTCCTCTCTCTTCAACACTCCTAGTGCAACTGGTGCTCAATCTAAGATGAAACAAAGAGATTATTGGATAAATGGAGAAGAAGAAATATCAAACATCCAAATGCCGATATATCAACAAGTTGGAGAAGCATGCTAAACTGAAACAAAGACATTGACAAATAAATATCAAACTTTGCTAATATATCGATAGTATCAATATATCGATATTATCGATATTGATAAGAAGAAGGAGAAGAAGGAGAAGGAGAAGAAGTAAGAGGAGTAGAAGAAGGAGAAGAAGAAGAAGAAGAAGAAGAAGAAGAAGAAGAAGAAGAAGAAGAAGGAGAAGGAGAAGAAGTAAGAGGAGTAGAAGAAGGAGAAGAAGAAGAAGATGAAGAAGAAGATGAAGAAGAAGAACAAGAAGAAGAAGAAGAAGAAGGAGGAGGAGGAGGAGAAGAAGAAGTAAGAGGAGTAGAAGAAGTAAGAGGAGTAGAAGAAGGAGGGGGAGGAGTAGGAGTAGTAGAAGTACAAATAGAATATACTTACATTTTAACTCTCAGTACAGACAGCATTCACACCTTCAACAGCTGCTGATAACACCTATCTGCTTTTACCACAACTGAAACATACAAAATCAATAATGGATCAATCGCATGTAATGACTTATGAACTTCAAAGATTAAGATCTTATGGTGATTGGAGAAATTATTTGTTACGTCCTGAGTTACTAGCTGCAGAAGGGTTCTACTACACAGGTGAGGATGACAGCGTATGCTGTGCATTCTGTCATGTCTACATCGAGAAATGGAAGTGTAGTGATATTCCCTCAGTCCAACACAAACGGTATAGTCCCAATTGTAGGTTCGTAAATAACAAATCAGATAATACTAGTATTGCCGATGATAGAAAGGATCCAATGAATTCTTACAACGAACGTTTAAATACATTTTCCTCAGATCCAAACACTGTATTGCAGGAAATGGCACCAGAGTTGGCTAAAAGAGGCTTTTTTCGGCACAAGTATGGTTTTCTACAGTGCATATACTGTAGAGTTATAGTTATGGCCGAGAAACTGTATCATATGAACAATTGCCGTATATCTTAAAAACAGTAGTAGGTGAAAATACTTACATTGTAAATAGTGATGTGTGTAGCATCGGCGGTTGTTGATTCGTTCCTCTCTCCTACAGCTTCCTAAAACACATACATCATGCGGTTATTAACAATCACTTTATTCCATATCTAGCCGATACTAAACGCGTAGAGATTATTGCCTGACAAAATTAACCTCTTAAGTCTGTAAGACGAATTGTTAGCACAGTTTTCTTGGAACTTGTTCCGCGACGGACAGCGATTAACTAATGCTAACAAAGCTTTTTCTTCTACACTATGTTTACAGTTCAACACCAATGAAACTAAACGCTCACATTCAACGGTTATTTTTCCCGCTCTTGTTACGTTCAATGAGACAAGTGCTGAGCAAGTGATTGACTCTTAATCAAGTTCATTGCACTATTATTCCACACATGCACTCATTGTTCGATCACCCACATTGAGTATGTAAGTAATCAATTTGAAACTTGTATTTACAACAAAACACCACATGTCAAACTAAATTCGTTTGGAAAACGATTTTATTACTCATATTTATAATATGCTGTTTTAATACTCTATTACTTTTCTATGTTGGATTGAATAAATGTAATCCTCAAACTAAACAATTGGAGCGAAATGCTACAAATATGGAACAGGCAGAGTGGTTTTTCAATGAGTTGGTAAAATCGAACGAATCAAGAAATCATACTTTATTCTCTATAAAGACATGTGTTGATTCTGCTTTCAATAACAAAACACCCGCTTCTTTTGGAATAGGGCTGATACATTGGTATAAATACATGGTAGAGGAATGTGAAACAATTTGCAATTTCTACAATTATTATAGCATTCTGGCGAACTGTGTTAATTTAACATTTGCCAACAAGAGATCAAATTTCCTTTTGATCAAAACACATCAACTTTGTAGTAATATATAAAGCTCAGTTTGTAGCTGTCCTTTGGTGTGGAAGGATGGTTTTAAAGAAGAAGAACAGGCATGCTACTGTTTCAAAGAGCCGCGTGAAAGGTAAAGGTATTTTATCAAAAATCAAAAATGTGGCTTCATCAATAATTAATAAAGGTATTGATTTGTTGCCTGTGAAAGGGCATTTTCCTAATTATAATTTCTGCGGTGTAGGGACAAAGCTGGCTAAAAGATTATCTCGAGGAGATAAAGGAATAAATCGACTTGATGAAGCATGCAAATCCCACAACATTTCTTATGCACAGTCGAGTGATAACAAGACGCGGGCAGAGGCTGATAAGCGCTTAGCAAATAGAGCATGGGAAATATTTGAAGATTCAAATACAGGGCTTTCTGAGAAAGCATATTCTTATTTGGTTACAAACATAATGAAAGCAAAGTCTGCCCTTGGGGGTGGTTTAGGGAAGGGAGGAGAAAGAAGAAGAAGGAGAATGTAAGAGGAGTTAGAAAAACACATAGTGATAATATCAGGAAAAAAGCTATTAATCGATTGAAGAACCATATTAGTGGTCGTGGTTTTTATCTGAAACCCTACCCAAGTGGGGGGAGAATATTAGTGCCTCCAACTCAACCACAGCAATATGGCATATCGCTATTTCCTAAAGTTAAAAAGAAGCAAGGAGGAAAAAAGCAGAGGAGAAGTCAGAGAAAAACACGAAGATGAATAGAATTAATATTCACGGTCCATTGTCAAATCATGAGCTGTTAAAATGGGCGAAATTATTACATATAGCACTTCAAGGGATATTTATGATTGACACACTTCCCAATAGAATTCGAAGAAATGAGGCTGCAATTGTTAATTTAGACAAACAGTCTGGGATAGGGACACATTGGGTAGCATACATTAAAAGAGGAAAAAATGTGTATTATTTCAATCCTATAGGTAACCTTCAACCTCCCAATCAAATCACGAATTATTGGAAAAAAGAAGATAATGTAAAAATATTTTATAATACCAATCAGTTGCAGCCGGTAAACACAGACATTTGTGGACATCTTGTAATTCTGTTTCTTGCTAACCAGTTGTAATTTCGCACTAGTGTAGGAAACATTATATTAGCCAAAGAGTAAAAATGGCTGTTATACCTCAAAAACTAGTAATCTATGCGAGAATTTATATCGTGTTTTAGAATTAGATAAAAATCGTCAATGGGAATTGGGTTTAGTGAACTTTTGGGGTTATAATTCTATTCCAAATATTATTTTAGGGTGAAATTACAGTTTTAATTATGGAGATGAGCTGGTACAGCTTGATACAGCGTCTTACGAAATTGATAATATAATAAGTGCATTAAAGTCGAAATTGAATATTGTCAATGAGAGCCTCAAAATATATGCAAATGATAACACTATGAGAGTTGAACTTTATTCCAATAAGCCGATTGATTTAACACATGACGATTCGATTGGTAAAATGCTGGGTTTCAATAAAGTTATACTCGAAGCAAACACTTGGCATTATTCGAAACATTTAGTCTCGATAAGCCATATTAATACGATATTAGTATCTTGTAATTTAGCTTGTGGAAGCATTCTTAACGGTGAGGAAAAGCATGTTATTTACGAATTTTTGCCGAAGGTACCAGCAGGATATTTGATTAATGAAATGTCTGCACAAATTATAGACTACCCTATCAATACACACAGAATTCAATTTATTAATGTGTTGGTAACCGACCAGGACGGGTCGCTAATCGATTTTCGAGGAGACAGCATAACAGTGAGACTGCATATTCGTGAAAAAAGGAGATTTTAAGATGGGATTTATCATATTCAATGCTAGACCGAGAACTAGAAAATGTGATGCACACCGAGATGTAAGGAGCTGTGAGAACAATCAAACTGGCAGTAAGGTTTTAAACCCTGTGGTGTGCACATCTAAAAACGTGTTAACCGCTAAAAACGCGAGGATACTAGAAAAATTAGGCTTTATAGTAAATTGGAAAAATGTCAGGGGCGGCGATAAGTGAAATTCTAGATGTTGATGGGAAAATTCAGTTTTTTTTTTATATTACTAGATATGAATTTCATACACATACAACATATTCTGGGCAGAAACTCGCACCATCGGATGAGATATGGCTTGCCGTAAACCAACAGGATATATACACATTACCCTGTAAATCCTATCTATTTATTGAAGGAAGTGTAACATGTACAAAGCATGCTGCAAAGGTTGGGGATCCGGATGTACCTGCTGATTATAAACTCGTAAGCAATGCAGTGGGTTATCTTTTTGATAAAATTAGATACAAGTTGGCAGGGCAACAAGTTGCAAAGTCGAGGCTTGTGAGAATTACATCTACAATTAAAGGTTTACTTTTGAAAAACATATTTGATAAAAACACCTACCATTTGGCAGGGTTCAATAGGGAAGGGTACAGTTTGACGAATAATAAATTTGTATTTTGTGTACCTCTCAAACTGTGGTTGCCATTTTTCGAGGATTTTCAATGAATAATTTTGAACTTGAAACAGGAACTTGTATTATTAAGATCGGCATCTGATATTAATTGCATCGAGTCTGCTGCAGGGACAAGTGTGTCAATATCAATTGAAAAATTACAATGGAAAATTCCCTATGTTCATTTGGAAGATCACGTGAGGTTAAAATTTTTGAAGATGCTCGATTCTGATCGTCCTTTAAAACTTTCATTTAGAAGATGGGAGATTCATGAATTGCCAAACATGACAAAGTCTAGAATTCATTCTTGGGCAATAAAAACAGTGTCCCATGTGGACACACCTCACTATGTGATTTTAGCATTTCAAACAAATCGAAAAAATAGCATCAGTAAATCAATGGGAGATTTCGATTCGTGCAGTTTGTATAATGTTAAACTATTTCTCAACAGTCAATATTATCCCTATGATAATCTACTAGGGAATAAAGAAATTATGTATTGTATGTTTTTAGATTTTGCACCTAGCTACTACAATCGAGCTGTAAACGCAGAGCATGGAAATGATATTGATTTTAAAACATTTTGCGACAAATCACCAATAATTGTAATCGACTGTTCACACCAATCTGAACATTTGAAAAGTTCAACGGATATTAGGTTGGACATGGAATTTAACAAAGATGTACCTGATGCAACTTCGGCATATTGCATCCTCATTAGCAACAGTATTGTAGAGTACACACCTTTAACCTCAATAGTTAGAGACGTACAATAAATTACCGCTAGAGTGCATTTTTTTATAATATAAAAAGGTATGTTTTACTGATTCATTGTCAGTAGCGTGGAGACAGGAGGTGGTGCAACATCAGTGATTACTTCTTCGGTGACAAGGCTTCTTCTTCGAGAGATGGAAAACACAGTTGATGCAGCAGCAGTTGATTTGGGGGTTAGTAAGGAGGGTAAAACTCGCACGGTCAGAATACAGTGCAACTTGGATTAGATTAGATTATTTACTTTATTCATGTAGATTACAAAATGCACTGTCTTAGATTCTAGATTATGATAGTTAAAAATATATAAGTACTGTAATTGTTGTTCTATGAATTTTACAAATCTAAACTAAAGAATCAATCAATGATATGTATACAGTATAAGATGCAATTTGATAAAGATAATATGATTGTGATGTATCTACATGAAACGGCGAAGTTTGAACATATAAATGTCCATTCTTGGAAGAGGATATTCAAGAATATCCTTCTCATCAACACTTGACCGTAGGCTATAATAAACTGAAAACGGTATGAAAGTCAAAAACTAAAATAAGATGAATAAATTATTTAAAGGATATGAATGATTAGAACAAAGTGATTAATAGAGTTAATTTACAATAATAATAGAGGTTATGGATTGATATTTTCTGATTGAGAGTAAAACAATGAGACAGAAAAAGAGATTATTTACAAATGAGATAATTTATGTTAAACATTAGGCCTAATATGAAAGTGAGTAAAAAAAAATCATAATTTAAGAGGAATAATAGGGGGTGATAGTGGTTAATATTACACTAGACATTAAAGGTAAAACGAAAACTTTTTATACATAAGTTAATATTTTACGGATTATAATAGTTAAGATCCCTAAGACATTAAGGATTTGAATGGTGAATAAATTGCTTATGGAGTTGATGAATGATGAAAGTTGTCATGCAGTTGCTCTACGGTTGAACAGACTCAGTCATTTTCTCAAAAAGATATTTTCTCAATGCCAAGATAAAGCCCACTCGACTCTCAAAGGATCTAATAGGATTGGGAAGTGCATTCCAAGCACGACAGGCGCTAACAAGGAAAGATTTAGTATAAATGGTAGTTCGGTGATTCGGTATCCTTAGAGTATTTTCTCCGGTTCTAGTATGTGAAACATCTATCCTCCTACCTTCAGAAACAAATTTAAAATCATTTTTGAAATAGTTTGGTTTGCCATATTTTAAAATATCTCTAAGAAGTTTGACTATTCGAAATAATCTCTTTTCGGGTAGTTTTAAAATTGAGCTAGCAATGTGGGCTTGAGTGATCTGTTCATGACGTTCAAGAGAGTAAACAAACCGTAGACAATAATTTTGGCAGCGTTGCAGTTTATCATTTAGAGTGACTTGCATGTCATTTAGTACAGAATTGCAATACATCAAGTGTGGAAGATCAGAGATTTAACCAATAATAATCTAATGTTTCTAGGAAGAATATCTTGCAATTTCTTCAATGAATGCATGGCTGAAAATACCTTTTTACATGTTTTATTTACTTGTTCTGACCAGTCAAGTGTTTTATTCATGATAATACCTAGGTTTTTGACTGAGCTGCAGTAGGAAATTTCATTACCATCAACAGTAATTTTGTGGATTGATTCAAGTCTATGCTGTTTACTATGCGTGAGTATCCAATTAGTATGGGCTGCGTTTTAATGGGGTTGAGTTTGAGGCCATTTTTCCTAGTCCATTCAACTATTAAATTTATATCTTGATTCATTTTCTCTACTGTTTCATTTATTTTTGTGGTAGAACAACTTGCATAAATTTGAAGGTCATCTGCATATGTATGAAAACTGGAAAACTTGATAACAGAAGGAAGGTCGTTTGCATACAGAGTGAACAGTAGGGGGCCTAAAATGGATCCTTGAGGAACACCATGTATAACATTTTTCCAATTTGACCTGTTATCACCAACAGATACACATTGTTTTCTACCTGTAAGATAGGAATTGAACCATATCAGTGTTTTATGATTAAAACCAAGAATAGCTAACTTGTTTAGAAGAACTCTATGGTCTACAGTGTCAAATGCTTTAGAAAAATCAAACAGACTTAAGATAGTACATTTTCGTTGGTCCATAGCCAACCTGATATCATCAGTGACACGCAGTAGAGCTGTTTCAGTTGAATGACATTTTCGAAATCCAGATTGAAAGTTATGATGTTTACTACTATGCTCTAGAAATTCCACAACTTGTGCATGAACAATTCTCTCAAGTACTTTGGATAGGGCAGGTAAAATACTGATTGGTCTGAAGTCTTCAACTTTATTGGGAGAGGCAACTTTGTTTAAAGGACGAACCAGAGCAAGCTTCCAATTTTCAGGGAAATTACCATTTTCAAGAGATTTATTGAAAATGAATGTGATAGTCGGTAGGACTGCAAATAACATTCTTTTAATAAATTTGATTGAAATTTTGTCTGCACCAGTAGCATTGCTACGAATGTGTTGAAATGCTTTAAAAGTGTCTTGTTCTGAAATCGGATGAAAGTGGAATTGATCAGCTAGTGGTATGTTTGAATTTGTTACCTGATCATTTAGATCATTAATATGATTACTGATGACTGTCTCATCACGTTGATTCGAATGTGAAACAAAATGTTCATTTATATCATCTAGTGGTAAGTCAATTTGAGTACGATTTTTCTGTTTACCAAGGCCAAATTCTTTTATTCCATGCCATAATAATGAAGAGTCTTGTCTGTTGTCTGTCATAAATGAATTCAAGTACCTAATCTTTGAGTTACGTAACTGTTGTTTAACTTTATTTCTGAGACTTCGATACTCAATTAAGCTATCCAAATCATATTTCCTTTTAAATTTTCTATGAGCCTTGTCTCTTTGTCCCATCATTTTTAGTATTTCATCAGTCATCCACGGTACACGTTGTTTTCTATTTATTCTTCTGGTTACATAGGGTGCGTGTTTGTCATATAAATTGAGAGTCCAGTTTTCAAAAGTCTCAACCATTTCATCTACTGAGGGTAAGGCCTCAATTTGATGCCATGGAGTCTGAGTTACATCAGTCAAAAAAGCTGCTTCGTCAAAGTGTTTAAAGTCCCTAAATGTTATAAATTTTTGCATTGGTCTAGGTGGCTTATAAGAAAGCACACAGTAGATCAAGTCATGTCCAGAAATAGCTGGGACAGAGATTTGACCCGTGTGTATAACCTCATTGGGGTCACTAACTATGAGAAGGTCGATGAGTGTGTCAGATTCATTAGTATGATGAGTTGGGTCTAGTGGTAAAATAGTCATGTTGAGGCATTGGAAGATTGTTGTCAGTTGGTAATAGTCAAAGTTGCAATTAGTCATGTTCAGGTCAGTGTTCATATCTCACATCACTAGAATACGGCTATAAAATGGCATGAAAGAGAGCAACGCATTTTCAAAATCTGAGAAATGACCTATTTTTGGGGGGCAATAGCATATTCCAACTAGTAATTTATCAGAACTGGATAAGGATAATTCAAGTAGCATAAATTCAGGTCTGGCAGAGTATTCTTGTACAGATGTGGTTAATATTTTAGTCTTTATATTTTCTTTTACGTACGCTGCCACGCCGCCACATGCTTTATTCAATCTATCATTACGGTAAAGAGTATAACCGGGCAATTCAACTTGTTTGGATGGAATACTAGGCTTTAAAAATGATTCCGAGATTCCAATAATACTGAAATTTTGAAAACGGAAGATTGCTCTGAGTTCGTCTATGTGACAACTAAGAGATTGAACATTAAGGTGCGCGGCTTTCAGAACTTTGTCGTAGGGCCGAAGCCTGTTCGATAAAATGAGACCCGTGTCTGGGTTATGGTAATTATTATTCAAACTACTACGATTATCATGAATTGAGAGGGAGCGAGCTGGATTATCAGTGGGGAGCATAATAATTGTAGTTACATACCAACGTCAGTCCAAGCAGAGAGCAAAGCATGACAGTGAAAATGAAATGAAAACAAAGATTACTTAACCTAGGTGACTTACCAGTCAAAGTCTCTCGATTGAGCGAGTGCATAAAGGATGCATCGTCAGTTCGGCTATGGTCACAATTTATCAGTCACAGTTCGATTATTATTTACACAACGAAGAGGTGATGATTTTCAGCAGGTGATCCTAGTCTGTGCAGGAGTATGATGCAGCCCTATACTGGATAGTGATGTTCTTGGTAGTGAGGAATGACAGCAAGTTTTGATGAAGCGGTGATTAACCAGTTCAACTGTAACAAGAAAAAAGAGAGAGCAGAAACAACAGCAAAATACCTGAGGAAAGTATTAATGGAACTAGTCATTATTCCATTACACGGAAGACAAGAATTCTAGATTTAGTGAGAATGAGTAATAAAAGTAGAAAAGTAAAAGAGTATTAATAAAGGTACAGCACAGGTTTTTTGGAAATGAAAGTATAGATAAAAGCTCAGTATACGTAATGTTAGAAGAAAAAAGTAATTATTTCAATACCAAGCTTGCCAGACAGAGAAGGAGATCATCTGTTTGTGATAGAGAGAAGAAAATTCAGTAAATGAATTAGATGCAATAACAAATTAATCAATCATTCCAGCAATTTAACGAATCTTATAATAATTGTGAGATAAAGATTGAGTGATATCATGAAAACAAAAAATGTAGGCTAATCAATTCGATATTTTGAAAGTAATGGAAATTACAGATAATAATTATTCAGCACTAATTATGTAATATTTTTGTTCAGTTACAGAGTGATAGAAGTATAATACTGTTCTGAAACTCTTGAAAATAAATAGAATAATTCAACGGGAGATATATGACGAGACAATCTAAATATAGGAACGAAGCATTATTTATCAAACTGACATCTTCATTTTTATTCAAATCATTTATAATATAGAATGATGTTGAAGATCCATCTTGTTTCCACTAATATATAATACAAACCTAAAAAACCACTCCTAAACGGAAACTAACCCACGACACGGCGCGACGGCCGCCCCGCTCTGCCGTCCAGAGCACTGCCAGACGACCCACAGCACACCGACTCAAGGCAACCTAAGTCACCTTACCTAAGTTACCCAAGGCACCTCAAGCCAGTGCAACGCGGGCCGCCCGACGACGCTCCAGACAACAGAGCGAAACGGCCGCCACGCCACAACGCGAGTCAATCTTCATTCAAAAGTGGCTCCCTCAAGCCTACCCTACATAATATAGAATGTTATTAACTATGAAAGCCAAGTTAAAACCATTAATCAATGATATTAATCATAAAAAATTTAGTCGTTATAGCTGCTATGAGTTCACAGCATCGATAGTAAAATTGAAATCCATTTTTGGCCGGATATGTATGTGTAGGAAGGCCTATATATAAAGTTTAAGAGTACATTCCTATCGTAAATTACGGTTGATTTATAATAATTGAAGTGATCTAAATCAATTAAATGATCTACATATCTACTGTATACACTCACTTCATTCGTGATGGTTGTTTAATGTACTGTTAACAGTAATGAGGCAACAATCCTAGTCTTGAATCCTTCCAATCAGTAATTTAAGCAAAAATTTCAGTTATGAGTACCAAGAGAGAGAGAGAGAGAGAGAGAGAGAGAGAGAGAGAGAGAGAGGAGTGAGATTAGATTATTCACTTCATTCGTGTAGATTACAAAATGACAGACTTAGATTCTAGATTATGATAGTTAAAAAAAATGAGTAATTGGTCTATGAATTATAAAGCTAAGCAAAATAATTATTTAACGAGGAGACAAAGTGAGTAAGATAATTTATTTATGAGTCATGTGACGACTATTGAAAGTGAGTGCATTCGTTTCAAAGCTCTTAGTATAACCTGAGGTGTAGTAAAGAGGCGAAGAGGGTTAGAATAAGTTTAAATATGAGGCTATTGCTTTAGTTTTTGTTAAATAATATGTTTTAAATGATATGCATATGAGGCTAAGAGCCTTAGTGGAGGGCTGCATAATTTAACTACTACACTTAGACTGCTAGAGAATGCTGTTTAGAACAGTTATTTAGGTGCTCACCTTTATTTTTAAGAGGTCAGCCATCCTCTCGACGGTGTGCACCCTCTTGGTGCCTCCGTGATTGATTGCGATCTTTATACGTCCGTCCTGACTCCAGACCTGACGGTGTCCAAAGCGGTCGGCTGCTGCGTTCAGGATCCTCAGTCGCTGCGCCGTCAGGTCCTCCCGGATGGTGATGCCGGTTCCCTTGAGACCCCTCTTGGCATCGAAGATCATTCGCCTTGTCCTGTAGCTGCAGAGTCGAATTATTATCGGGCGATCCTTGGGTTTGGCTTGGCCGGTTGCAGGTGGTTGGCATTTACCAACCCGATGGGAGCGGTTGATATCCTCCAATTTGACGTTCAGCTTTAGTTTTTCGTTCAACACCTTCAACGCAAGCTGATCAGTGTCCTCTTTCTCTCTTTCCGGAACACCGAAGATTCGGAGACACTGTCGCCGACCATATTGTTCAAGGTCGTCGACCTTCAAGTTGCAGTCCTCCTCGAGCTCCCAGATCCTCTCGTTGAGCCTTCTATTCTCGTCTTTTAAGGCCTCGACCTCGGCGAGAATAGTTTTCAGAGCCAAAGTAACCGCTGCTTCAACCGCTTTCTCCACTTGCTGGCTCATATGCAGGAGGAATTCTTCGGTGAGACCTCCAGAAATAGATTCGGCAGGAGGTGGAGGTGGAGGTTGTTGACCAAGTAGCTGGAAGGCGGCATTGTTTCGTTTTGGCATACTTCTGGGTTTTCCCATGTTGAATGGAGTAGAAAGCGGTATAGGAAGACTGGACTAGAAATCTAACGGTTATTTTGTGGTTTGAGAAGAGTTTTTTAGAAATAACTTGAAAATACGTGAATTTGCCGAAAAAATAATTACACAATAGCACTAAACTTGAAAAACTGAACACAATGATATATAATTTGAATTAAATCGAACTATTGAACCCTACGAAATTACTGCTTGAAGACGGAGCCGAACTGACACTCGTTTCACTCACTCGACATCAGAACAAAGAGACGGGGAGGAGGAGGAGAAAAAGAAGCTTTGCTACTGTAGATCTTCACTGGTTCAAGGATGACGATAATCAAATTATTGTAAAGGAATTTGCACTTGTTGATCAGCATAATAATTATGCTATTCTTCACTTCAAACCACTGTATCCAAAATCTAATTTAGGTTGGAGAATGTTTCATGAGGCTGGTTGGTTAGAACGCCATTACCATCAGATTTTATGGGAACAGGGGGAATTTGATTATTCTAATATGTTGATGAGTGAGTATCTCAAACCGTATGATTGTATTTTTACAAAGGGGAAAGAGAAGGCAGATTTTTTGAGAAAGGCGCATCATAATGTTCAATGCATACCAGAATATTTTGCAAAACCTGATTTCACAAAGTTTAGAGATACATGGTGTTTTGAGGCTTGTAAAATACACAAAAATGTAGAAGGTGGGAGATGCGCTCTAATAAGTGCGCAACATTATTCTCAGCTACTATTATCGGGAAATGCAGTTCCCCCATTGGAAGAGTTGGACTATACTTGCGAAAGTAATCGAATGCAAAGCATGAAAAATTGTACTCATTATGGTAGAATGACCAAGAGAAGTTATGCGAGACAAGGCTTTTACTTTGACGGAAAAAATATACTTTGCGTATATTGTGGTTATGAGTTGAATTTACACAAAGTGAGAATCTGTAGCTTGGGTGTTGGTGAAAAAAAAATCTAAACCAATTAATTTTTCGGTTTTAGTTCCTCTCTATAAATAGAGGTGCATGACACAGTAAATGTTTAGTCGCTGAAAATGGATCCTGACAACTGGATGGAAGCTGATAAGCAATTGGTGGATAGGTTACATGAGTGTATGGAATGGTTTGATTTGTGTGAGGAGGGTATTAAAAAATCAACGAGTGAAACCATCAAATTTACAATGGAGGTGAAGAACATTTTTCTGTCCAGCGTGAATGTGAGCGATATTAGACACTATTTGTGTCATTATAGGCCATACCATCTCGATGTGAATAAGCTGATTCGAATAGAGAATGAAGCGACAAAATGCGCATATGCATTTATTTAAAAGTGGTATGGGGAAATTGTACAGAGACCTAGTGCAATCGATAAACCGAAATCATTTGGAAACATGAGCTCCAACAAGTTTGACATAAAAAGCTTCAACGCCTTAGCCACCACGGTAATGCCTCTACAGCCTGTTCCTCTGCATTGGAGAGGAGAGGAGTTATACGTTGAGGAAACAGTATTTGATCATGAAAATCGGATTCACATCACACTGTTTGATAGTGAGGGAGATGAATATTGTACCATCTTACTGCCGAAAGAGTATCAGGCTGTGTTGAATCCCAACAACCTATCCGACTTCAACAGGAGAATGCTGTTTATGAAATGTAAATTTGGGAGTGGAGAATTGAATCTACGGGAGTGATGGTAATGAACGGTATAGTGTTAGGCCTATCATGACTAAATCTAGCTAGATTTGACAGTTGTTAACTCTAGTTATATTTAGTTGAGATAGGGAATCACTAAAACACAACGCCCGCAATCTTGTACAGCAAGTAGTTTAATGTGAATTTGCACCTAACAAATTATTTTGCTAAGTACAAATTCATATTAGCTCACTGTCGGGTGGAAAGCAAGTAAATTTCATTTAGTTATTGTTTAGCTACCGTAGAGAAAGGATCTTTGAGAGAGAGATGCAGTGCTATAGTTTTTCAAAATTTCAAAAATTAGCTTGTCTATTGATGGGTATATCTACACTCGAATTTGATATAATAGCCAAAAATATTACGTATTCAACTGATGAAGAAGGAGAGAAATCAGATATAACAAAAACAGAAAATCCTCACTACCCAATATTATCAGAAATCTATGATATGTTGGATATGATAATTTGCGGTTCAGGCCATTTGCATTATGCCTGTTGTAACGATCCCCCATACAAATTATTTCAAATACAAACGAACTTTGGGAGGCTCTATATTATGATTTAGCAGAAAAAAAATGCAAAAAGGATTTGACTGTTGGCATGAGCTACTCACAAACAACTTTGTAATAAACAGACATGTTTATTCATGCAAAGGTTAATGACCTGAAAAAGAACACCTGCACGAGTTTAATTAGAGTTAGTGCACCTGCCTATAACAATTTTTAACGCTTTTTTAGAGTGAGAGGGGACAGTACTCTCACACGTAAACATGTAAATAGAGATGTTAATTATGGTGGTACACCTGTTACCGGGGGATGGGGGTGGGGGGTCTATAACTTAGATACACCTATGTGATAAAGAGAGATGGAGCTTGCTTGCATGTAGTGTGAGTGAGATGGAGCTAGATAGGGGTACATATATAGATACAAATATAGATTGTCCCATCAATTTGTTTTAATTTAGAATAAATTTAGAACGATGGAAACAACCAAAAATTTAGAAGGCAAAATGCGGAAAAAGGAAAACATTTCCTTTCTACACGCTTGTACACCAAAACACCATCAAATACCCATGCATACAAAATCAAGAGGAACTAGGTTACCAAGCCAAATGAAGCGCATGTTTAGGAAACAACCACTCGAAAATATAATCACACCTCATTAACCTCAAAATAACCAAATTAAAGAATATACATTTCACTCAACAATACAGCCTAAACTTATATTATTTCAAGTCTTTAAAATTATTGCGCATTTCGAAGATTACTTTAATTACCAAAATTATATCGTCGTTTTCGTTATTCCATTGAATTAATAGTTCTCCACAATTTGTTGCACTCACTTTGATCGAAGCAAGAAATATAATAAATTTGTTACCTTGTTCGATAATCCTTACTACTTCCAAGGTATTGAGTTCATGTCGGTTGATCTAATATAGCAAAATTCTCGTACTCTCCAATGCTGGAATACTCAAGGCCTCGAAGTTTCGAAGACTCCAATTCGGGAAGACTGCAATTCAGGAACGACTCTACGATTCGGGAATGACTCCAATTCGGGAACGACTCTGCGATTCGGGAATGCCCCAATTCGGCGAATGCTCCTATCCGGAAACTCCCCAATTCGGGAACCGCTGAAATTTCAAATTTTGTAACTTCCTATTTTGATAATGAAATAAACCCTTAACTTGAGATGAACACTACTATGTCCAATTTACTTTCCTGACCACAAATCCCAAACATTTATGTCGCTTAATTACACATCTACATTACTAAAATTCAAACAATTAAGCAAACCTAACCTTTACTTCATAAGTATCACAGCATCGCAGAATTCAAAATAGTTCACATTAATCTATAGCAATAAGGAAGTTGAGTTTCTTAGTTACATCATCAAATTCATAATCTTTTTATCACAACTAACTACTAACTTTTACTACTGATTTAAATTGAATATTTAATATCTTCCTTTTTTATACTAAACTTCTTCAAGTCTTATCCATAGCCTATGAATTCTGACAAACAATTGCTTACATCAATTACGTACATGAGAACAATTAAGCTAGAAATATAAATTCACAAAGTATTTCATATTAAAAAAATATTGTTGTTACCTTATAAAGCGGCGAAGTACATAATAGATTATCCTCTAACCAAACAAACTTATTCAAACAAAGATGAGGTGAGTGGCGGTTTCCTAAAAATTAACTTTAAATCACATTATAAAATAAATTTAACTGATAAACATTGCCCAGCACAAGGGCCTAAAAACAAAACTTCACATCACCATAACCTCAAATATCGACTGTAACTTCATCAAAACTAGCGTGGTCTTTGCTCCATGCAATTTTGTCGAGTAAATGAGCCTGTTGCTTGCCTACTGACTACTCCTTGCTCTTGGTGAGAATCGATGTTCAGAAATAATACGGGGATTACAAAACTACGTAACTTTCATCGAATCAAAACTCTAGCTTTGCCTGCAGGCCTGCGCAGAATGCCTATTCCGCAAATGAAAAATGAACAGGTAAAGTGAGTGTAAGATAGAGCAAAAGAATGAGAAACTAGCTCTATCCTCTTTTACTAGACTAGCGTGGGACTCAATCCTGCTCGATACTGAATCTCAAAACAATGCTTTACTGTACTACCAATTCCAACATGAAAACCCAATCGATTCAATTACTTTTATTGAAAATGAATAATTAAAATCTAAACTCTCCAATAACTAGCTTAAAATGTCCTAATTCAGAAAACTTTACATAAAAAAATATCTTTAAAATTTAATAACGTTTAAAATGATACTAAACAAGTAAGTTATTCAAGGTAATCTAACAAAAAAAATTTGGGCTACTCCCAAATTCATAACAATTCTCCCCCCCTTTCGCAGTGTGAAACACCGCCTAAGATGATCAACAACTACTAGTATCACAGGTGAACTTAACTAACTAAATGTGGTAACAATTCAATAGATGTAGTGATGTGTAATAAAATCAAATCAATCTCCTAAACAACTATAGTGAAGTGGCCGCAACTCTACAGATGCCAACAGAAATAATACATAAACTAAGAGGTCCTAAATAATATATAAGTAAAGATCGAAATATGGAACCACGCGTATGTGTCAAATCTCTAACTAAAGGTGATAACCTATTAGTGTGAAAACCTAAAGGTGATGTTCAAAAATAATCACAAGTAGTGATTCCCTAAACTATAGTCTCGCAAAATTACAAAACTATTCTCCTATTAAACTATAATATGAATGTTCCCCAAAATCTGAACTAAATGATTCAACTACGATCCTATACAATACTCTTATCTGAGTTTCCCAAAATTGTCAATTCATTCGCGCGCGGGTATCCACTTATTAATATCAACACTAACTAATACCTATTAATCTCTCAAAAATCTACATGGCACAATTACATGAGGCTTAAATTTCAAAGGCAACGTCCTACAACTCTTATTTACCTATAAATCACTCAATATCTATAATATCTTCTTCTCAGTACAGCAAATACTACTACTAACGATTACTTCCTAAATTATCTCACATTTCTAACACTTTACTATTCCATACTAAATTTATGGTTTAACCTACATAATGACAGAATTTTCTACACAACTTGGCTCTCAATTAAGAAAGATGCGGCAAGGTTCTAAACGTCACATGATTAAATCTATGAGAAAAATTTTATCTATTACGAGACATATATTCGAAGAGTATACATTACAACTACAACTACTATGTTACAGCTTGTTTCAATACCAAAAAAAAAAAAATGTAGAGTCTGAGTGTCAATGATGAGACTGCGCGCATAGTCCTTATCAATCATTACAGTACCAAAGCTCTATTGGATGGCAACTTATTTACCAAACAACATATTTGGGATTCAAATTCTAAGACAATAACCAACAAGTGTGCAAAGATGTAAAATTCAATCATCAGTGCTAGATACACTAGGGTAAAATCGCTTAACTTGAGACACGTGCGCTTTTTGCACAAAACGACCACTATGCGGGTCACACAATTCTATTGTCACTGAAGTTAAAAATCTCAAGATGACATATGGACCTTTCCAACGGTAACTCAATTTTCGACATAATTTTATCTACGGCTTTACTCACTATATGAGTCCTCAATCAAACTAGATCATCAACTTTAAAAGGGGCTTCAGCTCTATGCTGATCGTATCTCTGTTTCACTCTAGCATGATTCCTTGTCAAATTCTGTTTAGCTTTTTGCCAAACATTCAGTGTGTCCTCATTACAGCTATTAGGCAAAATTTCCTCTAATCTCCAGGCGTTAATCAACGGATGATTTGGATTATATCTATAAATCAACGAAAAGGGCGTACAATTAGTACTCTCATGTTTTGCTAAATTAAAAGCTAAAGGGAGCCATGATAAACTCTCATCCCATTTTGACTGTGCATTGCCGTGAAAAGCAATCAAGGCACTCCTAAGGTTTCTGTGTACTCTTTCCGCAACGTTTGGACACGGATAGTATGGACTAGTAGTAATATGTTTGATTCCTAACTGGAAACAAAAATTTTTGAAATGAGCTGAGGTGAAGACGGTAGCATTATCAGTTACAATACTCTTAGGAACAGAAAAATTTACAAAAATAGATTTCAATGCTTTAATAGCAGAACTAGTGTTTGCCTTGCTTACTGGGATTAACCAACAGAATTTTGAGAATGAATCTACACAACTGAAAATATGAGTATGACCTTGTGTAGAACGTATAAGTGGACCTACAAAATCGCAATGAAACCTAGCAAGGGGCTCTTCCTCAATTTTAGAAGATAAAAAACCAAAATTGTGCCTTTGAGCAGGCTTGCTCTTACCACATATTTCACAAGATTTTACTAAAAGAGCAATATCTTTTCTTACACCAGGCCAATAAAAATTTTCTAACACTTTATTCATAGTCTTAGCTAAACCTAAATGTCCACCTAGAGACGTCTCATAAAAAATTTGAAGATTACAGGTACAAGAATTTTCGGCACAACAATTTTAAAATTATCATCATTACGTTTTTTAATCACCAGGACTCCTTCCCACACAGCACAAGAATATCCCTGGCATATCCTGAGAATGTCCCATAGGGATAACAGGAATATCCTGAGGAGATCCCGTTGTGGGATATGAATATCCTCAGGATGTCCCTAGCACATGTGAATGTCCACCAATATCCCTATCCTGGGGATATCCCTCTAGGATATCCTGGGGATATCTCTCTAGGATATTCTGGGGATATCTCTCTAGGATATTCTGGGGAAATCTATCTAGGATATTCTGGGGATATCTGTCTAGGATATTCTGGGGAAATCACTCTGGGATATTCTGGGGATATCTCTCTAGGATATCCTGGGATATGCCAAGGTTGTCCTGAGGATATCATCTGGTCACACCTTCAGGATATACTAGTGATATCCCTTTAAGTATATTCTATCATATCCCATGGATGACCTAAGAAAATCATGTGAGCACCCCATCAGGATATTCTAGCAATACACTTCTAGAATATCCAAGGGATATAGGACACGTTTCAAGAACTTTAATCAGAGTTTGAAGTTATTTAATATATATAGTGTTAATAAAGGTGATAGGAAATCCAAAAATGCAGCATATATGCAGGTGCAAGCCACAGATTAATGATTTATCTAGTGAAGTTGATTATAACTTTATAATAATGTTACTGAAATTATACAACATTTTATGTAGAAAACCGAATCAAGTGAATAAATGAAACTTTTGTGTCTTGATTTACAAAAATAATTTATTGCAATAATTTGTTCCAAATCTTCCAGAAAAATTATTCATTTAATAAAATTTATAGAAAATTAAAATTTATTTTTCCTCTAGAATAAAAAATGTATATTAATAAAAAATAATTGATCATCATCCGTAATGGGCGCTTCTGTTGCACCCATCATCCCCAAATATCCTCGGTCGCAGGCCATTTGTTTTCTGGAAAAATAATAATAGATTGAAAAACAATAATGTAACTGCCTATTAACATTGACACTTTAAAATTTGTAAACATATGTAAATAACAATCATAATAGTGCAGAGTTAACAAAGGTCTGTTTCAATTAATAGAAATCATATACAAATTTGAAAACAATAATATCTACCAAGCCAGTTCCAGAGACATGCGCATGCACAGAACACTGTTGCTAATAAAAGTGATCTAAAAAATCTTCTGAACAAGTTGCTCAGAATCCGGATACTGCAATGAAGCATTGTTGTCATAAATGCTGGCATGTAATATGATTTACGTTTTGCAGAAATCTCATTACCATCACATTACAAAAACAAAAAACGATTATAAAATTAATAGTTCTGTTATACTATATAATTATATATGAATGAATAATTCATATTGAATTAATGAGTATATATTGTCAGGTCACTATCAAAATGCAAATAACAGCTGGTCATTGTTTTTAAGGAATCAAAGATCAACATGGGAAATTTGAGTTTAGAAAATGTTTACTGACAACAGTGTTTTTTGCATGGGCAGTCCTCTGGAACAGGTTTAATAAATATGACTTTATGCTGATATTATCCAGGTCTAATTGAAAAACGTTTAAAAACAATTATTCATGGAAATGGATATTTTTTATATTATATAAATACAATCAAAAAAGCTATTTTATTCAATACTAGCTGGCCCGACACGCGTTGCTGCGTTCTCATAAAAATTCTCCTTGATTTTATTATTCGCCACCTCCCGCTGAGGTTACATTTCAAATAAGGAAAAAAGTTAGTCCTAGGGCTCTTCCAGCTGATCATAGAGGCTTCGTTGTTTTCTTAATCACCACCTCTGAATGAAGAAACATTTAAAATTTAAACCTCTTACGACTATAAGGGTAGAAGCTAGGTTTTGATTTTATTATTCGCCACCTCCTGCTGAGGCTGCATTTCAAATTTCTAGCTGCATTGGTTAACAGATATCATCAACCCGGCATAATTGTATGTTTCCTACATACTGCAAGGCTCTGACTGAACGGTAGCCTACATGCAAAGTGCAAAGTCTTTTGCTGTTCAAAGACAGCGTAAATAACGCCGCTAAGGGGCCTGCCATATGATTAAAAACAGTTTACTTCTATCAGCTGTTCATTTAAGCTGTTTGGCCGGCAAGTTCAGTAGGTTAGGTCTATAAAATGGATTAATTAATAATAAGTATTAGCTCTCCTATTAAAATTTATGGTCAGAAACCATCCCCAATATTCACAGAACATATTCCCAAAGTTTCATGCCGATCTGTCAAGTAGTTTTCAAGTCTATAGGGAACATACATACATACATACAGACAGACATTCAATTTTATATATATAGATAAACAGCTAAGTACCCGGAACCAAACATATGTAAGCACTTGAACAATTCTCCACAAAACTACTTGTGTGCGCAGATGACCATGCTGATGTGTTGAAATTCCGTTAAACAGCGATCGCCGCCACTCATAAGGCACGCACCACTTTAAAGACAATTGAGCGTCCATGTGGTGTCTGGCCTAATGTGCCCTTTTGCTGCACCTTGCGAGGGCGAACCCCATTTTAAATTTAAAATCCAGAAAACACAATTATTCATCAGCATGATGCAATGAACCAGATAAGTATAGTCTACTGATATAACTTTTAAGCCATATATTTACAGTTACAATTCCCACATTTAAAACTTTCTCTATTGTTCAAGTGATCGAGTTAAGTGAATTCAAGAGCAGAGTGAGTTTGCTATTATGAAGTGATCCATATAGAGTGGGATTATAATATTTCAATATTTTGTCTGAGCTTTCAAGGTGGATCAAAATCACTATAACATCAACTACATATTTAGAGCATCAACTTACTTTGTTTCTCTATCCTTTCTCTCCTTAGCCTTTGATAGCCCTTTCTTTATGGTCATCTCCATCGCAGTGTTTGTTGCATTTTTAACTGTTACCCATACAATCTAAAAGCCAAAATAAAAAAGAATAGTAAAAAATAAAATAAAAAAGCCAAAATAAAAAAGAATTGTAAAAAATAAAATAAAAATGTTCTATTGAAACAATAGAATGTTATCAAAATTTAAAAATGGTAATGATGACTTATGAACAGAGTAACAAATTTTTATCATTCTCCACATGCATTCCAGTAATAATTTCAGCTATTTGAATGACTCTAGTAAATACTCAGTGTTGAAAAAATATTTTTCCCTTTAGCGCCAAACCAGCTATCACTGCAAACTTCATTGCTTATTTAGATAAGGCTCAAAATCCAAATTTTTTATTCAGCCATTAATAATAATAATAATATCGTGTGACCTGGCTGGCTCAGGTCTGGTGTCAGAGTTATCAGGTCGCACCTGTACAGGGCCTCTGACGTGACTTAACGACTGTTTTTAGGCAGCCGGGACCGACAGCTTAATGTGTCCTCCGAAACACGGGAGTGGCCCGAGGTAAAATCTTTCGGTCAGAACTGGGATCGAACCCGGGACCTTTGGGCTAGCAAACCAGCACTTAACCCACTCGGCTACGGCCACTCCATTCAGCCATTGAACATATAAATGTAATAGGTCATGTAAAAATCAATATCACAAAAATCAAGTTACAGGAGCATTAGCAACATTCAAAAATACCACAAGTATATAAAGCATAAAGTCGCAAGCATACAAAGTACAAAATCACACAAGCAATAATACAATCCCAATTTTACAATCATATAAAAGCACAAATCATATCATACAAAAGCATAATCATACGTCATGCCCAATAGTAGAGGCGAATTGATTGGCTGGATGTGAAGGGATTGGATATTGAGAGTAATTGGCAGAAGATTGTACAATATATTTTGTTTCATGTTCATGCCACATAATTTAGTGAACAATTTAAAATCAAAACTGACACCATATTTCAGATATATATTTTTCATTCACCTTTAATAGAGATACTGGAGGGTTGCATTTCACTTCTAAAGAGAAGCTTTGTCAGCAGTCTGACGTCATGGAAAACATCACAGATTATTTAGTGAATTCTTTCACCTGCAAATAAATTAAAACTGGGAATTATGAAATTCAAATGTTACCTCATAAATGAGATAGGCTAAAGCACCAAACCATATTGTTAATAAATTGAAGTGGTTCTAATCTGTCGAAATTTGATACTGGGGAAGTGATATGGAAGCCGTGTGGCATGGCTTGTATCTGTTCAGATAAGATAAGCACCTCAAGCCCCCCACACTCTAAGTACCTGCATGGAACTTATTATTAATATTATTATATAGGCCACTGCACTGCTAATTATTAATACTGCTATGAGAAGACTTTTATAATAATGACCAGATTTTAGAAAGGCTTGAAGTGAATCAACCTAATTGGCAGAATTCAAAAGAGTTAGCCTAGGCCAAACCCATGTTAGGTACGGTGATTCAATAATAAATACAGTAAGAGTAGGAAAATAGTTACTGTACTCAGTATTTACCTATAAGCTATCATCATAGAAAATTTTCGTAGGTTTCAATCAACTTCATAAATCACATAATATTAGAAATTCCAACCTTACACATAGCCTAAATTGTATCTAGGCAATAGATCTACATTGCATTGCATGTCTAGCTAAAATTAAACAAAGTAGAGGGCAGTAATGTTTGCACTTACCTAGAAATGTTACGGTTGTAGTCTCGTTGACGATTGAACAACAAATTAGGCTACAAGTTTTCTTGATAAAAATCTATAATAAATAATAAACAAACCAAAAACAATCAGCAAGCAGCGATTTGACGCCTGAGTCAGAAAACGATTTTTCCCACAAAATTAACGAACTCACTCAAGATGACAATCTAACAAACATAATTAATTCATTACTAACAAATTAATTGGCTTACTGTTACTGCACCTATATTCTCTTAAATAAAATAGTTTTATAATTTCTCTGATTCATTTTTCTTCTATATATTAAATAATATTAACTAATTGTATTTGTGATAATTACAATCATATCTAGCAGGAATATAAAGTTCAAGTTTGGCAATACTGCTGAGATATTAATGGGATATGCTGAGAATATTCTTAGGATATGACCGTTGAAATGATGAAAGATACGTTATAGATTTCCTACGCATGTCCCTAGGATATGACCGTCACATGACAAATTGATGCAATATTTAATGTTTGAATTCTTATTTGACCAATTTCCTTATTAACAAGGTGAAATTAAGATTGTATGGTCATTTTCTACATTACTGTAAACCTTAAACGTTCATGTTGAGATTTTTCTTTTTCAATATCCTGAGGATATCCTAAAGATATCCCAAAATGCCATGTCCCTGTGGGATATTTGGGGATCAGTGTGGGATATCCTGAGGATATTCTGTGCTATGTGGGTTTTGACAAGCTATACGGGAACTGATCTACATTAGCCTCAATATTTCTAATTTTCTCTGAAATAAAAGGATCATTCTCTTGATGAGTGCGAATGTCCATGAAAATTAAAGGAAAATCGGTTAATTTTAAAGTATTAATAGACTCAAACGTTTTTTCTTCAACTAAAGGCTTTGATTCTTCTGCTTCTTCATTAATTTCGTCCTGAAACATACGGGACAAACAATCTGCCACAACATTTTCTCTACCTGGTATATGTTTTACCTCAAACTGAAATGAAAGAAGTCTCAATACCCATCGACCAATACGACCTGACTGTTTTGGATGGTCGTTTCAACACCCATGAAAGAGCGGAATTGTCAGTGTACAATAAGAATTTAGAATGTTGAAGATACAATTTGAATTTCTCCATACCAAATATAGCAGCTAGACACTCGATTTCGTATGTAGAATACTTGCATTCAGCCTGGGTCAGTTTCCTAGAGGCATAAGCTATTGGTTGAAGAATACCATCAACTTCTTGTGAAAGAACGGCGGCGATCGCAGTACCACTGCCATCTGTATGCAAAATAAAAGGCAAATTAAAATTAGCAGTCCTCAAAATGGGTGGATTAATAATTGCATCTTTCAACTTTAGAAATGCTTCTTCATGTTTCTTTTCCCACACAAATTTAATACCTTTTTTTCTCAGCGCATTGATTGGCGCGGCAATTTCTGCAAAATTAGGAATAAATTTATGATAAAACTGAACCATACCTATAAATCTACCAACAGCCTTCTGGTTTTTGGGTGAAGGAAAATTTCTAATACTCTTAGTTCTGTTTGGGTCGACAGACACACCTCTGTGGTCAACTAAGTGTCCAAGAAACGAAATTTGTTCCTGTGCAAAATGAACTTTCTGAGGATTAACAGTAAAACCTGCTTCTCTTAACTTGTTCAAAACTACTGAAATATGTTTCAAATGTGAATTGAAATCCTTGGAATAAATCACAATATCATCCAAATAATTAAATACAAACTTAAATTTTACATCTTCAAACAAGGTGTCAAGAAGAGAAGTTAACGCCTGAGCTCCAATACTAATACCATAGGGAACTCTTAGATACTGATAAGTATTTTGCATTGTGCAAAACGTTGTAAGGTGACGACTTTCCTTCGCTAAAGGCATCTGATAATATGCTTGATTTAAGTCAAGAACTGAAAAATACTTAGCGCCATTAAACCAATGAAATGAATTTTGCATATCAGGAAGAGGTACGGAATCCAATTGAATACAACGATTCAGAGATCTGTAGTCTATTACCAGTCTCGAAGAACCATCTGATTTAGGTACCAGAAAACATGGACTAGCATAATTAGAAGTAGCCTTTTCAATAATTCCCTCTTTTAACATTTTCTGAACTTTTTCATTTAAAATTTGCATCTTTTTGGGATCGTACTGATAAGGTGCCTGTCTAACTGGCTGTGTTGAAGTTAAACGAATTTTATATTCAGCTAGGTTAGTCTTACTCAATCTGGTAGTAATTACATCCTGAAATCTAGATAATACATCACGTAATTGCTCCTGTTCCTTATTTCCCAAGTGAGCATATTCTGACTGTTCTTCCCCCACGGTGTTAGCATTCCTGGGTAGAAACGTTTGTGAATCCAAATCTAACGTAAATTTAAAATTAGGTCTGAAACCAAAATAATATCTATTATTAAATAAATCAATGATCATCTGACTATGATTAATGAAATCACAACCTATTATTACTGGTACTGATAGGTTGTCGCAAATAAAAAATTTATGTTTCCAACTAAAATTTTCAATTTTAATTTTCAAGTGTACTGACTCAGTTAGAACAAGTTGCCCTTTGTTCGCGGTGGTACATTTAATCTTTTCTTTCTGCAATTTTAAAGAAGGATTAACAACCAACAGATCTTGTAAAGTCGATTTAGAAATAATACTCCTAACGTCACCAGAATCTAGTAAAGCAGGAAAATTTCTAGCTGGCAAACCTATTTCACAACTAATAAAAGGAATAATTCTATTTGCAACAGGTTTAATTTTATATTTCCCAAATGGTTTATCTGACAATGGCTTTGTTTTATTTGAATTTAATTTAGAGCCTAGTAACCTTTTTGAGACATCCTCTTGTGCGCTATTAATGAAATTTGAAGTATTATTCAACTCTTGTGCCTTTGATTGTACCTTTGATTCAATATAATCTCTCTTAAACTGCTTTCCAAAATTACTATTTCGCGCAGATAATCAACTCTTTTTATTTCTACAATCACGAGAATAATGACCAAATTTTTGACAACTATAACACTTCACATCGCTAGCTGGCTTTTTTAATAACTGTATTTGCGGCTTTCTTTCAAAACTGGTTGATGCGGCGGCAGTGTCACTAATTTGGGGTCTATTTCTGAAATTAATAGATTGATTAATAGGTGCTGACCTACATCCTTTAGCTACATGCCCTATTTTCTGACAATTAAAACATTTTACTGGCACAGATTGTAATGACTTCTGATTTTGTACAGACCTATTATAACTTGTCGCCAATTCCATTTGTTTCCTCTCGAAATCAGCATACCTAACATTCTGGGATTGCACACACATTTCATTCAAGTCGTCAAAAGTGCGCGGTCTAAATTGAAAAATACATCTTGAGCGTTCCTCAGGATTTAATCCAGAAACTATAGTAAGTTACCTACTATTTCATGTTCTGATTTCCCCAGTCTCAATAATGCGGCTGACTCTTTAATAGACAAAATATAACTGGACAATGGTTCACCTGAACTTTGAAGCCTATAAAATTTTTCCCTCTCAATCACAGAGATTAATCTTTGTGGAATAAATTGAAATAGCACATCAGCATGGAAACGATCAAAAGTAATATTATTTTGTGAAGCTAACGTTATCCTATCAGCAAGGGGTCCTATCGCAAAAGGCTGAATTAAATGTAACAAATCGGTATCAGGAAGACAAGCGCGTTCTTTAATTTTCAAAGTGACAGAGATAAAATTCAATAAATCCTCAACTACTAATCCGTCCGCACTAGGTATTTCTCTAATTAAACTTTCAATAGGATTAGGCAGTCTATTATAAATGTTTGTCGCGCTAAATGTAGGTGTCTTGGCTAACTGTGATGCGTATGTGCTAACTTGACCTGAAAAATATTTATCTATCACTTGTTGTGATGTTTCTTCTATGATTTCGGGCCTATTGGGTGTGAAATCGAAAGAAGGGTTTGCCCTAGGTAAAGTTAGGCTAGTCGGTAGGGGTGACGGTGCTCTACTTCTAGCTATACTCTGTATTGTCAAAATCAACTCATAAATTCGTTTCACATCTTCAAATAATTTCTCTAACTTTTCCACTAAATCTTCATTAACGGCTTCTTTAGCATATACTAATAAATGAGTAATTCTGTTCAAAATATGCAAATATCTGCTAATTCCTTTTATAACCCCACGTTTATCTACAATTTCTTTTTCTTTAGGCAATTCCTGGAGATATCTATCTAAATTGCTCAACTGTTCTAAAATTGCTCCAAAAGCCTCTTCACAATTTTCTGCAGAATATACTATTCTACATATTTTAGGATCTGGTTCTTTAATTGCTTAACGGTATTTAGCCCTCAACTCATCATTACTAGAATTCTTTGTTATACTACTGGGTACCCCTAATGTTTTGAATTCGAAAATTAGCTCATTCTTAGACAAATAATCCGGATTCAGGGTTTGTACAAACAACTTATTTAAATCTACACCTGACTCAACTTGAGCTTTAACATCCCAGTAATTAGCTTTTGTCGGCATAATAGTTGGGAACCTAACTGGTGATCTCATTTCTGATGACGACATTGTAGACTATAAAATATCTCAGATATTATGTTCCAATATTCACTTTATATTTCAACTACTATTTCTTACACTGTTATTTTACACAATTGGCTTAACTATTCCTCAAGTTTTTGCATAGGTATTATCGGTATTCTTTAACAAAGTTCAAATTTCAAACAAAACCCTAAAATTTCCTAACCCTGGTTAGATAAAGATTTAAGAAAAGTTATGTAGCTTTAAGCTAATATTAATAATTTGATAACACTAGCATAGCAATCCACATAGTGATCAGCAGAGTGGCGCAGTAAATTGTCCCATCAATTTGTTTTAATTTAGAGTAAATTTAGAACGATGGAAACAACCAAAAATTTAGAAGGCGAAACGCGGAAAAAGGAAAACATTTCCTTTCTACACACTTGTACACCAAAACACCATCAAATACCCATGCATACAAAATCAAGAGGAACTAGGTTACCAAGCCAAATGAAGCGCATGTTTAGGAAACAACCACTCGAAAATATAATCACACCTCATTAAACTCAAAATAACCAAATTAAAGAATATACATTTCACTCAACAATACAGCCTAAACTTATAATTATTTCAAGTCTTTAAAATTATTGCGCATTTCGAAGATTACTTTAATTACCAAAATTATATCGTCGTTTTCGTTATCCCATTGAATTAATAGTTCCCCACAATTCGTTGCACTCACTTTGATCGAAGCAAGAAATATAATAAATTTGTTACCTCGTTCGATAATCCTTACTACTTCCAAGGTATTGAGTTCATGTCGGTTGATCTAATACAGCAAAATTCTCGTACTCTCCAATGCTGGAATACTCAAGGCCTCGAAGTTTCGAAGACTCCAATTCGGGAAGACTGCAATTCAGGAACGACTCTACGATTCGGGAATGACTCCAATTCGGGAACGACTCTGCGATTCGGGAATGCCCCAATTCGGCGAATGCTCCTATCCGGAAACTCCCCAATTTGGGAACCGCTGAAATTTCAAATTTTGTAACTTCCTATTTTGATAATGAAATAAACCCTTAACTTGAGATGAACACTACTATGTCCAATTTACTTTCCTGACCACAAATCCCAAACATTTATGTCGCTTAATTACACATCTACATTACTAAAATTCAAACAATTAAGCAAACCTAACCTTTACTTCATAAGTATCACAGCATCGCAGAATTCAAAATAGTTCACATTAATCTATAGCAATAAGGAAGTTGAGTTTCTTAGTTACATCATCAAATTCATAATCTTTTTATCACAACTAACTACTAACTTTTACTACTGATTTAAATTGAATATTTAATATCTTCCTTTTTTATACTAAACTTCTTCAAGTCTTATCCATAGCCTATGAATTCTGACAAACAATTGCTTACATCAATTACGTACATGAGAACAATTAAGCTAGAAATATAAATTCACAAAGTATTTCATATTAAAAAAATATTGTTGTTACCTTATAAAGCGGCGAAGTACATAATAGATTATCCTCTAACCAAACAAACTTATTCAAACAAAGATGAGGTGAGTGGCGGTTTCCTAAAAATTAACTTTAAATCACATTATAAAATAAATTTAACTGATAAACATTGCCCAGCACAAGGGCCTAAAAACAAAACTTCACATCACCATAACCTCAAATATCGACTGTAACTTCATCAAAACTAGCGTGGTCTTTGCTCCATGCAATTTTGTCGAGTGAATGAGCCTTTCATTGAATCAAAACTCTAGCTTTGCCTGCAGGCCTGCGCAGAACGCCTATTCCGCAAATGAAAAATGAACAGGTAAAGTGAGTGTAAGATAGAGCAAAAGAATGAGAAACTAGCTCTATCCTCTTTTACTAGACTAGCATGGGACTCAATCCTGCTCGATACTGTATCTCAAAACAATGCTTTACTGTACTACCAATTCCAACATGAAAACCCAATCGATTCAATTACTTTTATTGAAAATGAATAATTAAAATCTAAACTCTCCAATAACTAGCTTAAAATGTCCTAATTCAGAAAACTTTACATAAAAAAATATCTTTAAAATTTAATAATGTTTAAAATGATACTAAACAAGTAAGTTATTCAAGGTAATCTAACAAAAAAAATTTGGGCTACTCCCAAATTCATAACAAGATATAGAAAAATATAGTGTAATAGATGACATATATATTTTTGGAGAAAGAGTGAGATGGAGGCATAGGTAAATATGCAGAGTGAGTGAGAGTGAAAATTTGGACTGGTGGAAGGATGTGCACTCTTCTCTGATTGGCCCTTGCGGGCGGTCCCCCTCTTTTCTACCCTAGAGAGGGGGGTACACACTCTAAAAACAAAATGGCAGAATGGACGGTGGGTAGGGGTGGCCGGGACAAAATGGCGGATAACCACGCACCCTCAGGGCGGGGGTAAGGGGTGGGAGGAGCCAAAATGGCGCACCATGCGGGTGAGAGGGGGGGAGGGGGGTAAAAGGGGCGGGGCTACGCAGAAATCCCAACTAACCTCTACTTTCAATCACTTATACTGGTGATACTGAAGGGATGCATTTCACTTCTAAAGAGGAGTGAAATGCATCCCTCCAGTATAAGTGAGTGAAACTCATATATTAAATAAAAATACAGTTCCAGTTTTGATATTAGATTATTCATCAAGTATTTCGTCCTGGAAAACATCACAGATCTCTTTTTTCATCTCTGTGATGTTTTCCATGCCGAAATACTTAATGAACAATCAAATAAGTTATAATAACTGAAACTTTATTTCAAACTAGCGGTACCCGGCGTGCGTTGTTACGCCAGTGGCAGCAATGAGAGGGGGCATAGTGGGCTGTGATAATGAGGAATGCGTGGGGCAGGTAGACGGGCTATGCCCAAATAAAAACACACCTAATTTTTGTACATATTTTGTAACAATATATTTTCATCGAAATCGCTTCAGTGGTTAGGACACAAAATATCAAAGTATAAGTATGCATCATGGCGATTTGGAGCAGACAATGTTTGTAAACTAAAAGAACCCATTTATATACCCTGTCACTCACATTTTCCTAGCGAGAGGTTTGTGGGTGCTATTCAAGACTTGACCACTTTAAAGTGAAATGTACAGGTGGTACCATCTGTGGGCAAACGCCCAAAACTTCAGGTAATGCTGAGAAAACAGTATGGTGACTGAGAAACCACTGAATAGATTTTGATTAAATTTCCAGGTACCTGTAAAATCGAAAAACATTACTTGAAAACAATCCTGGTTTAAAATTTAATTATCATTTATGAGTTCAAGTTAAGCTTGAAGTTTTAAAAATGTAAAATCAATATTTTAGTTCATCTTAAAAAGATCTACCGAATAGTAAAAAAAATTATTAAAAAAAGTATGACTTCCATCCCCCCCCCCCACCACACCACCCAGAAACAATGGGGCACTTTGAACTCCGAATTTTACAGGAACTATCTCAATACTATACTGCATTGCACCTCAAATCTACATCAAAATCATTTTTTCCAAATTGTAATATTCATAATTTCACTTCTTTGACCACCCCCCCCCCACCCGGTCCCATCACTCAGGGGGTGAGGGGCACTTTGATTTCTCAAACTTCAGAAACTATCTGGGACTATTCTACCAGAAAAATATCAAAAGGAACAACAGCAGTTAGATCACAAAAATATCAAAGGGTAAGTAAGCAGACCCTCCCCCCACTCGCGGAAAAAAATGGGGGAATTCGAACTCCCAAACTTCACAGGAACTATCTTGGGACTATTCTACATTGTGCCAGAAATTTTTATCGAAATCGCTTCAGCGGTTAGGACACAAAATATCAAAGTATAAGTATACCCCCCTCCCCCCCGGAGAAAAATATGGGGGCTTTGAACTGCCAAACTTCACAGAAACTATCTTGGGACTATTCTACATTGTGCCAGAAAATTTTATCGAAATCGCTTCAGCGGTTAGGACACAAAATATCAAAGTATAAGTATGACCCCCTCCCCCCCGGAGAAAAAAATGGGGGGCTTTGAACTGCCAAACTTCACAGAAACTATCTTGGGACTATTCTACATTATGCCAGAAAATTTTATCGAAATCGCTTCAGCGGTTAGGACACAAAATATCAAAGTATAAGTATGCCCCCCCTAGCCACTGGAGAAAAAAAATGGGGGTGCTTTGAACTCCCAAACTTCACAGGAACCATCTCAGAACTATTCTACATCATCACTGAAAATTTCATTGAAATCGGTTCAGCGGATTCTGAGTTCAATTAGGACACATAAATATTAAGCGGTACAGTAGCCTACGTTTTGCCCCCCAGAAAAAGATGGGGGGCATCATGAACTCCCAAACTTCACAGGAACCATCTCAGGGCTATTCTACATCGTCCCTGAAAATTTCATTCAAATCGGTTCAGCGGTTTCTGAGTTTACTGGGAACATACATACATACATACAAACATACATACACACATTCATTTTTATATATATAGATAAATATATGACTTTCACTTTTTTTACTGGAGATACTGGAAGAATGCATTTCACTTCTAAACAAAAGCTTTGTCAGCCTCTCTGAAATGTTAGCAAGGCTGACAAAGCTTCTCTTTAGAAGTTAAATGCATTCCCACAGTATGTCCAGTGAAAGTGAGTTAGAATCATATATTTAATATTGATATGCAGTGTCAGTTTTTATATTAGATTCTGTTATGAGAGCAAACAAGCAGTTAGTAACACACTTGTTCTATTTAAATCATTCTATTGTTTTCATGGTTGGATGTGACTTCGACTGATCTTCATCCGATCTTCTAATTCTCTCTCCTTAGATGTCTTTGTCATTCTTATTATTCAAGTCTGCAACTCTCTCACTCAATTGATTTCTCGAGACTTCTCGTGATTTCTTCAGATTTCTGGAACGATCGAGATCATGTTTTTTGAAGATTCTCAAAGTGTCTGGTGAGCTCCAATTCTTGGAATTATACAACTACAACAGCTATATAAAGGAGTCCACATGAACCAGACAGTCAGTTCTCAAACCTGTGTGTGACAGATTGTATTACAGATCTCGTGCCAGTGGAGTAAACAGTGCTTTATTCAGTCTTTAGACAGTGTCAAGTGCAGAGACAAGTGTTTACTGTTTATGCAGCTTACTAATAGTTTAAAGACGTTGTGTTAAGTGATAATATTTGGGACTGTCAAATAACAAATTGGACTGTGTTTTTGTAAGTGATTAGTTGCTCTTTTTATAATTTCTTTCTGCATTATTGTACAGTTTATTAGACTCTTGTTTCTTTAACTATTGATCAGCCTGTAATAAATTATTCATCCGTACAGTTTTTGGACTCTTGTTATTTTATTATTGATTAGCCTGTAATTACTTATTTATCATTCCTTGTAAATAATTACTGAAAATAAGTATTAGCTTGTCATTTGATGATCTGTTTTTATTTCACCAATTGAACTTACAATTAATTTGTGTAAATAAAGTGCAAGTGTGAACTTTAGTGTTGCCAGCCTCATAGCTAATAGAACCCATAACAATAATTGTCAGAAGTTCGGATTTCTTTCAAGTTTAATTCAAAATGGCTGGAAAAATTACATTGTGTGATTTAAAAGTGGCTGATCTGAAATGGGAGCTAGAAGACCGTGATTTGGAAACATCTGGAAAGAAGTCAACTCTACAAGACCGGCTTCGTGAGGCTTTATTGGGAGAAGGAGAAGACCCAGCTACATATCTCTTTGAGACTACTGACATGAAATTGCTTACATCCATGGAGCAGAACTTCACATCACTGAAGGGTGAACTTCAAGAGAATATCACATCCATGGAGCAGAACTTTACATCCATGGAGCAGAACTTCACATCCATAGAGCAGAACATCACATCCATGAAGGACGAACTACAAGAGAATATTACATCCATGGAGCAGAACTTCACGTCAATGAACTTCAAGAAAATATGACGTCCACGAAAGGCGAACTACAGGAAAATATCACCTTATTACAAGAAGCCATGGAGGAGAAAGTTAAAAATCTTGCTGATTCTGTTAATCAAGAAGTCAGTAAGGTGAAAGAGGATTTGAAAACAATGGAAGATCGACTCAAGAAGCTGGAGTGCTGTGCTAGATCTCCAAGCAGACATGAAGAAGTGAATAGATCTTCAGACATTCCAGACCTAGCCATCTCAGAGAAGTCAGTGTTGGAAATGAAGGAGGAAGATAAGCAGTCAGTAACTCTTCCCCAGCATACTGGGCTGCCAACCTATGATGGGAAGACACCATTAGAAGACTACCAAATGCTTTTTGAGTCAGCAGCAGAGTTCCAGGGGTGGTCGCCAGCAACAAAGGCCTATGTCCCAAGGATGAATCTCTGAGGTGAAGCATTGGCAATTGTTCACTCAATTCCATCAGCTGAGAGGTGGAGTTTCAATGAGCTGTGGAGACGCCTAGAGATGAGATTTGGCAACAAGCACCTGGAGCAGTTGTACCAGTCCCAGCTCAACAATAGGGTGCAGAGGCCTAATGAATCGCTGCAAGAGTTTGAAGCTGATATTGCTCAACTTGTTAGGACTGAATATCCATCTGCAGATGACAACACTCATGAGAGCCTTGCAGTGGAAAAATTCTTGAATGATTTAAGGATACCAGAGACCCAGCAGTCTATCAAACTAGCCAGAACAAAGACACTGAATGATGCTTTGGCCCAAGCCTTAGAGTTTGAAGCAGTTTGGCAGTCAGTACCAGGTAATTCCAAGGTGAGAGCTGTAGAAGCTGAAGGGATGGAGGCAAGCACTATTCAAAAGATCATTGAACAGGTCCTAGAAAAGTTGAGATCCAGGAATAAGGAAGTTCGATGCTGGGCTTGTGGTAAGATTGGACATATAAGGAGTGAGTGCACAGTAAAACCAGGTGAGAAGAAGGAGCAGGTAAACTAAAAAGGGTTGATAGGAAGGGGCAGCTGTCAACCCAAAAGCAGGAGGCCCCAGTAAGGAAAGCAGAGGTGGCATCTCTTGCTGGCAGCAGAAGTAGTCTGTACATAGATGGTATTGTGAATGGGCAAGCAAGGCAACTACTTCTTGACACAGGAGCTACAATGACTATCCTGAATAAGAGCACAGTCCTTGATAAGGAAGGAATAAAGTCATCAAGGTGGACACTCCACACGGTTACAGAGGACTTGGCTACAGTTATTGGGGAGATAACTGCTACCCTCCTCACCGGTGGCAGTTCCTTCAAACATCAGGTGTTAGTGGCAGACATTCAGGAGGATGTTATACTTAGGATGGATTTCTCCAACAAGTTTGGGCTCAAGTTAGACTTGAACAAGAAGACAGTTGTAATTGGGGAAGAAGAGGTTCTACTTCACCCAGGGAAGCCAAGCAACAGCAGAGTATTACTACTGACTGATGTCACTCTACCAGCAAGGAGTCAGATTGTAACCTATGGGGAAATGCAGGATGACATGGAAGAAGGACAGAGTGCACTCCTGGAGCCAGCAGGTCAAGGAGACAACTTGCATGAAGGAGTCTTAGTGGCAAGAACATTATTCCTGACCAGCAACAAGTTTCCTGTGTGCATTATGAATGTGAACAACTTCAAAATTACCTTAAAAGGTGGAAGCACCCTTGGACATGCTCAACAGCCTCTTCAGTGGTAAGACAGATCCAGAAGTCTCAAACAGTCAACAAGGGTCTTCCAGAGGAACTGCAGGAATTTGCTACTAGTACTTGCAAGGATCGTACAAAAGAGCAGGCTGCCAAAGGGAAAGACTTCATTACTAGATACCAGGATATCTTCGGAATTGGTGCAGGGCCAAAAGGAAGAACAAACATTGTAGAGCATGCAATAGATACTGGTGATGCTAGGCCTACACAACGCTGCCACTAGCCAAGAGTGAGGAAGCAAGGAAGGTTATCAAGGACATGGAGGCTGATGGGGTCAAAGAGCCTTCAAGCAGTTCTTGGGTGTCTCCAGTGGTGTTGGTCAAGAAAAAAGATGGGTCAACAAGATTCTGCATTGACTATCGCCTGTTGAACAATGTCACCAAGAAGGACAGCTATCCATTGCCAAGGATTGATGACACATTGGACAGCCTGGAAGGATGTAAATTGTTTTCGACATTAGATCTCAAGAGTGGCTACTGGCAAGTTGGTTTGAAGCCAGAAGACAGGGAGAAAACAGCATTCTCAATTGGAGAAGGACTTTGGCAATTCAAAGTCATGCCTTTTGGACTATGTAATGCACCAGCTACATTTAAGCGGCTCATGGAGAATGTGTTGAGAGGATTATTTTTGGAAACCTGTTTGGTCTACTTGGATGACATCATTTTTCTGGGAAAATCATTCAGGCACCACTCACACAACTTGGAGCAAGTTTTTCAGAGGCTGAGGCAAGCAAATTTAAATTGGATCCAAAGAAGTGCAACCTGTTCAGAAGACAAGTCAACTACCTTGGACATGTGGTATCAGATTCTGGAGTCTCTCCTGACCCAGAGAAAATAAAAGCTATTACACAGTGGCCAGTCCCACAGGATAAGCATGAAGTGAGAAGCTTTTTGGGTCTTTGCACATATTACCGGCAGTTTGTCAAAGGATTCTCCAACATTGCAAAACCCTTGACCAAATTGACTGAGGACAAGAGCAGCTTCATCTGGGATGAAAACTTTCAGCAAGCTTTTGATGAGCTAAGGCATGTTCTGATAAATGCACCAATCCTGGGTTATCCAAGAGGAGAAGGAAAATTCATCCTGGACACAGATGCAAGCAACATAGCCATTGGAAGAGTACTTTCTCAGGAGCAGGAAGGAGTTGAGACAGTCATTGGATACTTCAGTAAGGTCTTGTCAAAACCAGAGCACAACTACTGTGTCACCCACAGAGAGCTATTGGCAGTAGTTGAGGCAGTTGGACACTTTCACAAGTACCTGTATGAAAGACACTTTCTGCTGAGAACAGATCATGCAGCCCACAAGTGGCTCCTACGATTCAAGACTCCTGAAGGACAGGTGGTACACTGGATTGAGCGACTTCAAGAGTATGTCTTTGAGTCAATTCATCAAGCAGGAACCAGTCATGGGAATGCAGATGGACTCTCAAGAAGGCCATGTGAGAAAGATTGTAAGCACTGTTCACATCATGATAGCAAGGAAGGCATGCTGAGAAGAACAACAGTGGTTGCTGATTTGTGGAGCAGTGACCAGCTTCAGAAGGACCAGGAAGAGGATCCTGACCTGAAATATCTTTGGGCTTGGAAATGCACTGGACAAGGAAGACCAGCCTGGCAGGAAGTGGCACCTCTTTCACCAAGTGTGAAGACATATTGGGCCCAGTGGAGCTCAATTGTTGAAGATGAGGGAGTACTGAAAAGGGAGATTTAGAATGCAGCAGGGGATCAGAAGAGACAACAGGTTATTGTCCCAGTAAATCGTGTACCAGAAGTGCTTAGAAGTCTGCATGATGGCAAATCTGAAGGACATCTTGGTCTACACAAAACAGTGGAGAAGGCCAGGGAACGATTTTATTGGCCAAGATTAAGAGAAGATGTCAAAGACTGGTGTAGGAAGTGCATAATCTGTGCAGCAGCAAATGGCCCTCTGAAGAAGAAAATGGCATCAATGAAGACCTACAATGTTGGAGCACCATTTGAGAGAGTGGCTATTGACATTGCTAGACCTTTCCCTACCACCAATGATGGGAACAAGTATATTCTAGTGGCCATGGATTATTTCAGCAAATGGGTTGAAGCATATGCCTTACCAAACCAGGAAGCAGTTACAGTGGCTGATGTGTTGATAAAGCAGTTCTTCAGTCATTTTAGTGTTCCATTGGAACTGCACTCAGATCAAGGGAGAAATTTTGAGTCAGAAGTGTTCAGCAGAGTGTGTGAGTTGATGGGCATCTGGAAACCAAGGACCACTCCACTGCATCCCCAGTCAGATGGTATGGTTGAGAGAATGAACAGGACAATGCAGCGATATCTGAGGAAGGTGGTTTCTGACAATCAGCATGATTGGGATCAGCATCTCCACTTCTTTCTTATGGCATATCATAGCTCCATCAATGAGACAACAAAGGAAACACCTGCTTGCATCATCTTTGGCAGAGATCTACAGCTACCCTGTGATCTACAGTTTGGAAGCAAGCCTGGTGAAACATTCAAGGAGAATGACTACATCACTCAATTGAGGAAGCATATGGATGAGACCCATGAGAAAGTACGCACCAATCTTGAAGAAACAAGCCTGAAGATGAAGGAGAGGTATGACATCAAGGCTGACGAAGGTGGATACAAAGCACGATACCTAGTCTGGCTACACAACCCAAAGAGGATTCATGGCTACAGTCCAAAACTACAGAACCAGTGGGAGGGGCCTTATGAGGTTGTGACTAGGATCAACGATGTAGTATACCAGATAAGAAAACCTCCAAGAGGGAAGCCAAGAGTGGTTCATTTCAATCATTTGTCTCCATTTCATGGTTATAACAGTGCTGAGGAAGGACAAGCAGCTCAAGTTCAGTGCACTACATCCCTGAAGGAGTCTGATGATGACTACATGCTGGCACCAGGAGGAAAAATGTTCCAGACAAGTGAAAGGGACTTGTTCACCCTGCCAAAGGAGTATGCACTGACACACTGTGTCACCAGCAACTTGACAGAATCTCGAGGCATTGCTACAGTCTTCAGGAAGAAGTTTGGTGGTCTCAAGGACCTGGAACAGCAAGGACCAGCAGAAGGAAATGTTCTTCATCTGCAGTGGCATGGTCAGCATCTCTTCTACCTGGTGACTAAGATGCAGACTGAGGTGACACATTGCGGACTTGCTTGGTTAAGCCACAGACAACTAAACAGACTGTTCACGCTAGTTCCAAAAACACGCGCTAGAATGCATAGGTTTAGCGCCTAGAGAGTAGAGTGTTTCCCTCTCTACTTTCTCTGTTCTGTTTGCTCTCACTCATCATCACTCCCCCCATCCATCACTTCTTCATTCCTATTCCTGCAACATCATCTACACGCGAGTGCTCGCTCCTTTGCATAATATGCATGCTCACCCACCCCTCTAACACTGTTGCCAGATCAAGCCTTATTGCCAGATCTCATTACATTTTACGTTTTTCTTTGCTACTGCGTGCTCTGATGTGATGACAGATCTCCTGCGGGCTACAATAATAATAACAATTTGGTTGACTCTTGACTGCCTCTTTAGTATACTGCTAGTGCGAATCCCGTTTCATTTCATTTTGTCAAAATATTAATGAGGCTCTATAACTAAATTATTTAGATTATGTGATAAAATATTATTTGAAATAAAAATAAATTTGAATTATTGTGAAAATTTTAAATAGAAAAATAATTAGAATACGTTTCTACAATGTTTACCTTTATTTAACATTTTGAGGAAGTTTCATTTCCATCTATGTGTTTACTTCCGTTAACTTTTTCTAGGAATAATTTTATGTTACTGTTTAGGCTGACTGAACACCGACTATTACACACCTCTTTTGAATGACAAAAAAAGTTAAAATGTTTTGAGAAAAAAATAAACCGATTCAACGGAGTATTGAAGGACCCGATATTCCATACCTATTCTATAGTAAATAAATAATAATACATGGATTTTTATTTTGAAAATTTATATGGAGTTTCTCACCCCTACAAAACCCGCCCGCGGATAATCCAAGACAGTGCATCGAAATTTTCTCAATGTCCTCCACTTACATTCCAACGTCAATCCCAAAAACCTATAAAATTTATTCAACAGAAAGTCAGAATATTTTTCATGTCACTTTTTATTTTAAGCACCTCTACGAGAGGATGATTTCTTGATAAAACTTCACATACACATTTTGCTCACTTTTCAATGCCTAATGCCAATATTATTTATTTATCCTCTACAAAATAATTTAAAAATAAAAAAAGCACCTACTTTACTTACACTTCCAATAAAGAAAGCTAAAATTACTCACAAACAAAAAGTTTAAAATTTCTTTAGCCCCCCGTTTTTGAACGAGATTTTGTTTTTCACCTCCCCCCCCCCCAAATACCAGTGAATTACGGTATCAAAAAGCGTTCAAATTACATTTAGTACAAATTTTTCGGTGTCTATCTGATAGAAAAAAGAATTTTCCAAAACTATTAACATTTAAAAAGTTGAAAATGTTGACCCTGTTGAAATGGAAAAAGATTAAAATTTCCCCCAAAAAATGTGGAAATCGGGGGAAAAATCCCGATTTTTGCTCGCGAACTGCTCGCCTACGAGAACAGTTGGGCACCCCAGTATTAGTGATTTGTAATTCAGTTTTTAGTAATCCGCCAATGTTAACTGTCACCGGTCAAAACTACTCGGTATATATAGTAAATTGATCCAAACTTGATTTTTCCACACTTTTGTCTGAATTCAAGATTTTCTCAATTCGAATTAATGCTTTTTTGATTAGTTGATCCCAGTTGAGTACAAGATATTTTTCTCGAGCCACTCC
Source organism: Conomelus anceps (assembly GCA_948455865.1). Classification (NCBI taxonomy): domain Eukaryota; kingdom Metazoa; phylum Arthropoda; class Insecta; order Hemiptera; family Delphacidae; genus Conomelus; species Conomelus anceps. The sequence continues at coordinate 43,041,849 of OX418221.1, forward strand.
CGTGTTTCGGAGGACACGTTAAGCCGTCGGTCCCGGTTGCATATTAAAAAAAAGCATTCGTTAAAAAAACGGCTAGGTGGAAATACCTGTAAGGGTCTCCCCACCACGAAAAGCCATACGAATTTATTTATTATAATAGAGAATAAATTGAGTGGAAGAAGGTTCATGTTGAATACATATTAGGTTATACATTTTATTTGTCTCTGGTTCGCAAGCCATTCCTATGAGGTTCAAAGACCAATATACCCCTCCACCACCTCTTATGAGATATAGGCTAACTACATTATTCTAGAAAATAGTATAGGTACTATATCAGTAATTATCTTAAGACAATTGGCGACCCCAAGCAAAACGCATTTGGCGGCCATTCCGTTTATAATATTGTGAATTTAATAATGGTGTAAGCCTATCAAAATATCACAACAGGCTTCTCTTACATTAAATAATAAAAACAAATTCTAGTATGAAATGTTTTACAATGTAATATCAATAAATAAATAATTCAATTGAATTATAAAATAATATAATAAATTGTCATAGTATTCAGTAGGCTATATATTCGAAGCAACTGTGATTTAGGAACAATTTATACATTCATTTGATTAATATATCAATACAAATAATATTAACCTTAATGATATTGATACAAATTATACTGATCAAAAAAAAACATTGATTAATGATTATCACCATCACATCATCTATATAAATAAAATTAGAGTTTTGTCTGTACATTTATCAGAATTGTATATTTTTTGGTTATTTTTACGTTTTATACATTAAATAAGCCGAAAATAGTCTTATCTCACTTTCTGTCTGTCTGTCTGTCTGTCTGTCTGTCTGTCTGTCTGTCTGTCTGTCTGTCTGTCTGTCACGGCCGCAAAAGTATTTTTCGCGGCCTTCTCCTCAAAAACGAGAGCATCGATCGGGATTTTAGTTATTGAACAGTATTGAAAACATTATTGACAATGTCTTTAGCTATAAAAAACTAAATTAACTTTTTTTTAACAGAGTAATAAACGTTTAAAAACCAAGTACTGTGCGATTTTGGATACATTTTACGCGGCCTTCTCCTCAAAAACGAGAGCATCGATCGGGATTTTAGTTATTGAACATTATTGAAAACATTATTGACAATGTCTTTAGCTATAAAAAACTAAATTAACTTTTTTTTCAACAGAATAATAAACGTTTAAAAACCAAGTACTGTGCGATTTTGGATACATTTTACGCGGCCTTCTCCTCAAAAACGAGAACATCGATCCGGATTTTAGTTATTGAACATTATTGAAAACATTATTGACAATGTCTTTAGCTATAAAAAACTAAATTAACTTTTTTTTCAACAGAATAATAAACGTTTGAAAACCAAGTATTGTGCGATTTTGGATACATTTCTTCCAAGTTTTATTACCACATAAGAATAAGAACAAATCACGTAATTTATCATGATATATCAATCAGCTGTTCTCAAATATAAATGGTGGGCCCTTCGCGGCGTTATTTACGCTGTCTGCAGACTTGTGTAGCCGGAGCATTGCAGTCTTTTAGGAAACATATGTCTGGTGAATTAAAGCTCATCTTATGTTTTATCAATTATTTCTTTGTTGAAAAAAAACAAAATTTTCTAATTTCAATTTATCAAAACAAAAATTAACATTTTAGGAAGGTGCGGTTTGTGCCAGGCTCTTGGGAATTCGCCAGGTAGCACTATTATTACCATGTAAGAAAAAATCACGTAATTTATCATGATATATCAATCAGCTGTTCTCAAAAAATATTCTCTCCGATGCCTCTCACTGAATTGTTTACATTCTAAGTTGTTTACTAAGGGCCCGTTCACACGATACAGTTCTTGTGCGGTACAGTAAATTTGCTGTATCAGTTATTTTGCAGTGCTTTCGTTTGCATGTAAATTTCATATTGTATGTTCACACAATACTGTTTCGACTGGATCCAGTAAAAAAGCTGTTCTAGCCGATTTCTACATTCGGTTTTGTCTTCGAAAACTGTATCACTAAAATCAGCTGTACCGCAAAATAACTATCCGTATCCGGTGGCACATGTATTGTACCATAATGGATATGTTCAAATGATACGCTTATTACGCTGGAAGCAGTCTTCAGATCGTCAGCATTGATCTTCTTCATTGATATTCTTCAGCATTGGTCTTCTTATTAGTGAATTCCAGTGTCCAGAAGTGGAAGATATTAATTGTGAAAATTTAATTTCTCTAATATATGAGAGACCCGCCTTGTGGGACAAGACTTAAGATTAATATAAAAATAATGAGAGAAAAATGTGTAGAATATTGAAACCAGAATTTGCGTACTTTGATCAAAATTTAAGAGAAACCTTCAGTAAGAAACTTATTTTAAAAAATCTTACACAAATAAAAAAAATCCTGGACTGGAATAAATAAAACTGAACTGGAAGTGCAATGGTGGGAGTTGCTGGTCTCCTATCGGGCGCCTCCCCAGGTGGCGGATTTGGGGATGCCTCCTAGATATAGGTGGTACCGGGGAAATTAAATACCCGGGGTGGACCTAAACCAGCATAGAAACTGCTGCCTTGCAGATGGAGGTCAATGGAAATCCAAAGGCTAAGGGAAGAAAACCCCAATAGAAAATTGACTGCTGTCTTGTAGTTCAGCATTGGTTTGTTAAAGGCTAAGGAAGGAAACCTGAAAAAATTCCCGGGTCCTCCAGGTTGGGGGTTGGATGTGGGGCTAACTCCCCCACTCCATAAAATAAACATTTGTTATGGAAGCACAAAATGATAGGAACAGACGGCCCTCAAGGAATTTAGTAAAGGAACAGACATTTAAACGATCGCTGGATAGGAACCGTTGGTGACAATTACTAGTGCAGGCCAAGACCCGTCCTGGGTTGTAGGGCCACTGAAGAAGAAGAAGAAGGACGCGCAATGGAAGAAGGAGGAGAGCACAGCAATAAGCAGCAAAGCCGCACCATGTGAACTTCACAGTACAGTTGACGCCGTACAGTAAAATACCGTACCGCAAAAAAACTGTATTGTCTGAACGGGGCCTAAGCTGCTAACAACTTCATGATCGTTGCTATCAAAAAAGCCGAAACATATTTAGTCTTATTTCTAAACATAATCCGTACGAAGGACGGGCACAATAGCTAGTATTAAATATAAAGCGAAATATAACTTTTATTTTTGTAGCAAAATCGTTGATAGCTTTGGAGAAGTTAAGACGGGTAATGCTGTTTTTGATGGAAATAATTTTTGATTATTATTTTGTTGTGCAAAAACATTGTAACTGTGCAGTGACTTTTGTATTTCTACATCGGTCACCGCTACAGATTCTGTCAACGAGCGCCGTGACTTATCTTATCTGAGTTACAGATAGCGGCGCTAACCGTTCGGACGTATCACTTCCCATAGTTATATGATGTATAGTATTTTCCCCCTTGGAAAATACTGTATCCGCCACTGATTTTACACAAATGTTTTTTTTTTAATTCTTGCTTGTATAGGGTATTCCATATTCCCAGGCGTTTCAGCCCCCCCCCCCCCCCCATTGGAGAGGTCCTGGTTCCACCACTGGGTGATAGCGTAGGGTTGGCGTAGGTTTATGAGATCTCTTTATTATCTTATATTATTATGATTATTTCTATCTAATGTTTTTGTGAGTTATTTGATTTGAGAGTTAATCAATAATGATCTTATTATGTAATAACTTGGCAGCCTTATTCGCAAGCCTATGAAGCCGGCCCTGACTACATATCAAAACCTGAAAACAAAACCTGATGAAGAAAAATCTTACAAATCATTGAAAAGTTATAAGAATTTTTTTAGACATTCAAATAAATTTTTAGTAATTCAACAATCTTACTGAAACATATCAGTCATCAGTCAATAAAATCTTAGCTCAAAGTTATAACAGTGTATTTACGATATTTTGTGATGCATTTCCCAGTATATTTATCCTATGTATATTATATTTATTATTGCAGAAATAAAAACTTGTTTACTGTACTTAAATTACCTGTTTATTTATTGTCCTTTACTTATTACCTGTTTATTTATCATCCTTTACTTATAGCCTGTTTGTTTAGTTATTTGAAAGTTCACCCCATCTCATAATATTGTATGACTGTATCCTTTTTAGGTTAATTTAAAGGTGGACACTAAAAGATAAAATAGCGAAATTGGTCTCGAAAGTCATAAAGTATAAATATAATACAGTATAATTTATTCATCTAATAAGTAATTATTAGACCCTGGAATTATCTTATTAACTGTCGGAATAATTAAAGTCTGTTTCCCTAGATGCGTTTTAGTGGCGCAATGCCACGAGCCAAATAAATAAATAAATGACTGTCATTGGTTTAGTTGGTGATGGACGTCACTGTCATCCAATGACAGCCATTTATTTATCTGGCGAACGGCGCTGCGCCGCTAAAACGCGTCTGTGGAAGCATATTTTAAACATATACAGTACATACAGAGTGTCCCATGTAAGGTGTAAAAGCCGGTTACCAGAGATTCTACATCAAATTTTTGACAAGAAATGTTCAGTGACGTTTTTGAAATGGGGCCTTTGTTTTCGAGATATCTCGATTTAATGACTTTTTCGAGATATGCTCACTTCCCGCCATTAAATACTCAATAACTCAAAAACTAGTGATCGGATTGGAATTATAATGACATTGTTGGAGAGAGCACAGCATTTCGATAAAGATACACGTATTTTCAATATGTAACCCCATCATTAAGGGTATCTTTTTAGGGGTCAAAGTACAAAAAAGTGGATTTTCTGAAATCTCACTGAAATTTCATAGCGATTTTTCTCGATTTGTTTTTAGGGTGGCATAATGAAAATTTTACATGAAAAACTTTCTCATTTCTTAAGCTTCAAAATGAGTCTAAAATTTTTCAAATTGATGAATTGCAAATCCTTGAAAATTGTTGAAAACTGTCACAAACCCACAAGAATAAGTGTCTAAGGGACAAGAGCTGAGAGAGTAGAAATTTGATTTCAAAATCTTGTTGTAATCAGATGTTTTTCCAAAATAAATTATTCCCTGAGTGACCGCAGGAAGCCGTTGAGGGCAATTTAAATAAAGTAACAAGACACACTACATAAAAATACCTATCTACAGTAAGCACTGTATTACAGAACTCTTATCAGAAACTTCTTACCGAATCACAGCTCAGAAGTCATCGTTGGAAAAATAAGTGATTCTTCAGAACAAAATTCCTTAATTAAGTTGAATATTTTTAAGACTGTTCCATTGTATTAGATTGAAAATCAACATCAACTGAAGAAAAATGAGTATGTAACATACTCATTTCTGATGACTGAAACACGATATCAGTTTATTCAAGTGCTATGGTCTATGCGAAATTTCCTACTGTATAGTTTATTTTTTTATCTATTCATGTATAGAATGCGTGCCATTTCACAATAGATTGAGAATAGAGTTTTTCAATTTAACGTAACCTGACAAAAGAATAAGCAGATACCAAAAATTATTCATCATAACGTGAATCAGGCTAGTATAAATAAAAATAATTTCCAGTAAATGCGCCAGAAAACCATGTATCCACATATTCCTTGCCTCAAAGCATTAAGAGGCAATTTTCCCATAAGATCAAAAATATCTAAAATCTTTTATTTGGAAACAATTTTTATTGATAAATTTTTAGATAAATTTATTAGATGAAAATTTATCTAGCTCTTTACAAAAAATTTCAATAATTTTTTTTTAGATAAATTTATTATTTGAGATCGCATAAAAATTAAACAAATACTTCACAATTTAAATGTTTGTTGAAAAAATATGGCCCAAGAATATGATTATCGATTATTCCAGCCCACACATTATTCGAAAATTGTGTTGAAAGTGAAACCGGTTTGGTCTCATTACATGAGGATTTTCAGTTGCCCAAGTATGTGTATTATGAAAATTGACGGCACCACTTCTTGTGAACGTGCTGTCATCCAATCTACCTTTATTTGGAAGCAGTGATTCAACAGAGATTAATTATTTTAGAAAACATCTGATTACAACAGGATTTTGAAATCACATTTCTACTCTCTCAGCTCTTGTCCCTTAGACACTAATTCTTGTGGGTTTGTGACAGTTTATCAACAATTTTCAAGCATTTGCAATTCAACAATCTGAAATATTTTAGCCTCATTTTAAAGCTTGTGAAATGAGGAAGTTTTTCATTATGTCACCCTGAAAACAAATCGAGAAAAATCGCTTTGAAATTTCAGTGAGATTTCGGAAAATCCACTTTTTTGTACTTTGACCACCAGAAAACCAATCTAAATGATGGGGTTACATATTGAAAATACGTGTATCTTTATCGAAATGCTGTGCTCTTTCCAACAATTATAATTCCAATCCGATCACTAGTTTTTGAGTTATCGAGCATTTAATGGCGGAAAGTGTGCATATCTGGAAAAAGTCATTAAATCGAGATATCTCGAAAACAAAGACCTAATTTCAAAAACGTCACTGAACATTTTTTGTCAGAAATTTGATGTAGAATCTCTGGTAACCGGCTTTCACACCTTACATTGGACACTCTGTATATACTGTTAAATATAACTAATATGAATATATATCAGTTAAATATAACTAAATTACTGCTGAAAATAACTGATCAAGCGCTGCCAGCTTAAGCTTTCTGCTTCTTTTTTTATTCTGTACTTTAACTCAAAATGGGGTGATTTTTTCAACAAGAGTTGAATACGACTTTTGCTCAATTGTTCAAAGTTGATCAGAAAGGGGTTATTTATTCAAACAGCGTTGAATACGCCTTTTTTTTTTTTTTTTTTTGAGGATGAAGCCCACATAGGTCTGAGACCTGTGCTTGGGTATGAGTTAGATGATGGTGATTTATGAGTTAGACCTACAGTTTTAGGTGGGTTCCGAACCACCGGGAAGTGATTTTCAGCAGAGAACAGTGCCTTTTTTGCTGGCCAATCTAATCGGTCACCGTTACAAACAGGACCTACGAGAACGCAGCTTATCTATCTGATTGAACAGATACCTGCTACGGCTCGCGGCTATCACTTCCCAAGTTTTGAAGTTTAAAAAGGCTCAAACAAATGTCCCCCTATAATCCCAACTTTCAATTTTTCCCTAAATTTTGCACCCCTACAATTATAGCCCTCGCATAAACGGGTGGCATAGCATTATTCGTAATGTCCTCAACTTACCTTTCACCTCCAATTACGAAACCCTTGAAAAATCATTTAACAAAAAAAATTTTTTCCAAAATTTCATTTTTTTAACATGTTCCATTTCAAGCGACCCTCTTTTTCTAGGGGATTATTTCACAAATGCATATTCTGCCGACTTTCTAATGCCTTAGGGGTGACTTTTATGAATTATTCCACATCGCATTTAATACAGTATTTTCCATTATATCTGATATAAGAAACGAATTTTTAAACATATTAATATTTAAGAAGTCCACAATTTCAACCCCCTCATTTCTTTTGAAGAGAATCCATTTGTGCCGCACAAATCCCAATAGATTGCCTTGCGCTTAAAAATGAAAAATCAAGAAGCTCTTCATTAAAAAAAATTGACAAATTTCCAGTTTTAAACCACTTTCATCCCCCTAAACGATATATTTTTCCAAATCGCACACATATCATTTCGTTTAACTCAAAAATCACTATAGAATCAAAAAAAAAAAAAAAAAAAATATCAATGTCCAGCTTTTCAAAAATTTTTACCCCGTCCTAAACCCCCCAAAAACCAAATTTTCCAAAAACGTTTCACAACAACTTATGACCCAATTACCCTAATTATGACCTAATCACCCAATTCTGATTTAAAACTATTTTCGAAAAAAAAACATTCATCAAATTTTCAACAACCCCCCCCCCTTCACCCGGTGATTTGGGGCACTTTTTGGAAATGTCTGTTTCCTCCCTATAGTTTTGAGCTCAACCGAGAATAAACCACTCACCTACAATCAAACCCCCATCATTGAATCTTCAATATCAATAAGTGAGAGAGGAATTCCAGAGTTGCTGATTTAATTACTTTGAAGAACTTTTACATGAAGTAGCAATAACTCAAATTTTCCCGCATTGCAACATGTGCTGCTTCCCGTGGACGAGTTTTCTATCCGTAGAGTGCCGACAATTCAAGTATTCCCGAACTGCAACAGTGCTGCTCCCCGTGTTGAAATCAGAATTAAATCATTAACTAGGAAATCCGCAAGCGACGTGATCAATCTGGTTGTTTCTGTAATCTGTGGTTAAGCTGAGGGACAGGATGCAAACATTAGAAGTGAGAAAACTTGACATACCAAGGCTTGGAAGTGGTTATGATGGCTTGGACTGGGCAATTGTGAAGCCAATTTTGCAAAAAGTGTTCCAATCCACTGGTATCCAGATCACCATTTGCATCTACAACCCTTGGAGGGTCAAGGAGGAGTTGGTCAGCAGTCAAGGAAGACATCAGCCATCTAAGGTGCCATTTTTCTGGGACAGTACAATTTCTCAAGGTGGGGGTAGTGTTACAAGAGCAAACAAGCAGTTAGTCACACACTTGTTCTATTTAAATCATTCTATTGTTTTCATGGTTGGACGTGACTTCGACTGATCTTCATCCAATCTTCTAATTCTCTCTCCTTAGATGTCTTTGTCATTCTTATTATTCAAGTCTGCAACTCTCTCACTCAATTGATTTCTCAAGACTTCTCGTGATTTCTTCAGATTTCTGGAATGATCAAGATCGTGTTTCTTGAAGATTCTCGAAGTGTCTCGTGAGCTCCAATTCTTGGAATTATACAACTACAACAGCTATATAAAGGAGTCCACATGAACCAGACAGTCAGTTCTCAAACCTGTGTGTGACAGATTGTATTACAGATCTCGTGCCAGTGGAGTAAACAGTGCTTTATTCAGTCTTTAGACAGTGTCAAGTGCAGAGACAAGTGTTTACTGTTTATGCAGCTTACTAATAGTTTAAAGACGTTGTGTTAAGTGATATTATTTGGGACTGTCAAATAACAAATTGGACTGTGTTTTTGTAAGTGATTAGTTGCTCTTTTTATAATTTCTTTCTGCATTATTGTACAGTTTATTAGACTCTTGTTTCTTTAATTATTGATCAGCCTGTAATTAATTATTAATTTGTACAGTTTATTGGACTCTTGCTATTTTATTATTGATTAGCCTGTAATTACTTATTTATCATTCCTTGTAAATAATTACTGAAAATAAGTATTAGCTTGTCATTTGATGATCTGTTTTTATTTCATTAATTGAACTTACAATTAATTTGTGTAAATAAAGTGCAAGTGTGAACTGTAGTGTTGCCAGCCTCATTTTAGCTAATAGAACCCATAACAATTCTTTTCCATCATCAATAATGTTTTCTCATTAATCTATATTTCTGATTTTGTTGTTGTTGTTGCAGAATTTCTATTAATTTATTTGTGATTTTCTATGTGGCGAACTCTCTTCAATATAAATTGTGCGATGACTTGAAATTTGGAGTGTATTGATTGTGTCATTCTTCCCAGTAAAAGTGAGTGAAAAACAAACATTTAAAACAGTGTCAGTTTTGATATTCGATTTTTTTTTATCATCAGCAATGTTGTTTATTTCCCAGTTTTATGTTGCTATTATTTTAAAATTTCATTCATTGGGCTGATTTTTTTCCACTTATTAATTTATTGGTCATTTTTCAAGTGGAGAACTCTTTAAAAAAATGTATGATGATTTGAAATGCGAAGTCTGTTGATTATGTCGATTTTGAGAGAGATATCATTTATTAATTTCTCTATCTTTGTCTATCTAGGTATTGGCCGGCCCTAGGCTAAAAGTGTCACCAGGAGGGGGAGAGTTGGGGTAGGAGGAGGGAGGAGTAGAATGACAGTGACCAGGAAACTGCAGCTGGCCCAGGATGAGGAAGAAGAGGAATCGGAGGCTAGACAGGCCCTGAGGGAGTCTTCGGATGGCGAGGACGTTGTCGTGAGAGGAGGCGGTGGAGGGAAGGAGCTCTTCGTCGATGGGGAGGATGGCAGTGAAGTTCAGAGGGAGACCTGGTCAGGCAAGGTGGACTTTCTTCTGTCTGTCATTGGGTTTGCTGTCGATTTGGCCAACGTTTGGAGGTTTCCCTATCTCTGCTACAAGAATGGAGGCGGTGAGTGAACTCTATATATCTATTTAAACATATAAATATCCCCAGTTTTGTTATAAAGGAGGTTAAAGGAGGTTTATTCAAGAAGGGAGTGGACTGTATATCTATATTGGGTAGGGTGTATGGTAGAATTTGCATGTTTTGGATCCAATCAGCTGATTGATTGGAGTGCTTTTGAGTACAGTGACTTTATATGCACAAGGAGGCCATTGGACGTCTCGCTTCTATGGTATAGGATTTTAGGTAAATTGAAATTAAATATAATTAAATTATAAATAAATTAATTGCTAACATTCATCAACTCAATAAAAGTGCATACAGTAATTGTTGAGTCTCGATAATCCAAGGTAACTTGGATTACCAAAAACTCGAATTACCAAAAACTCGGATTACACAGAAAAATAAAACAAAAAACCAGTATTTTCATCAAAATTTTAGTCAAATTTTGTTTAGAATTATTATTGAAGTTATACAAATTTTTTTCGAGGATGTAGCCCACATAGGTCTGAGACCTGTGCGTGGGTAAATAATTGGATGATGGAGATTGATGAGTTAGAGCTACAGTTTTCGATGGGTTCTGAACCACCGAGCAGTGATTTTACAGCAGAGAACAGTCTTTTTGCTGGCCAATCCAATTGGTCACCCTTACAAAGAGTGCCTAGGAGTTTCGTAGCTTATCTCTTATTGAACAGATATCTGCTATGGCACTCGGCTATCACGTCCCCAATACGAAGTAGTATAGTAGTCACGATAATCCGAGGTAATTGGAGCTGATGGTACCTCGGATTACCAAAAACTCGGATTACACAGAAAAACAAAAGAAGTACCCAGTATTTTCATGAAAATTTTATTTTGAACTATTATTTAAGTTTACAAATACTTGAATAAGTAGGGTATAATGGATACAGCTGGGACAACCTTGACCTTTAACCTTTGACCCCTGCAACCCCCCCCCTCACAGCCCCTATCCTGAGTTGGCCATTTTGGGCATGGTCACTCCCCTCCCCTCTCCTAAGTCGGCCATTAATGATCCACCCCCCCCCTCCTAGGTTATTTTGGGGACCCCCACAAGGACCAATCAGAGAGCAGTATTTCCCCCACCCCTCTATTTATAGAATATCCCCCTCTAAAGTCGATCTTCTTCTTCCACTAAGTCTCTCTCTTCCACTAATTCTCTCACTTGCTCTCTCTCTCTTCCACTAAGTCTCTCACTCTCTCTCTCTCTTGCACTTTGTCTCTCACTCCCTCTCTCTCTCTTCCATTCAGTCTCAAATAGAATAAAACATATTGCAGCTATAACAGGAAATACATTGCCTACAACCGTTAAATCCGTTCTCTGTCCAATCTTATAATTAATTGTTTTATTTTTTGCCGTCTAATGTATGATATCAACTAATAACACCAATGAAACACAAAATGGAAAAATAGATGAAATAGAAACCACTTGATCTGATTACAATTACTTGTATTTCAAGACAATTAACTCGCCTGCAAGATAAGATTTGCACTTCACTCATCTATGCTGTACAAGGTTGATGTAGCATCTCCGGTTTTTAACTTTATAAATCAAATTGTAATACGAACTATTGTGTGCAATAGTTTGTAAATAAATCTATATGTTATATAGATACAAATTAGACCTAATCCACTGCTTGCTTTCCAAGCAACAGCTAGTCCATAGGAGTTTGTGCTCAATTATATACTAAAATAAGTAATTATTTAATTATATATGATTAACTCACTTTCCAAGTGACGGTACCCATATAGCACAAAATATTCATTTTACGTAAAATAAATATCAAATTTTTGACATTTGAATATCAAATTGATATTCACAAACGTTTATTTGACATCAAATTAACGTTCAATTTAGGTTCAAATGTCACAAAATTTTACGTAAATTAAATATTCAATTTGATATCAAATGAATATCAAATTGATATTCACAAACGTTAATTTGATAGCAAAGAAACGTTCAATTCAGTTTCAAATGCCTCAAAATTTTACGTAAATTGAATATTCAATTTGATATCAAATGAATATCGAATTGATATTCACAAATGTTAATTTGATATGAAATAAACGTTCAAATGTCACCATGTTTAGAGAAGTATTTGGAAATGAATGAAAGAGTTTCCAACAGTAAAAATTTATTTCTGTCCAATTTATGTTGTCATAATTATGAATCATAATACTAAGCAGTCCTAATCAATCCTGTAGTTCTAGCAATCTTACACGTAATCCTAATCCTGGTCCTCTGCAGCAGCTGCCCTTTTTCTCTTGTTCCTGATAAAAAAAGATTGACTGAGTTATATACAGTTTATAAGAGAGCTGCAGAGAAAAATACAATATTTAGACACTCTTTTGGGAACACAGATATATTGAAAAATATTCAATTTTTTTGTATAATCATTAGTATTGAGCTTTTAACAGGGATATGGGATATCATTGATGAAAAATGAAGCTCAAATAAGAAAAATACTTTTTTCATGACAAAATTAAGTTCTTATCTTAGCAAAGCTTGTTGTGGAAAGATTTTATATACATAAGGTATAATAGAATTTCCGGTGGTTTGGAACCCACCTAAAACTATTGTCCATTAATCACTCAACTCCATTATCCATTATAGGAAAACCTATATTTTTCACAAGAAAGTTCGAAGTTACTGACAATTGAACAAACTGACAAATTTTACTTAAACATAATTTATTAATTTCGAATTCCTTTAGGTGCTATTAGTTTATACTGAAGACTTCCGCAATGGCGGATATTGACAACAGTATTCAATAGCTGATGGAAATCGATGAATGCTACTGTACAAAAATATCAGTCACCACCGGGAATCGAACCACGGACCTCCCAATTGCCGGTCGGGCGCCTTAACCACTAGACCATGAAGACCTTTCTGCACAGCAGCATTCATTTTTAGCTTGGCCATATCGGCTCGTATCTCACAAGTTAGTTCGAAGTTACTGACAATTGAACAAACCGACAAATTTACTTAAACAGAATTTATTAATTTCGAATTCATCGATTCATCGATTAATTCATCGTAATCATCGTAGCATTCATCGATTTCCATCAGCTATTAAATACTGTTGTCAATATCCGCCATTGCGGAAGTCTTCAGTATAAACTGATAGCAATTAAAGGAATTCGAAATTAATAAATTCTGTTTAAGTAAATTTGTCAGTTTGTTCAATTGTCAGTAACTTCGAACTAACTTATTATTATAAATAAATATTGTTTTATCTATGTTTTATCTACTTACACAATATGTTAATCTTTAAAATATTATATTAACATACAGTTTTTATTTATTGTTGAAGTGCTTGTGATTATTATTATTATTTGCATTGTATTTTTATGGTATGCAATAAAATTTGATTTGAATTTGATTTGAGCTCAACCCGGCATAATTGTATGTTTCCTACATACTGCAAGGCTCTGACTGAACGGTAGCCTACATGCAAAGTGCAAAGTCTTTTGCTGTTCAAAGACAGCGTAAATAACGCCGCTAAGGGGCCTGCCATATGATTAAAAACTGTTTACTTCTATCAGCTGTTCCTTTAAGCTGTTTGGCTGGCAAGTTCAGTAGGTTAGGTCTATTAATGAAATAATAATTTGTTTTAAGAACCACAAGGCCAAAAAAGTTCAAATTTTCAGCTGGGGTGCTAAATACGTGAAAAATAGGGTTACATGATTCATCTCAAAATTTAGGATTTTTGGAATTTAGTTGATCACAATTTCTCAAGAACCTCAAGGCCACATGGAGTGAAATATGATATAATGTATATGTTTGATTAAGACCCTAGATGCATACTAAGTAATGGTATCAAAATTCTTCCCAAAATCACCTATTTCTGTAAATTTATCTAATCACAATGGAAATTAGTTGGACCCCCCGGGGGTCCAGGGGGCGGAGCCCCCTGGCTAGACGGTTAAGGCGAGCGAAGCGAGTCTGCCGGCTAGTATAATATAAATATATGATTCCTCTACAGTAATTTACACTGGCACAGTAATCAAATACAATACGGTAAATATAAATAAAATATGGCAACTGGGTATCGATTTCGACCTGTCACACCAGTCTCTGATTGGGCCTGATTGTCTATGATTGGCCCTTAACGATACTTGGTGATTACAACCTTTAGTAATCTAGGCTTAAATGTGATTATTAAAAAAAATTATAATACCTCTGAGATTTCTCCTTGCTTTGAAGCCTGCTCTTCGATGGTCTCAGCCAATCCTTGATTATGTTCTCTGCATCTTTCTCCTTTCCATCTTTGAACTGCTTCAAAGCTGATTCTAAAAAAAAACAAATAAGAGGAAAAAATAAAAAATAAAAGGACATGAGTCTGCAACAAACTGAAGAGTTAAAAATAACCCTCTCCCACCACCACCGACTCCATTGGCTTGATGTGGCTGAAAATTATTCAAGGTTAGGTATGTCTACTGTCCACTAGCTTGCCCAAGGACAAAAGATATTCTTTAACACCGGGTCATACATTGTAACATTGGATGATTCCTGCATGTCAGCCATGGAAAGTTTTTAAAATTTGTTCAGTACAGTACCTAGTGTTTTTTTATGTAGGCCTAGTTCTATTGTTCACAACTCTTGACTCAGTCTCTATTCCCTCCACCAGAGTGTCAATGATGAAGAGGATAGTAAACTTAAATGGTAATGTATGTGAGTAATAATACATCACTACTCATTGTCACATTAACTACTCAGTAGCACTACTAAGTAGCCTAGTGTGACAGGCTTTATTGTTAGTTTATGCTAACCTTCAACCTCAAAAACATGATAAAGCATTATAAAGTTGGCTAAAACAATTAAACTCATGTGTTAATAGAAATTACAGTCAAGAGAGAATATGGTTAAATCAAAGTGTCAGTCTTAATCCAATAAAAATATCAGATTAAGACTGACACTTTGAATATAAAAATTCGATTGTTTTGGTGAACGCTTATTGTACTGTATTTCAGACTACTCTTCTAGGAACAGGTTTACACATACTTCATACTTCTTCTCTCTGCCATTGACCAGAATCCAGATTGACTGTGTCTAGTTTTTTAGCAAAGGTGAAGCTTTTTAGCAAACCTTGAATTTTTAGTCTGTGTTAACCTCAATGTTTTTGGACAATGAACATATTCAAAATTTGTGAAGGGAGCAGTTTTGGACTTGAGTCTGTTGCACCTTTACATTTGTTGTAAATTTGCCACAATAGATGAATAATAATAATAGTTGATCAGACCTGAACCTAATAAAACAGGCCTAAACACTAACATAGGTAGTTTATGGAGATGAGACTAATATTATTGTCTTGCATGAATGAATAGGCTTATATTGTATTATAATAAAATAAACTAACTGTAGAAATTAATTTTCGGAAAGTTGAAGTAATTAATTAAGTTATTGCTATGCAAAGAAACCAATAAATCTGAAGTGTTATGCCTACACTAAAGTACGCAGTATGGCAAACGCTTATCGGTAATGATAAAATATGATTTTATACTACGCTTAAGGTTAAATTTATTAAAACATACTAATAACAAATTTCTTACCTTGATTAGCCACTTCGAACGTGTAATCTGAGAGATAAATGTAATCACTTTAAAGGCAAAACTTGACGATCGTTTGCAGCTCAAAACAAAACAATTACAATATGTCGATGGCGAATGGCGATAGGATAGCATCAATCTACTCTTTTGGACAGGCATTCAGGAAAGTTTTGGCGCATGCGTCACAGGAATGCTTTTACTGGTTCATTCACGTAAAAGCGCGAAAAGGCTTCAATTCAGTTTGTATTATGATCATCTAGAGAAAATTACTTTTATTTCTTTTGGATAAACTGTACATTTTACAGTTTTTTCCTAAAAAGTCATCCGGATGTACCAATGAAAAATAAGTTGAATTATTGCCAGCACACACTTCAAATAGAGTAACTATTTTACTTTGCAATGAGGGAAGCTACCTTCTCACCCATTATTAAACATGTATTGTTTTTGAAAAAATATAATCTATCTGATTTTCATCAACACTATTCCATCAAGCTATTTATAGAAATTCCAAAACTTTCGATTACAAAGAATTTGTTTATAAATAAAATGAGTTTTTAAACTTTTTAGGATGTATATTAGCAAATGCAAAAAGTGGTTAAAATAGAACGTAAAAATCATGTTATGAGTTTCATTACTTTTTTTATTTTTACATTTCTACGTTAATTTCATGTAAAAAAAACGTTTGCAATTTAACTTTTACTTTTTTCACGTGAAAATAACGTTATTTTTACATTGTGTGCTGACTGGGTAATTAGCATCTGACAGAAATATTTCTGGAGAACTTTTGGCAGGTTTTTAAGACCTCTAATATAATTGATGATAAAATGATGACTAGGAAATCAACAGTTTTATCGCAAAAACTCAATTGTTTATCAACAAATTCTCAAAATTGAGGTATCATTTTGTTCACAATAAAAAGCTTAAAATTTACTATTCATAACATTTTTGTATGAAATAAACTGTTTCTATGTAGAGTGATTTTGAAAAAATTATTTAGCCGCCATTTTGAAAAAAATTGAATTTCATGAATCAAACATTTTTTTTATTGAATAGTCCAAAAATTTTAATATCTGTGCAAAATTTCAATGAAATATCTTGATCCATTCACTGAATATAATTACTTTTACACAAAATATGAAATTGGGAATTTTCAAGTGAATATCATCTTTTTTACATTTTGAATGTTCAATAAATATTCAAAATGTGACATAATTTGACTTTGACATATTGAACATATAATAAACATTCAAAATTTGACATTATTTGACTTTTATATATTGAACATACAATAAATATTCAAAATTTGATGTTATTTGACTTTGACATCTTAAATATCAAATGAATGTCAAATAAATATTAAATATTTAATTTGACGTAATTTGATATATTGAACGTTTATTTTACGTAAAATAAATATATTGTGCTATGTGGGTAAGGTGCCGTATGAGTTTGCACTCGCTTTTTTTAACGTGGTGTCCCCAGTAGGCATAGTCCACGATGTTAATGTTAATTGGATCTGTCCTTTCCATAACAATGTCTGCGACTTTTTCCTTCACATTACAAAATCTCAACACATACTTATGTTTTTCAAATTCATCCAAATTTGTAAAATTTATTACACTTAGAAAACGTTTGGGTAGGAAAACTTCAAACACATTGCATTCACAATTGTCAATTTCAAACGTACAAATAATAACTCTTTTTTTCCATACCTCATCTGCACCAGCCTCATACTCATAATGGGTTAGGTGTGATCCTCCACCAGGTGTTGTATAGGAACAATGCAATAATGTTCCTTTTGAAACTTTGTTATAGTTGATGACAATATAATTTGCATAATACATTGCAGAAAATATCTACTTTGGTGGTGGAGGACTGTTGTCATCATTGTTGTTGTCAGTGTCCATGGTATGATTGATGCATGATCGCTTTGGTGGTGGAGGACTGTTGTCATCATTAGTTTTTAGTTTGAATAAGATTGATAATGTTGTAACAACCGAAACTAGTTTCTCAAAGTTTTAATAAATGTGGTTGTGACAATTTCGTTTTATTATTCACTAAATATTTTAAAGATGAAGTTGTTCGTTAATTTATTGTAAAAGAAAGGACAACGTCAAAGCTATCTTAATTATAAATTTTGAATCTATAGCGTGAATATTTATAGTCCAAGAGTTACCACTTACAAAATTCGGATTTATTCCACCAAAAACGATGCGTGGTTTCTCCAGTACTTTGAACTTTTTATTCTTGTCCAATTTGAAAAGGAACCCAGCATTTACATAGGCATGAGCATTTTGTGCCCTAGGCATGATCTGCAAAAATCATAGTTATTTTTTAGTATTTACTTTCAAGTTTTATTGTCTAACAGTATGAAAATCTCCTCGAACAAAACAAAAGTGATCTTTTGAAAATCTCCGATAAAGTCAAAAATAGTTCTTAATGATAAAGTCCTGGAGCAGGTATCTCATTTCAAGTATGTGATATCACATATGAAGAAGATCAAGACTTGAGTATTAAGATTAATAAATTCCAGGTCATATGTGGAACCATTGACAGAACTTTAAGAAATAAAGCTTAAATTGTATAAAGTGATGGCCGTCCCCATACTCCTGTATGGTTCAGAGACCTGGGTACCAAAGAAGAAGGAATGGAGCCGGTTACAAGTAGCAGAGATGAGATTCTCAAGATCAGTGAAGGGATGCTCCAGGGAGGACAGACTTTATAATGTAGAAATACGAAAAGAGCTCAATATATTCTCCATACTACAGAAAGTTGAAGAGAATCGTCAACACTGGAGAGAACATCTTGAGAGAAGAATTCGGTAGAATTCCCAGAGCAGTCATCTCTTACAAGCCAGAGGGTAAAAGAACTATCGGCAGGTCAAGAAAAATATGAGAAAATGTTGGTAGTTGGAACAAGTATTATTGCCTAATCCTTGAATGAAGACCACGACGACGACTGTCAAACAAGCAATAACCAGTAGGCAATATTGTGGAATAGTTGAATCGTTTCATGATTACGATTTTCAATCACTGGCCAAGTGTTCCTTCCTCAAATTACTCGATTTGTTCTGCCGCAACCTGAATAATATGTCCATCACAAATGAATTACATTCTATAATTGAATGCAAAACCAGTTTTGAGATAAATTAAAAAATATCCTCTCATCCACCAATATGCACTAACCAGAACTCACAGTTGACTACATTGTGAATAAATCACTAGATAAAAACTACATTTACTTTTAATAATTCATACTGATGTAACTTTTCAGTAATTGAGTACTATCTTCACTCTGAAAAGAAGTTGTGTTCATGATTTTGAGATAAGCATGTAATGAATAATTTTCGAAGTATTCTAATTCTTAGTTTTTAGCCTTAGAATAAGCATCACAGTAACTTGCATGTAAAATATATATATAAAATAAAACTTGTATCAGAGAAAATACAGTAGGCTATATTATTTACCTTGTATGATTTAAATGTACACGAGGAACTGTCTAATGCTTGGAGTATAACGCTTTTGATGACTTTCTTGTTCATATCAATATTCAAAATCTCTTGGATAGGTAGAGTATTTTCCATTCCCATGGAGTCAGCTGTAAATTTCATGAGTTTACAATGAATTATTATACTCATCATTTTTGGAAAACAAGTTTTTGTACTTTCTGATTATAATATTCTATACTGGGGATTGGAGAAATTGAAAATCAATCCTTCACTTATAAGAACCTTCAATTTTAAGAATTAGTTTTACACTGGAGTATTCATTGACAAAATTACATTTTTTCTCATACATGTTGACATATAGTTTTGAGGGTGACAGTTTGTTCCACTTTGACACCATCTAACTTTTTAAAATCATCACTACATAATCTTTACTTTTTGAGATATCTCAAATATCATCATAAAAATAATGACTATTTTGATTTTAGCACTATACATAATATATAGATTTATTATAAATATTTTCAGACTTGTTAATTGTTGTTTCAAGGCAATTGAAATAATTTTATGGATAACTGCTGCTATACTTTAAAATATATATATGAAAAAATGTGCAAGTTCAACTGTGAAAGAGCAAGTTGATATTTTGTTGGTAAAATGTTGAGCATGTACAATGAGTCTAGTACGAGACTTGGATTTATTGGTGGTAGAGTGAAGAAACTGGTTTAGTTATTGAGCAACTGATATTGTACTGATTCATCATTGAATGAATTATTTTACTGATAATTTATTATATTACTGATACAGTATACAATTACAGTGAAATTTCCATTCCCACTCACCAATATTTAGCTGGGCACCAACAGTTTCAAATATGAGAAATACATCCGAAGGGAAATCTTTATGTTGATGCTTTATTGATAGATTCCCAGCCAATGTACCAGTCTGTAAAAAAAGAGAAATTTTAAAAAATCATCAATGCATATGGAATTGAAGAAGCGTATATAAGGTACTAAGGGTTTGTATAAGTAAGAATATGTAAGAGAAAAAACTTCATCATTATTATTATTTGATTAATAGGATCGGTACAAGATTTGAATTTACAAGAATGGAGATATGAAATGAGATGAGAATAGAACGGAAAATCTACTTTATTCGGCAAAGTTAAAACTTGTCACAAGATCCTGCTAAATAAACTCAGGAACAAAACTAATACTATTGAAATGTCCCAATAAAATTAAAAACAACTTGTCTCTTTTTAAACTTATCACATGCTGAGGAAAACAGTGATTATGATCTATATTATGCAATCTCAATAATAAGTTATCGTCAATGGAATTTTTATTTAAAATGTGCATGTATTTTTAAAGCAGTGATGCGTACAATTTTTTCTTAAAATTGCATTTTTGAACTCATAAGAGAATTCTGCTTTAGTGCAAAATTTATTCTAAAGTATTTAATCAATAAATCGAAAATCCAGATACCAGAGACTATTTGAAAGATACATTTCATCGACCGAACGATTATTAACAGCAAATATATGCTTACTCTGGAAGAACATTATTAAAATACATATTAAGATATGTTTTATATTATTTCATAAATTATATTCAGATATGCACGTTTCTAACGGGGACATTAGCGATGGAATCTATGTGATCTGCCATTTGTTTCGTGTAGCCGAATAGTTTACTGTTTGATTTAGAAACTGAATTGAAAAAAATCATTGTACTGGTGAGAGATAAGTTGGCTCCCAAAGTTAACGAATCATCGTTCATACTAGTAACTATGAGCTCACGTATTCCTTTGATATCTATGAAGTGATCTATATTTTTTGTAGGACGATAGACACCTGCAACCAACATTACAAATAAATATTAATAAAATCCAAGAATTGTATATCAAATACAATAAAATGACAATGCTAGATATTCATTTCAAAAACTTAATCATTAGACCAACAATTACAAATAAATATCAATTAAATCCAAGAATTGTATATCACATACTATAAAATGGCAATGCTAGATATTCAGTTCAAAAACTGAATCATTAGAGCAACAATTACAAAAGAATATTAATAAAATTCAAGAATTGTAAATCAGATACTATAAAATAGCAATGCTATAAATTCAGTTCAAGAACTTAATCATAAAACTTCTCTATCATTAATAATTTCTGGAGTTATCATGAATAATCCACAGGAAAGGAGCATTCACAAAAGATAAAGGTATGAAAACCCTTCTGTAGCAAATTCTAAAGAACTTGTGAGAATACTAGGGGTAAAGGTACGACCATTTGATCATAGTGAATGGATTAATAATTACAGGAAGGACTTGTAAAACTATGGAGCATAACTGTAAAATATCAGGGAGAGAATACTCAAATTATATGTTTAGAGTCTGTCGCTGATAGAAAATAGTCTCTTAAATAATCTCAATGCAAATAAAAAATCAAATGTATCCTGAGCTTGAGATTAAGATGGAAATGTGAAATAGCAGTAAAAGTGATGAAAATAGAATATCAGAATCTTAATTATTATTCAAAGAGGCAAGTATAGAACTACAAAATAATTACTAGTGAACCAGCAAGCCATTTCAGGGTTTCTAGAGAAATAGTACAGAAAACACATAAGTGCTCTCATAAGAATCTGTAAGTTCTCTGTAATCGAATACCGTAGCCACAATCTATAAAATAATTACTTCAAACTGTGAGAGTTCAAAAGACTTAAAAGAATTCACAGTCTAGTGCAATAGAAACCTTGTCATATCAGATCAATGAGGAAAAGGTTTGAATATGTTTCTAAACTCTAAACAATAGCGTAATTGTATTTCTATCTTATTTACTTCTCAATTTTGAGAAGAACATGAAATTTAAATTCTATTCTTCAAACTGTAATTACATGAAAGAAGTGTGTTAATAATACTTCAAATTATCAAAAATTGTTGAACAATGATGGTGCTGAAATTTAATACTCTACCATAAGATGTGTTTCCACCAACAAGCATGTATGATCCGTCAGCGACCATTTCAAGTATTTCAAATATTTCTTGAACATAATTCACCCGAGTAGGGGGAAAATAAGAGTTCGGGGCCAGTTTTCTTTAACCTCAAATTTAACCTTAACCTAACCCAACCCTTCCAAACCTAACCTAACCTAACATAGGTAAGTTCAAGTCCAATCAACGCAATTTATCCGATCTCCAAAATTCCCATTTTCACGGGAGCTAAAAATCATGAAAAAATTTGAACTTTTTAATTCGTGAAGGGAATTTAAATTTGAAGACGCCATCTTGTTCAGCATTTCAAGGCACCCCAAATTCATGTATCAAATACAATTTTCCGATCACGATTAATTGGGGAAAAATAATAATAAAATTTAACCTTAAATTTAAGGTTAACCTAAATCAACTATCCAAAGCTGAAATAGGTATAGTTGTATAGCTGTATAGTTGTATAGTCGAGTCAACACAATCTATCCGATCTCAGAAATTCCCATTTTCACGGGAGCTAAAAATCGCGTAAAAATTTGAACCAAATCTGCTATTTCAACCCCTAAAGGGAATTTGAATTAGAAGACGCCATCTTGTTCAGCATTTCAAGACACCCCAAATTCATGTATCAAATACAATTTTCCGATCACAATTAATTGGGGAAAAAATAATAATAAAATTTAACCTTAAATTTAAGGTTAACCTAAACCAACTATCCTAACCTAACCTGAAATAGGTATAGTTGTATAGTCGAATCAACGCAATCTATCCGATCTCGAAAATTCCCATTTTCACGGGAGCTAAAAATCACAAAAAATTTTAACGGTGGTTAAATTTTAACGTTGGTTATAACAAAAATTTTAATGCCGTTTTTAATGGTGGTTATAACGAAAATTTTAACGCTAGTTGAATTTTAACGCAATCTATCCGATCTCAAAAATTCCCATTTTCACGGGAATTAAAAATCACAAAAAAATTTGAACCAAATCTGCTATTTTAACCCCTGAAGGGAATTTGAATTAGAAGACGCCATCTTGTTCATCATTTCAAGGCATCCCAAATTCATGTATCAAATACAAATTTCCAATAATAATTAATTGGGAAAAAAATGTAATGAAATTATTTAATGGTGGTAAGCTAAACCTAGCATGTTTGTGGTATAGCTGTATAATAAATTTAATCTAACATATCCCGAAAATTCCAATTTCCATGAGAGTTATACTGCAAGGTAATTAGAAAAAAAACACTCCTTCCCCCCTCTATCATAATTCAAGCTGCAAATCAAATTTAATCTATTGTGACCTAGGTAAGTTCAAACTATAATTGAGCCTATACTATATCACAACATATTGCTTATAAGGAAAATCAAGAGTTGAAAAATCACAGAACCAAATCTGCTATTTTATTTTCTTGTTCAGTCTTCTCAAGTAGCCTTTCTTAATGAAACACAGGTTGGTATGATAATAATGCTATTATTGGTAACTGATGAGATGGTAAATCTATTAATTTGAATGATAACCAATGAGATGGGAATGGGGTATATATCAATATTGGTGGCTGACAAAATAGCTGATATTTCAATCAAATTGGGAAGGTTGAAAATAGAGTATAATGTGAAGACTTATGGATCTTTATACACTCCTCACCTAATACCTGAACAGTGGGGATCTATTATAAACAGGTCTGGCTGGGTGGAATGACAATGTTGAGGTATATAGCTAATCTTTCAATAGAATTGATTATTAGAACTATTGGAGAGTATCAATATAATATGAAGGCTTGTGAATCCACCTTTTCCACTTCATGTCTGTGAAGACCTCTGATAAACAGTAAGTTGGATAATAATGTTATTAAATTATTGCTAACCAATGAGATGGTAAATCTATTGATTTGAATAATAACCAATGAGAGGTATATATCAATATCATTTGTGACTGACAGGATAGATAATCTTCCAATTGAATTGGTTATTGGCAAGATAGGAAATAGAGTATAATGTGAAAGCTTATGAATCAACCTCGTCATCCACACCTTACCTAATGTCTGTGAGAATGTTAGGGTATGTATCAATATTATATTATTTGTGGTTGATAAGATGGCTAATATTTAAATTTTAATGATGATTTCACAAGATGAGAAATATATCAATATCATATAGACAAAAAGGCTAATCTATCAATTGAATTGCTGTCTCAGGGATGCTCTTCGTTACAGGGAGTGGTTGGTGAGGGAATTCAATAGCTGAACAGTTAAGTGGGCAGAATAAATATTATTTTATTGCAAATGTAAGTTTGATCAACATTTTTTCAATTCAATCTGTTGCTCATTTATTAATAGGATTTATTGTTATTATTATCATTATTTAGACATTTCAGCAATTTAGAATGTTATAGTACATTACATTTAACGTTTATTAGAGAACTGGCCTAATTTTTAATATTGTTTTATTGTTAAGCTGAATATTAATTGTGAATTGTTTATATAATCTACTAGCCAAATAATGTAATCAAATAATAAAATGGACTATCTCTGCCATTACTGTATTATTAAAAAAATGGGTAGATTGGTGTTAGTAATAAGGAGTTTGAGAAAAATACAACTGACACTTTTTCTGTTATTTCTTACAAATTCACTCAAAGTGAAAGGAACCCCATTTATTTTTATTTGTACTGCTATAAGATAAGAAGCGGCGCAGAGATAGTTTTATAACATCTTGTTTACGAAGTTTGGTAAAATCTATTTTTATTAGTCTGTAAGAAGAACTATTCTTGCAAAATACTTAGCTAATCGAAATTATTATCAACGGCCGTTCTTTTCAAAAAAGATAAGATATTAATTTAACTTCATCGTATTATTGAGATTATTGTGTACGGTAAATAATAAATCAACTCGACTGACGGCCTCGGCCAAGTCTATGATGATTTTTTCTTTAGAAATGTACTTATTATTATTTTTTTTTCTAAGAGGTACTTTATAAAATTCCTTTTGTACAATTTATTATGTATGTCTGTTTTGATTCCAATAAATCATCTTTCTATCTTCTATCTATCTATCTTTCTATCTAAAAGCCATTTTTTAAGTTCCCTCCTAAAAATTGTCAATTCTTTTATTTTGCCTCTGAAAACGGATCTCAAATTATACTGATTACGACTCTACTGTAATCTTTTCAACTAGTAGTTGTGTGAGCAGTGATCCTCATGCACAGGAATGAGGGTGCTTGCACATACTTGATGTACTCAATGAAAATCATCATTGCAAAATTGAACACAATCATCAGAGCTAGCCCTTGATTCTATTTGTGTAGTCTATTTCATGTCTGTCTTCCACAAAAAGTAGCTCGGTTTTCCTTCACCAAGGCTTTCTGTTTTCCATACAGCTGATAGTTCAAACAGATGAGGTTTCGCATGTCTGCTGATTGAATTTATATGGCAATATCAATTAAATTTATATAACTATCATTTACGTAGTAATCACATGTTATTATGTTGAATTGTAGTATTAGAAATGATTTGTTCCTCTCATTTCCTGTTAATTTTTATGAATGATAATTTACATGAAGGCTCAACCACAGGAATAAGAGGGCTCGAGGTTGTAGCGTCTGAGAGGAATTATCCAATTATTAAAAGATATTCATCTCGAAATTACTTTTATTCTCAATCTCATTAACATTTCTGTATGCAAGCTAAAAAAGAACTAAAAACAACTGTTTATAAGAAAGCTCAACAAACCAGAAATATTATTTTCTTCTTCTTAAATTAAATAATTATCATATTGTACATTAAATTTGGTTCAGCTCTCTGATCAGATATATCTGGTACATCTAATCGGTTGAGTTATTTTTTTATTTAACTCACCTGATTGACCAAAGTAGGACATTTCAAATTTCCCTTCTACCAGATAAAACTTTTTTTTGAAAATTATCTATTTTGATTAAATTTTTTTTTTACTTATTTATTTATTTTTTTAAACTACTATTTTGAGGAAATTTATTTTTTATATATAATCCTGATACATAAAAATGAAGTTATATTTCTGTTTTTCACAATATTTGAACAAATTAATAATAAATAAAATAATGAATAATAAATAATATTTTATATTAAGAATAATAACATTCAAATTCTTACAATCCTATCTTATACTCCTCTTCATGGAAAGAAATAAAGTTAAGAAAATTGTATACTTATATTTAGTATTATAATTAAATAATAACAGTACACTTAACAAAATTATGAAGTTATAAACCTAGAAGAAATCTTATAATATTTTAGAATTTACAACGTCAAACATAATATTTTTTCATCATTTTTCATTTACTTTTAATATTTTTCCTGTTTTATTTTCTTTTATTTCGAAGCATCCTTTACCTAAATCATATATAGTTACATAAGGACCTTTATATTTGGGACATAATTTTGAAGAAATTTTTTTAAATTTATTTATCATTTATTTTCAGATTTTTTTTAAATTCTTTACTATCACTTCATTTCCTATAAGAAAATGCATTACCTTTTTGATATCATGTTTTCTCTTTCTCAGTACATCTAAATAATTTCTTCTTAAATTTCCAATTTTGAATTTCATTTGTTCAAAATTTTGTAGATTAATAATGAAATTCTTTGGGTTTCTTTTATCAAATTCTATTTGAATTTCAAAATTTTCTCTATTAACTGTTTCATGAATAATTTTATGGTAATTATATAGAAACGTTACTTGTTGAATTTTGTGGTGATTTTTTTTGTGAGATCTACACACCCAAGGAAGCAATAAATCCATTGAAATTTTTTGGGGGTTGCGATTATTTCACAGAAAAATTGAAATATTCGAAGAAAACATTTTTCATGAAAATTTATAGAAATTTATGAAAATTCATTTGAAAAATTCATCATTTGCAAACATGTGTGAGGAGTTCCGAATCTTAAAAGAATGTAAACCAAGTGAATATAACATTTCAGAAACACTACCACCCCCAATTGCAGTGCACGCGAAGCGCGCATAACCAAACCTAACCTAACCTGGCTAGATGTGACTGAACCACCTCATACCTTTATTTTGATGCATAAAAAACATACGTCAAGCTAATTTACCATCAAACGACATAGATCAAGTGAATTATCACATTGCCAAAATACTGAATTTGAATTTGAATTTGCAGTGAATTACAAATTCTTTTCCAGGATAGACAGTGAATTACAAATTCTTTTCCAGGATAGGCAGTGAATTACAATTACATAATGAAAAGATATGTTATAAAATATATATATATATACCGGAAGTTTCAGAATTAGTGTCAAACATTTTAGGGTATTCTTCCTGGATGATAGGAGACTACAAATGTCGTATTTGAAGTGTCCAAAACTCAGCGGTTATCCTTATAGCAGCCATTTTGTTTTTTTCACTTGGGAATTTTTATCTCAAGAACGAAATGTTGTATTGATCTGAAATTTGGCATGAATATTTATGTTATAAAGACTCAACTTTAAAAAATAAAAATTTCAATGAAAATTTTCAAAATGGCGGCAATTTTAAATATTTGATGGCGAATTTCACGAAAACCGTTCACTTTACAGAAAATTTACAATAGACAAAAAAGTTAGAAAATTTTATCACAATTCCAACGATACCTTATTTATTGGGATTGGGCAAAGAATAACAGAGAAATTAATTCTTTTCGTACTGCATGACCACTTTTCACCATTTAAACATCAATGTTAAATTTTTTATAATTTAATAATTTTCAATTCCATTGTATTTAAGATGAAGCTTTGAAACTCGGTATGGCCTCATATGGCCATACAGCTGATTACAATGTTTTTCTGATGATCTTGTTTGTCTTGTGAAAGTATAATTGTTGCATAAAAGTAAACAACCAGATAAAGTGCTTGCTGTTGTTTAGTCTTACGTTTCATTTGTCTTATTTCTATCTTTAATTTCCAGTTTTAATATTGTTTCACGTTGATTGTACACAAGTTGTAAATTATTGTAATGGAATTTACTTCGCTGGAGTACACCGATATCCACTTCATGTATGGAGCAGCTCTTGGCAATGTGACCGAAGCAAGAAGAATGTATGCAGCTTCATTTCCAAACCGCCGCCTCCCTTCCGACAAGGTGTTTACAAGAACTCACAATTGGCTGAGGGAAGTTGGTTCATTTGAACGGAACAGTAGGGCGGCTGGTCGGCCTTGGATAGTTCGAAATGTTGCTTTTGAAGAAGAAGTATTGCAGATATTTGATGTCAATCCTAGAACGAGTACGAGGGCAGTTGCAAAGCAAATAAACTCAAGTGCTTCTTCTGTGAGGCGTGTACTTAACAAAGAAAGACTTTACCCTTTCCACCTTCAAAAGGTTCAATCATTGCTTGAACACGACTATGAGCCAAGAGTAAACTGTGCCCGTTGGTTTCTTCAGCAAGACGTCATCCAACCAGATTTTCTGGAAAATGTGTTATTCACTGATGAGTCCAGCTTTACGAGAGAAGGAATCTTCAACTCTCGCAACAGTCATGTCTGGGCCTTAGACAATCCTCATGAGGTCAAAGTGCGTGGTTATCAGCATAGATTCTCGGTAAATGTTTGGGCAGGTATCTTAGGTAATCGCGTGATTGGACCATACATTCTTCCTAATCGTCTGAATTCTCCCATGTACGTTACTTTTTTAAGGGACATACTCCCAGAACTTTTGGAAAATGTGCCTCTTGCAATCAGAGACAATATTTGGTTACAACATGATAGTGCCCCTGCTCATTTTGGAAATGTTGTTAGGTACTTTCTGAACGTGACCTATCGTCAGCGGTGGATTGGGCGGGGTGGACCAGTTCCGTGGCCCGCACATTCACCTGACCTCAACCCCTTAGATTTCTTTTTCTGGGGCCATATGAAAGGCCTTGTCTACAGCACGCCAGTGGAAAACGAAGAAGACCTTGTGACAAGAGTAGTTGCTGCAGCAGGTGCTATTCAAGATGATGCAGATGTTTTATAGCAGTTCAAAGTTCCATGAATGAAAGGTGCAGACTGTGTAATCGAGTTGAAGGACGGCGTTTTGAACAATTGCTGCATTAGTATTAGGGTGCGATTATGTCGGAGCTGTGATTAGCGATACAAGCTGCGATCCTAGCAACGCGTAGATAATACCGACGTGCTTTCTAAATGGGCCTGTTTATGTCGGAGCTGCGTTGTTAATCGCTCTTGGGTCCTGACCATCGATGAGAGCTGCGATAATAGCTCAGTCCATTTTCTCAGCTAGTATCGAGGCTCCGAACATGGATGTTGACAATTTAATAACACAAGTTTTTATGAGACCAGCATTATGGGACAAGATTAATAAAAATCACCACAATTGATTTGTGTTGGACAAGTTGTGGAGTGAAATTGTTCAAGAATTGAACACAAAACGTAAGTAAAATTAGTGATATTTTCATGAATACAACGTGGATTTGGATTTTTACAATGAATTTATACATAAGTACATTTTAAACAGGTTTCGTATTTTTTTTGGCTCTGTAATCTTCATAATCACTCAGCACAAATTCGTTTTTCAAAACACAAACTAACGATTCAACCTTTGAGCGCGACTGTCTCGGCATGAACAGCCGATAGAAGCAGAGCGCTACTCCCTACTAGCATCGCTTCTCTCATCGTTGCTACGATCGTTTATCACAGCTCCGACATAAACGTACCCTTAGTGAACCGATTTGAATGAAATTGATATTTTTCAATGTAAAATAAAATTTTGAAAAAAGTTATTCTTGTAAGTTTTCTGTAAAGTGAACGGGTTTCATGAAATTTGCCATCAAATATTTGAAATTATTAAATTATAAAAAAATTTAACATTGATGTTTAAATGGTGAAAAGTGGTCATGCAGTACGAAAAGAATCAATTTCTCTGTTATTCTTTGCCCAATCTCAATAAATAAGGTATCGTTGGAATTGTGATAAAATTTTCTAACTTTTTTGTCTACTGTGAATTTTCTGTAAAGTGAACGGTTTTCGTGAAATTCGCCATCAAATATTTAAAATTGCCGCCATTTTGAAAATTTTCATTGAAATTTTTATTTTTTAAAGTTGAGTCTTTATAACATAAATATTCATGCCAAATTTCAGATCAATACAACATTTCGTTCTTGAGATAAAAATTCCCAAAAAAAAAAAAAAAAAAATGGCTGCTATAAGGATAACCGCTGAGTTTTGGACACTTCAAATACGACATTTGTAGTCTCCTATCATCCAGGAACAATACCCTAAAATGTTAGAGAAATGCTAGAGCTGCCTTGTATTGTATTTCGTATAGCTGAACGGACTTGTTTATTCAATAGAACATTATTATATTTCCAATTTTTTAAAGTAACTACTGTATTTACTTGTTGAAAAACATTAGTCCTAGCTGGGCGTGTATCACAGTTCCTAGTTTTTTAAAGTAACTATTTACTTTTTGAAAAACATTATTATAGTTCCAATTTTTTAAAGTAACTATTTAATTTTTGAAAAACATTAGTCCTAGCTGGGCGTGTATTTATAGTTCCTAGATTTTTAAAACTATTTACTTTTTGAAAAACATTATTATAGTTCCAATTTTTTAAAGTAACTATTTACTTTTTGAAAAACATTAGTCCTAGCTGGGCGTGCATTATAGTTCCTAGTTGTTGTAGATGATTCAAACACATTTTTATTTTTGTTGATGTATAAAACAATTTTTAAAAGTAATTGTTTAAAGTAACTATTTACTTTTTGAAAAACATTATTATAGTTCCAATTTTTTAAAGTAACTACTGTATTTACTTTTTGAAAAACATTAGTCCTAGCTGGGCGTGTATTATAGTTCCTAGTTTTTTAAAGTAACTATTTACTTTTTGAAAAACATTGAAAAACATTATTATAGTTCCAATTTTTTAAAGTAACTATTTAATTTTTGAAAAACATTAGTCCTAGCTGGGCGTGTATTATAGTTCCTAGTTTTTTAAAGTAACTTTTTACTTTTTGAAAAACATTATTATAGTCAATATATAATTTTATGTTATAAACCTTAAAAATATAGAATTCTGATAAATGTACAGACAAAACTCTAATTTTATTTATCTAGATATGTTGCAAAAGAAGAAGGCTTGGTTGCCTTTCTTTTTTTCTTATCCTTCTTATGCAACACTATTTTTTATGTATAATGAATGTTTATATATATTCAATTTTTTGATGGTTATACACATACACGTGCATTACTAAGAGTAACATTCATGCCAAATTTCAAATAAATCGGTTCACGCATTCAGCTGTAAATATGTTACAAACAGACAAACCTAAACGGTCGACTCGATACAGAGACCTCTCTTCGTTCGGTCAATTATTGTGATTGCATATCATATTATTTTTCCAAAGCAGGAGGAACGAATGTGTGTGTGTGTGCGTGTCTGTGTTTCAAGTACAGTATCAATAATGTAGACGTATGTTGAATAATGTTGACAATACGGCCATAATTGCGATTACTTCCGTATTGCAGATTAAGGTATTTATTTTTCCCAAGAAAGGTGGAATCTTTCCACACTCCCCCATGCTCTTTCTCTCTCTTATCAGACCTAACAATATATCTTTGACGAATACCAATCTATCTTTCATTCTCACTCCTTTCAGTCAGTGTGAATGTATGCTTTTTTATATTTTTGTGCACTAGTGAAAGATGACGTGATTTTTACTCTACAGAATTCTCATTTCCAGTCGGCTAATTTAGTTGACTCACTATGAATTATGCTATTTCCATTTGACCGCTTGAACATTTGACCGCTATTGTTTGACCGAGCGAACCGAGGTCTCAGTTTTAGCTCGAGCATTTGGCATTTGGTCTCTTCGATTGATTGTTATGATTTTTTGCATGCCTGTTCCTTATTGAGCAATGTGTGTACAGGGTTTTTCCATTGTTGACCCCCATTTTTTCTAGCAAACACATATTAAAAGGAAATATTTAGTGTGCGCATCATGCACAATAATTATTCAACTAAATCTAAAACATTTTTTGAGATTATGTATTTTTATTACAGAGTTTAATACAATGATAAGTGTAACGTTGAAACTATTTTCAGTTTTTATATAAGGAGAGTTTTTGTTTTATCGTTACAATATCAAAATGAAACCCTATGGGCTTAGTACTCATAATTCAGCCTTATTTGCTGAATTATAGAAGACCAATAACGATCAGCTATCATATCGGAGCGATGTGCAGTTTCTGCATTGAAAGTAGAAAAATCCCCTTGTTTGTACAGCAAATTTTAGAAAAATCTGTTAGTCTGAGGAAAAAAATATATATACATAATGTATAAAAAACATACTTTTACTGCCACGTTTTCTCAGCATCGGGGTGAAATTCGAACATTTTTCAAATATAAATCATAAATTTGATGAAAGAGAAAATTCCAAGACGAGCGCAGCTGTGTTCGTAATTAAAAATGAACAAGTTAATCTTGAAAATCCTCCGTTATCTAACATTACAATGCATTATTACTACCCTCCTAATTTTTTATATAGCTGCACACGTCATAGCTCAGGGATAGCGAGGGACTCTGGACAGTACTAAAAAAATAAGGATTACGATAGTTCAGGGTAAATCAGAAAATTTCAGACCATCCTCAGGGGGATATTACACAATCGTTTATCTATATAAATAAAATTAGAGTTTTGTCTGTACATTTATCAGAATTGTATATTTTTTTGTTATTTTTACGTTTTATATATTAAATAAGCCGAAAATAGTCTTATCTCACTTTCTGTCTGTCTGTCTGTCTGTCTGTCTGTCTGTCTGTCTGACACGGCCCCAAAGGCATTTTACGCGGCCTTCTCCTCAAAAACGAGAGCATCGATCGGGATTTTAGTTATTGAACAGTATTGAACAGTTTATTGACAATGTCTTTAGCTATAAAAAACTAAATTAAATTTTTTTTCAACAGAGTAATAAACGTTTAAAAACCAAGAGTTTTGCGATTTTGGATACATTTTACGCGGCCTTCTCCTGAAAAACGAGAGCATCGATCGGGATTTAAGTTATTTATCAGTATTGAAAACCTTTTTGACAATGTCTTTAGCTATGAAAAACTAAATTAACTTTTTTTTCAACAGAATAATAAACGTTTAAAAACCAAGTATTGTGCGATTTTGGATACATTTCTTCCAAGTTTTATTACCACATAAGAATAAGAACAAATCACGTGATTTATCATGATATATCAATCAGCTGTTCTCAAATATAAATGGTGGGCCCTTCGCGGCGTTATTTACGCTGTCTGCAGACTTGTGTAGTCGGAGCATTGCAGTCTTTTAGGAAACATATGTCTGGTGAATCAAAGCTCATCTTATGTTTTATCAATTATTTATTTGTTGAAAACAAACAAAATTTTCTCATTTGAATTTATCAAAACAAAAATTAACATTTTAGGAAGGTGCGGTTTGTGCTAGGCTCTTGGGAATTCACCAGGTAGCACTATTATTACCACATAAGAACAAATCACGTAATTTATCATGATATATTAATCAGCTGTTCTCAAAAAATATTCTCTCCGATACCTGTCACTGAATTGCTGACGTTCTAAGTTGTTTACTAAGGGCCCGTTCACACGATACAGTTTTTGTGCGGTACAGTAAATTTGCTGTATCAGTTATTTTGCAGTGCTTTCGTTTGCATGTACATTTCATATTGTATGTTCACACAATAGTGTTTCGACTGGATCCAGTAAATAAGCTGTTCTAGCCGATTTCTACATTCGGTTTTGTCTTCGAAAACTGTATCACTAAAATCAGCTGTGCCGCAAAATAACTATCCGTATCTGGTGGCACATGTACCGGTAATGGATATGTTCAAACGATACGCTTATTACGCTGGAAGCAGTCTTCAGATCGTCAGCATTGATCTTCTTCATTGATATTCTTCAGCATTGATCTTCTTATTAGTGAATTCCAGTGTCCAGAAGTGGAAGATATTAATTGTGAAAATTTAATTTCTCTAATATATTAGAGACCCACCTTGTGGGACAAGACTTAAGATTAATATAAAAATAATGAGAGAAAAATGTGTAGAATATTGAAACCAGAATTTGCGTAGTTTGATCAAAATTTAAGAGAAACCTTCAGTAAGAGACTTATTTAAAAAAATCTTACACAAATAAAAAAAAAATCCTGGACTGGAATAAATAAAACTGAACTGGAAGCGCAATGGAGGGAGTTGCTGGTCTCCTATCGGGCGCCTCCCCAGGTGGCGGATTGGGGGATGCCTCCTAGATATAGGTGGTACCGGGGAAATGAAATACCCGGGGTGGACCAAAACCAGCATAGAAACTGCTGCCTTGCAGATGGTGGTCAATGGAAATCCAAAGGCTAGAGGAAGAAAACCCCAATAGAAAATTGACTGCTGCCTTGTAGTTCAGCATTGGTTTGTTAAAGGCTAAGGAAGGAAACCTGGAAAAATTCCCTGGTCCTCCAGGTTGGGGATTGGATGTGGGGCTAACTCTCCCACTCCATAAAAAAAACATTTGTTATGGAAGCACAAAATGATAGGAACGGACGGCCATCAAGGAATTTAGTAAAGGAACAGACATTTAAACGATCGCTGGATAGGGACTGTTGGCGACAATTACTAGTGCAGGCCAAGACCCGTCCTGGGTTGTAGGGCCACTGAAGAAGAAGAAGAAGGAAGCGCAATGGAAGAAGGAGGAGAGCACAGCAATAAGCAGTAAAGCCGGACCGTGTGAACATCACAGTACAGTTGACGCCGTACAGTAAAAAAACCGTACCGCAAAAAAACTGTATCGTCTGAACGGGGCCTAAGTTGCTAATAACTTCATGATCATTGCTATCAAAAAAGCCGAAACATATTCAGTCTTATTTCTAAACATAATCCGTACGAAGGACGGGCACAATAGCTAGTCTTTATATAAAATAGGCGAACATTTTTTTTGTGATGACAACTCCTCCGTGGTTTCTCGACCGATTTTGATCGTTCACGTCTCATTTGAAAGATCTCATCGAGTAGATGTTTGATAAGGTCTTTCATTTTGAAAAAAGTCATCAAAGTGGACATGAGCAATGAACGATCAAAGTTTCAATTTTTTCCATTGCTTTAACATAGGGATCGGTGAGCTGAAAATTTTCACATTTCAACTTATGATTTGATGATCAGCTGTTTTGAAACAAAAAGTTTATTTTTCATTGTTCAGAGAGAGGGTGGGAGGATAGGATAAAGAGGAAGAGAGAGAGAGGAAAGAGAGAGAAAAGGGGAAGAAGGAAGAGGAGAAGATGAAGAAGACGGAGGAGAAGAAGAAAGAGGAGAAAAAGAAGAAGGAGAAGTCGGAGAAGAAGTAGAAGAAGAAAAAGAAGAAAAAGAAGAAGAAGAAGAAGAAGAAAAAGATGAGGAAGAAGAAAAAGGACAAAAAGAAGAAGAAGAAGAAGAGGAAGAAAAAGAAGAGGAAAAAAAGGAGAAGAAGAAGAGGAAGAAGAACAAGAAGGAGAAAAAGAAGAAGAGGGAGAAAAAAGAGGAAGAAAAAAAATAAGAATAAATAGAAGAGGAAAAAGAAAAAGAAGGAGAAGGAGAAAAAGAAAAAGGAGAAGAAGATGAAAAAAAGAAAAGGAAGAAGCAGAAGAAAAAGAAGAAGAGGAAGAAGAAGTGGAAGAAAAAGAAGAAGAAGAAGAAAAAGGAGAAAAAGAAGAGAAGGAAGAAAAAGAAGAGGAGGAAGAAAAAGAAGAGGAAGAAGAAAAAAAGAAGAAGAAGTGGAAGAAGAAGAAGAAGAAAAGAAGAAGTATGTAGAAAATCTACATTTGGAAAGTAATTTACAAAGTTTAATAAAGTCGCACATTCGTGCGACCCGGGATAACCTAGTTTTATCAAATTATTTGATCAAATCTAGCCTCAAAATTCAGTTATTTCTTAATTTTTCGCTGAAAAATGTAATGGCGAACTATTAAATTTCATAAAACTAATTACTTTCATTAAATAAAATAAAACAGAAATTCTTCCTAAAATATTGCTAAGCGATAAATAAATAAATAAAAGATGAGAACGATCTGTGATAAAGATCAAATAAAGATTGTGTTATTTGACCCGAAGAAAGTTAGAATAAAATCCGTACAAAACCAAAAGTTTGTTATAATATAAAAGTGAGGCTCATGAACAGTGGTCATCATTTCCTAGTTGTGTAGAAGCGCAGGAAGAAGTTGTTTTGTATTTGGTGGTGTTGCGAGTGCGGAAGAGTACGTTGGAGAGAGGGGTCTAGAGTCTAGAGAATGATTGAGTGGGGGGTTGGTGACGTTACAGTGAGGGGGGTCTACTCACACACATGCAGTCTGTCACAACATCGATACAGTGCCCGACATCTAGTGGCAGAGATTCGACATTAATAGTCCTCGCACTGCCTTAACAGCCTCAGTTCCTTAATCTGTTGTCAATGTTCACATATATAAGTTTTTACCTCGGGCCACTCCCGTGTTTCGGAGGACATATTAAGCTGTCGGTCCCGGCTGCCTAAAAAACAGTCGTTAAGTCACGTCAGAGGCCCTGAACCTATTCAGGTGCGACCTGATAACTCTGACACCAGACCTGAGCTAGCCAGGTCACACCCCATACAGCACGGTTATGTCCCAGATATGTATCAGATACATAATTTTGAAACTTCTGATATGTATCAGAAACTTCCAGAGACCTACCTGAAACATACCAGGTATGTACCAGGTACATCTAAATGTCCGCTTTGGTGATATGTTTCAAACAAGTATCATTGGTACATATTTGATATGTATCATTGATATGTACCAGAAATGAATCAATGGAATCTATCAGATATGTATCAAAACTATGTATCCAATATGTATCAGTGATATCTGTTTGAAACATATCAACAAAGCGGACATTTAGATGTATCAGGTACATACCACAGATGTATCTGATAGGTATCAGATTGGTCTTTGTAACTATCACAGTTATGTAACTGATACATATCTGAGATGTATCTGCAAAATATTTTATATTAATGAGGGTGAAAATAGCAATTATCAAAATGTATCCCTGATTCTTGTCAAGAATACAATTTGTAGAGGTGCTAGGATCAAAGAGGATAATATTGATCAATTACATGGAAGTGTGAAAGAAAACGCAAGAGTGGAATATAAATATATAAAATATATTTCATAAATATAGAATACACTTTGGAAAATAACAAAATATTCTATAATGAGACACTGTTTTATAGAAAAAGTAATGAGCTCATTCTCTATTCTGTCATCAAAACTTCCTGGTAACTTACAGAAATCAGGCAACTACATAAATCTATCCATGGTATCTTATCCATTCGAGCAGGTCCATATCATCATTTGCTGTTTTCTCTGGTACATTACTGGAATAAAACAATTTAGATCATTAACAGTAAATAACAGAAGTCACAAAGTTGATTATCAAGCATGTGTAATATGAATATGTTTTTATTAAATCTAATTAGAAGAGAGGAGCCTGCAAACACTGGAGTTAGTTGGAAATAGCTGGTTAATTTTTCACCAGCCTAAATTTTTACATAGAAATTGAGATTGAAATAAGAAATTTTGTAGATGAAATGGAGAAAACTAAAACTCTATAGCTGGAGGAGTTGCTATTCCTGACTGACTTGTAGCAAGCATTTTATAAGGTGTATAAGGCCACTTACTGAATCAAATTTGTATTTTTCTTGAATTATGGTTGCCTCAAGCTTTATTGGCTGCTCAAGTGAGAAGAATTGCACATGATGTGGTACTGCTATTCAAGCCATTACATAGAAATCACGTTTCTGTGGGCAAATACCACACCATGCAGCATTAGGTGTGCATTTGGCTTTAGGCTTAAATATTCAAACAGAAACCGTTATTAATCAAAATGTCAGCGTTTACAACAATTTTATTATCATATTTATTTAAGACTGATAAATTATTATTATTATTATTTCCTTGTTATCTCGCATTTGCGGTTAGTTCTTTGGATGAAGGGGCATTGACATGCAACCTCCATCTCATGACTACTATTATCATTT
Organism: Conomelus anceps; assembly: GCA_948455865.1. Classification (NCBI taxonomy): domain Eukaryota; kingdom Metazoa; phylum Arthropoda; class Insecta; order Hemiptera; family Delphacidae; genus Conomelus; species Conomelus anceps. The sequence goes on from OX418221.1 coordinate 43,080,021, forward strand.
TGTACATCAAGGGATTATCGAGTACATTGCAGTATTTGGTGCACTATGCGTGATGTATCCAACAGAACAGACTTCTGCATTTTCTCCATCAGAGTCTCTGTAAGGCCAATCGATTTACAGCTCTCTACAGCTGACTTCAGCATCAGTCCTCCCACACTTATTACTATTGGTACTATCCTTGCACTGTTTAATCCATACATATCTTTCAGCTCAAATGCTAGCTCCTGGTACTTTCTTAATTTCTCACCTCTTGTTCTCTGTGCATTCTCATCTGCTGGGACAGCTATATCTACTATAAGTGCTTCCTTCCTCAGCATGACCATAACCAAGATATCAGGCTTGTTGTGGAGAACTTGCCTGTCAGTAATCATCTGTACATCCCAGTAGATCTTTATCTGTTTTTTTTCTAGGAATGCAGGTGGTGAGTATGAATAGTAAGGAGGCATGTCATCTATCATTCCAAATCTCAACTGCAACTCCAAATGAACTATCCTTGCAATATTATTATGGCGTCTCAAATATTCCCTTGGAGCTAGGACCGAGCATCCAGATGTAATGTGCTGAATACTTTCTACAGCAGCATTACACAGCCTACACTTTTCACTTATGCTCTGGTCACCCATCACATGCTTTCTGTAGGCATTAGTAGCTATTACCTGGTCCTGTATGGCAAATATGAAGCCTTCTGTCTCTGGGAACAGACTTCCCATTGTTAGCCACTTGCTTGACAGTTCCTGGTGAGTGTGATCAGAGAACAGATGCCCATAGTAGCGTCCATGCAATTCCTTTTGCTGCCACTCACCCTTTAAAGTTTGATTATTATTATTATTATTATTATTAGTAGTAGTAGTAGTAGTAGTAGTAGTAGTAGTAGTAGTAGTAGTAGTAGTAGTAGTAGTAGTAGTAGTAATATTATTTTATTTTTATTTTACAAGTTTTTTTCTCTGAAAAATTATGACTCCTCCCGGCACACAGACAAATCATCATACAATATTCATATCCTGTAATACTGTTTTACAATAAATGTACGTACTAATTATGAATAGATGAAATTTGAATTTAAATGCTTGTAGTGATGAGCGATGGAAAGAATACGATGTTGAGAAAATACAAGTGTTTTGATTTAAAACTTTCATTTTCAAAAACAACTAGACAATGATTTGCTGGAAAGAATAGCATAAATATACAATACAATAGCCCATAAGTCAGCATTCATCAGAGCATATATGACCCATAAGTAATAACCCATTTTTTATTCAAGCACTGCAAGTCCAAGACTGAATACATATATGGAAGGCGACTTGCTACCAGGCCGCTTGTGTGTCCTCCCTCTAAATAATGTCTAAGGGTCGGTTGCACGAAAATAGATCAAGGTTTCATTAAGCATGAAAAATAACATTGTTAATTAGAGATTAAGCTTAGCTCAACAGACATTTGTGCTGCTACAATTGAAAAATTCTAATGAAAAATGACTCATAGGCTACCAGTTGGAATTAAATAATCAGCTTACTTTTTACTCCTGTCAATCCTCATTTTTGCTTGTACAAGCCAACGTGCTATGATAGCATCCATCCAAGTCTTTTTCGGTTGCCTCTTTTTGGTGCACCCTTACAGCTGAAACATGAGTATCAAAGAAAATATTGTTTCAAATCAATGTATGAATTTTAAAAATGTATACAGTACAACAAACATAATTGGAAAAGATTAATAATGGCAACAATTTCAGGAATTACAATTATACTGAGGTAACCATTTGATGATAACTGATAAAACCACCCCTTCAAAGTTTATAGTTTTAAAATTTTTAGCTTCTATTCAAGGGAAGTTTCAACACATATGTTGAAGCTGCAACACATTATTGCTTTATTTAGCAATAATAAAAGCTGAGCAATGCAGAATTCAGCTTTCATAGATGTTTGGAAAATTAAAATTTTATTACATTAATAAGCCACTTCATAGAAATGAAGAGAATTGTTTTGCTCTAGTAAGGTGAACGTGAATTATTGGGCAAGTAATAATTCTTTTTTCAATTTAGCGATGCTTGAGTAAAGAGACAGAAGTCAAATTAGTGTTTCAGATGCTACTTTTCAACCAATAAACATGAAATTAGAAATTTAGAATTGGAATTTTAAAAAATTGTCATACCTACAAATATCTATTTTTAACTAATGAAAACAGTAAAGGTATTGACGTTAATGAAGGTTCAAAGAGATAGAAAACTCTTTTATTTCTTGAGAAATAATGGAAATAATGAATAATATAATAAAATAATGGAAAACTCTCTTATTTCTTGAGAAATAAGCAATCATTAAGAAAAAATAGAATTAGATCTCACTATTTATACAGACAGTCGGATCAGTCGGATATACAGACAGATCTCACTACTTTATACAGACAGTCGGTTTTGAAGGATTTTTCTTCCTCCCCAACATGCTGAATTTATTTGTCATTTCTGCTGTATATGCTATATTCTACAACCCAACCTGAAAGAAGGAAGTTAAAAACGCTTTCTGTGCACTAAGCTGAAGCTGTACCTAATGCCTAAAAATTGGCTATGCTGTTTTTTAATCTAAAAATACAGAGTGATCATAAAAGAATGGGGCGGTTTTGATCATGGTATCACAAAAACCGAATTAATTACAGTCAGTCTCAGTTGTACAAAGGCCTGTTAAGTTTAATCTCCAATTAACAACGTTAATCATTAAATCAAACAAATTAATCAACGAAATCAAAGATTAACTTTAATCCACTTTTTTGCAACCGGCCCTTAATATGTCATTAAATTCTACTAATTTGTCGTTTCAAACAGTTTTCTTACTAATCAATGAAGTAATATGAATTTCAAGAATTATTCTATGTGCGCTCTTAGTTGCTTGACAAATGTTTGAACAATAATCAACTTTTATTTCTTTTTCTTTTTTATATTATTATTTTTTTTTTGTATATTAAATTGACTCTAGCACTTAGTGATAGACTAAATAACGTAAAAATAATAATAATAAAATATAATTATGACAAATTAGGAGAATTAAAATCAACTGTAAGTCACTTGGATTTTGCTTGAACCATGTTTGAGACCACACCATTCTTTTATGATCACTCTGTATTTTTAGATTAAAAACAGCATAGCCAACCTTTAGGCATTAGGAACAGCTTTAGTTTAGTGGATAAAAAGCGTTATCAACCTCCTTCTTTCAGGTTAGGTTGTAGAATATAGCAAATAAAGCATGACGACGCTACTGCGCATGCGCGAATTGAAATTAATTAATTATGTAAAAAAACTGTTTGAAATGGCGAATTGAATGAATGAAAAACATTAACTGTAAGAGATTCGGTTTTTGTTTAAACCGTGTTTGAAACAGCACCATTCACTTGGGATAACCTTGTATTTTCACAAATGAATTATTCAGTACAGACAAAGAATCAGACCATTCACACACAAAATTTTATGCCAAAATACATGTTTATGTATTGGAAAAGCTATCAGGTTCCTACAATAAGTGTATTGTATTGATGATTGACCATACAATATCCAAATAAATAATTGACAATAGAAACTTAAAAAGCACTTCTAAGTGGAAATTATGACTCACGTTATGGCGTGACGGCCATTTCACTCTGTTGTCAAGAGCATCGTCAGACGACCCACAGTACACTGATTTAAGGTATGAGTTTGAGATGAGCTCAAAGTCAACAGAGTGAAACGGCCGTCACGCCATAACGTGAGTCATAATTTCCACTTGTGTTTTTTAAGTTTTTATTATATTAGTAGAAACAAGATGGATCTTCAACATCAAAATAATTGACATTCATAAAACCTGAATTGGTTAAATTAAAACTTGATTCTATGTTGAATGAAAAGTGAAATTTAAAAAGATTATTCAACACACACATTTTTTGAGAATCTCGTGATCAAAATTTTGATTAAAGTCAATCAATTGACTTTCAGTTGTGATTGGAAATCTGGCAATCTCTTCTGGGTCGGTTAATGATGTATTTTCCTTCATTGCAAGTGAACGATCATCAAGTTTCGCTTCAATCATTCGAACTTTAAACAGAAGAGTATTTAGTTTCCTCAAAACCTCTGCTTTGAAGTCTGAAACAATTAAAATTACAATTAAAACAGTAAGGCATTGATAATAATAAGAGTAATCAGTCACATCTTTGGGATGTGAACAAGCATTGGCAAATTCAATTAGTACTAAATAAGTAGTAATTCACAACCCCCCAAACCAGAGCCTCTTTAACATTAAATAAAGTGCACTTTGGAGGCGTTGTCAAATTTTCAACCTCAAAATAATTATAATAAGTTCTGAAAATATAATAAGTTTTAAAGAACTTTTAATTTTTTCTCCATCTGGGCTCAATGGTTACTGGTAACTTTGTAACAGATGTGGGTGCTGCCAAAATCATCATTATTCTAGATTATTAGCAAATTAATGACAGTTAAGCTTTTTAAAACAACATTAAAATTTGGTGAATACGGTATCCTCATTGATCTTATGAGATATTGTTCAGACTAGTGCTGTACAATTTTGTAAAATTTATGTTATTCATGCTGGAGAAACAATCAACAGATGAGACAATCAATACTAAAATAGCAATTAAAGATAATCTTATTTGATACTTACTGAAATTTTGACGCTTTCTAAAAATCCTTTTCAAATCACAAAACTTTAAAAGCATTGGCCACACTTAAAACGATGGTAAAAATGTCACACAAACATTAGAAAAGCCACCAAAACAGGTCGTAATGACAGGTCGATGATTCTTGTTTACAACAATGGCCGTTGAGAAGACGAGTCCTTCTAGACGTTACCCACAAATACTTGCCAAGGCGCATGTGCAGACTAAGAGCATTGTGGGTAGGTTTCATGGATACTTATCAGATATGTCTTGGCATGTATGACTGGATCTGAAGAAAACCGGTTATGATGAGATGTAGCTGGGACCTATCTGAAAGCTATCATTTGATACATACATTTTAGATCACATAGTTACATATCTGATAGGTATCTGTGACTTAGTGTGCTGTATGGGACGATATTATTATCATTATTACATACATTTCTTCAATAGCTGTTTTCATTTCAGTTTTTATATCAGTCTTCCATTCTTCAAAAGCTGTTTTCATTTCTGTCTTCTGTTCTTCAAAAGCTTTTTCATATCTGTTTTCTGATCTTCAAAAGCTGTTTTCATTTCTGTTTTCTTCTATTTTTGTTTTCATATCGGTCACTAAATTGATTAACATTTTCAAATCATTCGAGCTGTCTCCTCATCTTCCTCACCCACGGAAAGCACATCCCTATTTCTCAGCGATCTAGCCATAATCAATTAGCTCAAGTTCTTACTAATTCGTTCTATTAAATCTCTCCTTTTTAACCGACTTCCAAAAAGAACAAGGTTACTATATTCGACCTGTTTTTTTTTTTTTATTTTTTTATGTTTGTACATCAATCATTCGAACACTATTGAACCGATTTTGATGAATTTTTTTAAATGAAAGAGCATTGCTCAGCGGTGGTCCCATTCAAGTTTTGCAAGGATCGGCCCAATACTTAGCCCAATATTGAACAAAAAGGAGCATTCTTCAATGTCTTCATTTCAATCTTGTTTGAATAGGATAGTTCCACACATAACCGCCAATCGGATAACCGGTGTCATTTACCAGGCTGATCATTGTATCATATGGAGTGCTTCACATCTAGACGGTTTTCAAAATCATATGATGCAATGCAATCATGCTGGTAAATGACATCGGTTACCCAAAGCTGGTTAAGTGTGAAACAAGCCTGTAATATCCCGTTTTGACCAATCACAGGAACTTAATTTGAATTGAGAATAAGCAGAACATAATATTATGTTCATATGAAAATTGTAAATAATTTAGTTGATGTTATGGGGTTGTAGGAATAAGGTTATTTAGTTTCAATCATGAGTTGGAGTGTAAAATGTTTTTGAAATCTTTCATTTGAAAAAAAATAATTGGACAATATTCTTCAAAGTTATTAATTTTTCATAATAATTGCCAATTTACAGATAATTTGGAAAAACAGCTGATCTTAGAAGTATTTTTAGTTTCACTGCTGTGATTAATTTTGAGTTTATGTTTGATGATGCTTGTTGTACTAGCTCAAAGTCTATGTTTTTTTATATTTTAGACTAACTTAGTATCAACAAATATGTCCTATGTAACTCGTCCGGGAAGTTGTTTACAGTACTCGTATGATAATAGCGCACTCGACTTTGTCTTGTGTGTTATCATCAGTAAACACAATTTTCCACACTTGTAACATAATATAGGGCTACTATTTCAGTGTAGGTACTGTATATTCTGAAAAGGACCACATAAAAATGAATCAAAAGCCATTTTTATTTTGAGAAGCATTTTGCTATTATAATTTTCCTAAATACAAGATTCCACATTAAATAAAGCGTTGTAGAATTTTTGTTAGTTTATCTATCCTTGTAGGTGGATTTTTAGTCACCATATTTAAGTTTGTATGTTGAATTGGCTTGCTAATTTGATAAATATTTCATAACGTAGGCTTTAAGAAATTTATCATGTTTTCAAAATTTGAAAATTCAACTAAAAAGCTCAAAATAAAACAAATTTTAAAACAAAAAAAGAAACCGACTTCAATGAAATGATACTCAAACATAAATAATGCTCACGTACTAAAAAGGTTAAAATGAAGTATTCACTTTAAACTGAGAAAATTTTAAATTTCATACAAGTAATCTTTTAAAGTCAGCGCCAAATATTTTATGAAGATGATAAGAAATTCTATCTAATATCAAATTTAACACTTTATTTTTTTGGAGGATGAAGCCCACATAGGTCTGAAACCTTTGCGTGGGTGATGAATTGGATGATGGAGATTGATGAGTTGGACCTACAGTTTTAGGTGGGTTCCGAACCACCAGGAAGTGATTGATAAGAAATTCTATCTAATATCAAAACTAACACTGTATTTCAATTAAATATGTGATCTACACTCACTTTTAGTGGAATACAGTAATTGATAAGTGTTAAATTCCATCTGAAATAGTGGACTGTATTTATTGAAAGATGAGATAATGATTAAAAATTATAATTTCTCAATTGGACATGTATGACGAAAAAATTAACACAAAAGTCAACGATTGCAAACCATTGTATATGCATAGTTTGGCCACAATATGCATACATAACGGCACCACACAATCTAAAACTCTAGTAGACTCTAAAAGGAAGAAATAATGTAAGCGAGACCATATAACTTCGGACATAAAAATATATTGAAAAATAAGCAAGTTATGATGACAACAATATTAATCATGAGTTAAAGTCCAAAAATATTTAAACAATTGAAGATTATTCTCTCTTGAAATTATTACATAAATGCTGAGCTAGTAATACTTGATGTATAAAAAATGTATATCAAATTTAGGCATGAAATTGAATACAGTAATTGATTTGACAATAAATGCAACCCTGTGCATGGAAAATAATGTAGAACAAAATGCTAATGAACTATATGTGCGCCAAGTGCACACAAACGTAAATTCGAATTCCAAATATTGAATTGAAATGTGACACTTTGAATGCCAAATATTGAATTGAAATGTGACAGTTCTCTTTCTAACCGTACACTCAAGCTGATTATAAAGAATCATTAAATATTATCAAATAGATAGATAGATAGATATTCAAGCATCCACTGGCCTCCCATCATGGGGATACCTGGATTTGTCCAATGTTAAATTTAAATTTATTTTTGCCATTCAGGCTATATTAATTGGGATTTTTATAATACTCTCTATATTCTTGGCTTGAATAGAAACCTCAGTCCTCTAGCTCTCTCTTGAAAACCTCTTTAAATTTTTTGAAAGGAAGTCTCTTAAGCCTGGCTGGTAAAACATTAAAAAGTTGAACTCCTGAATTTCTAACACCATTTGCATAGAGAGTAGTGCAGTGCAATGAGTTTCATTTCTAAGTTTATCCCTGTACCTAGTGTTATGAGAATGAACCATGGAACCCCTATTAAACATTAATTCATTTTTTTTTATTAAATTGACTGTTTCAAATATATATAAACTAGGTACAGGCAGAATTTTCAACTGTTTGAAATATGGTTGACAGCTCGTCCGAATAGACTCACCCACCAGAACTCTTATTGCCCATTTTTGCAATTTAAAGATTTGGCCTACTTTGCTGAAATTACCCCAAAAAGCTATGCCATAGGTAATCCGTGTATGGAATATCACATAATAAACCTCTTCCAGCATAGAAAAATCTAGTAAATGTTTCATGCTTCTTAGCACATATACTGCAGAATTTAATTTTTTCTTAAGATATTCCAAATGAGGTTTCCAAGAGAGCTTGCTATCAATAGTTACACCAAAAACCTTTATATCATTCACACATCCTATTTAATTATTTCTCACTTCTAATTCAACATTATCAGCTGACCAAAATGTTATTATCTTAGTTTTTTTGTAGTTCAGGTTCAGCAAGTTGGTTGGAAGCCATTCATCCAGTTCATCCAGTCAAATATTTAATTATACAACTGAGATTTGATGAAAATGTGTAAGTAAAACAATATAGGCTACATGACTTAACAAGTATGATAAGATACAGAATGTAAATTTTGTAAGCATAAGCTAACTGAATGAAGGCGCAGACAAATATGCAACTAGGACAAAAAAATACTTAAGAAGATGAAGTCATATCTTTATGTAGCATGTTAAATAGAGCAAACTCAATTTATGGTGCAAGCACGGCACAACTATACCAAGGAAAATACTAAAACAATTCGGTAAGTACTTGGTGTAATATGTTTAGAGTTAGACAAGGCTAACTGTATTTAGGGCACAAGCACGGCGCAACTACAACAAAAAAAAATACTTGAAATAATGTAGTAATATTTTTATAAAATATGTAAACTCAACTAAGGCGCACTCGCGGCGCAATTGATACAATTTGAACATGTAGAATAAAACAAAGACTGTTTGCTAATTGTTAGGCAGAGCTTACTTGATTAAAGCGCAATCGTGGCACAAATGACACAATATAAGTAATGAAAATGAATCAATGATTAGGAACTAGTAAAAATAATTGTGTACTTGACTAGTAACTTTCATCATCAGCAGTAGTTGAACAGACTAGCGACCCAGCTAGCAAGAAAGCACGGTGACATGTGACAGGTGAGTTGAGGGCTCCAGGGAGGGCACAGCAGCGCCAACAAAGAACGGTATGATCCAGGGCGGAGATAGGTAGGACACAGGTCCACCGCAGAGGGCCAGCAGCACACAGTATGATCCAGTGAGAGCACAGCTCCAGGGAGGGCACAGCAGTGCCAACAGAGAACGGTATGATCCAGGGTGGAAATAGACAGGACACAGGTCCACACCAGAGGTCATATGTTTATATTCCCAAATGTAGAGTCTAACCAACTAGTAGGTTAATTCCAGGCACCATATAAGCTAACACTTCTACAGATTTAGCTCATAGAATTGAAAATAGGGTTTTGATTGCAAACTGGAAACATGGCTTGAGGCGATGTTGATGAAGTTGTGAATACATGTTAGTAATTACCAGAGAATGAAAGTTTGTGTATGTAAAACTTGTACAAGATGACAATGGATATAAATCCCCCAATAACGATGAATGAAAATGAAATTCGACAAAGCTATCCACCTAAAAAGAACATGAGAACCGAGACTCATGTAGAGTGACCTAGTCGTCCATGACACCAGAGTAGTAGTGAAGCGCACATCTCACCAGGCCAAGCGACTCATGGCAAGATCGGAAAACGGATACAAACCAGTATGAGTTATGTGAACTCAGCTTTTAAAAATGCACAAAATGAATAGATGAAAAACCAAGAGCACCAATAAAATACAAAGATAGCAACTATAACAAGATAATAGAATACTAACTGCAATAAAATAACCATATAAAAAATGAAGCGAATGAGTGTACCAAAAACAGCTGACTGGCAGCACTGAACATGAAGCTAAGCGCGCTTCATTCAAAATCTAACCAATATGAAGAAAACATTGATTTAAATTCAACAGATAAGAAATTCTATCATATATCAAAACTAACACTGTAGACTGTATTTCAATCAAATATGTGATTTACACTCACTTTTACTGAAATACAGTGTCAGTTTTTATATTAAATTGTTCAATTATTTCGTCATGGAAAACATCACAGAGTAATTCTGTTATATTTTGGAAGTTTATGGGAAAATTGGCGCCAACTTCAAAAGATTACTTGTATGAAATTTAAAATTTTCTCAGTTAAAAGTAAATACTTTATTTTAACCTTTTTAGTACATGAGTATTATTCATAATGTTTGAGTATCATTTCATTGAAGTCGGTTTCTTTTTTTGTTTAAAAATTTGTTTAAAAATTTGTTTTATTTGTTCTTAATATTACCAGGAATGCCATTTTGTAGCGTCTCAGAGGGATTATCCAATTATCAAAAGATATTCATCTAAATTTTAAATTGACTTTTATTCTCTATCTCATTAACATTTCTGTAAGCAAGCTAAAAAAGAACTCAAAGCTAAACTGTTTATAAGAAAGCTCAACAAACCAGAAATATTATTTTCTTCTTCTTAAATTAAATAATTATCATATTGTACATTAAATTTGGTTCAGCTTTCTGATCAGATATATCTGGTATGTCTAATCAGTTGAGTTATTCTTTTATTTAACTCTCCTGATTGATCAAAATATAATAGGACATTACAAGGTCTGTCTTTAATTCTGATTCCAATTGCACATGTTGGAGAAGTTAATTTTAAAAATCATATGTGTAGGAATTATTTGTAGAAATTATTTAACTTCACAAATTAACAAATAACATTTTTATTTGTCCTACTTATTACAACATGCTTGGTATGCAACAAGACTATTTCATAGACTAAATCCACAAAAATTCTGAGTTTGTTATTTTCAGATATTCTAATTCAACATATGATAATTATTCAGCATATGACCTTTTCCTACATTCGGCCATTCTGATAAATTGGCTTGTCCTCAAGCCAGAAAATGCAAAAAACAGAATAACAAAACACAAAAAAAAAACAGAAATTAAGAAACAAACACAAATTAAATAGATGCTCAGGGGTTCAAGAATTCTGCGTGTGTGCTGGTCTTCTTTGGTCCCTCATGTTCTCCAACACGCTGCACTTCATACGTATCATTCTTCTTTATCCTGGGTTTTCTTCAGCTTAATCCCTATTTTCTGTATTGTCATTCTTCTTTCGATCTTCCTCTTCCACCTGTGTCTCCACTTCTGCATTCTATTGATCCACAGCTGTAGTTCGAGTAATGGAACTTCTTTTGTCTTAATTTTGTTTACAATTTTCACTAGTTTAACATTGTAATACTTTTTTGCAATCGTTCTAACTTTAGCCTTCCGCTTGCGACTAGTTGAGTCCAAATCTCTGGATGATGAGTTTGAATCACTCAATCCACTACTGGCTGATGAATCACTGTTGCTGCTTGAAGAATGTTTTTCTTTCTTTTTCAGTTTCATATTTTTCTCTTCTTCCATTTTCATTTTCTCCACTTCCTCATCTTTTGCTTTGACTGCTTTAGATCGGATTTTTTGCTTCGCTTTAGATGAACCAGTTGCAGTATCAAACTGTTCCACTTTTTGTTTTTTAACTTTAGGCTCATCACTTTAGGCAATCACCTTTTCGCAACGAAATCCACCTGAAGAACTGTTGCTAAACTTGAAATTTTCATTAGAACGGATTTGTTTGCCTCTATTGTACAAGTCTTTCATTCTTTGATTATCAGAGTCATATTCCCTTTTCTGGTGATCGTTTTGACTGAAATCTACTGCTTGAAATGATTCTTGCCAAACTTTGTAGAAGCAGAACTCTTAGAATCCAAAACTTGAAATGATTTACCCCAAACCTTACCCATCACTTGATCTTTGGCAAACTGAGAGTAATAAGACCTCTCATTGACTCTTCCTTCTCTTGTATCATCATTTTTATGTAAGTAATTACCTCTACTGTTGCCATAAACTGCACTATTATTTTTACTAGCCTCAATTTCTAATTTCATAAGTTCTAATAGATATTTTTTTCCAACCTTTCTTTCTCAGAAGTAACCTATTTAGAACTACTCTTTCAAAAATTTTACTTATTACATTTAAAATACTAATGATAATAATTTTCCACTTTTTCTCTATCACCACTTTTGAAGATTGGCAAGATCTTCCCCTCTTTCAAATTATTTGGAACAACACCTTGTTCTAATGAATGATTGATCAGATGAATCAAAGGGTCTAACAATTGATCTTCACATTCTTTCAGAATTTTACTGGATACCCCATCCATTCCTACAGTTTTTTTATTATTCAAACTATCAATGATATTTGACAACTCATCTTGCGATACTGGGTGGAATTTTAATTTGTTCTGAATCCCGTCAGTATTCCACATGTTTGCATCACTAATAACTGTATTAAGAGATTTTTGAAGATTCTTAGCAACGAGTTGATAATATCTGTTAAAGAAATTACAAGTGTCTGCACTATCATCAATATAATTGTCATTTTCGTTAATTATTCTGGGGACACTAGTATAAGCATCTACATGAGCTACTTGCCTATTTTTGTTTATTACATCCCACACTGCTGTGTTAAAGTACACACTATTATTCAAAATTTCAGCTGTTTTCTTACATTTTGCTCTTTTCACTTCTTTCATATAGTTTTTCTTTAGAGCTTTGTAATTATCTTCACTTAACATATTTCTAGATAGTTTGAATTCATCATATGCATCTTTAACCCTATTTCTTACTGCAAGGATATCATCAGTTATCCACTCTTCAATCTTGTCTAATTTGTTCTTTACAGGGACTTTTTTAACTGGACAACTCATAGTAATATGGAACCTTGAAATATTAATGAAACTATCATATTTGTTATTTAAACTATCGCTATTGTAAACCATACTCCAGTTTTCTTGAAGCAGATTCTGCTTCAAACAATCGATATTCCCCTGTTCACATTGTTAGATTTTATTCATTACTCTACTCTTTTTAATTGATTTATGACCATGCAACCCCACTTCTAAGATTTGATAGTCATGATCAGATAGTTCCGAGCCGCCTAATCTTGTTTTAGAGTAATCTATATTTGTAAGGATGTTATCAATTATTGTTTGTGATGTTCTTGTGACTCTGGTATATTCATGAACTTTTATTTCCAAGTTATTCATGTATATAATATCCCTTAAATCTTCTGTCATTTTATTCTGTGTTGCAAAGTCTGTATTGAAATCACCAGCTACAATAACGTTTGTAAAGCAAGTAGTAGTAATCTCTAAAAGCCTATTGAATAGTTCGCAAAAATTGTTCCATTCCCCATTTGGTGACCTGTAAATACCTAACACCGCTACTTCGAAATTATTGTCGATTTTTACTCTCAAACCAGTAACTTCTAAATCCATTTTCACAGCAAATTTCTCTACATATTCTAAATTAAATATTTGCATATTCTTAGCATTTTTAACGAAGATACCTACTTCCCCACTTCGATGAGATGTCCTGCAATACGACGCTTTCAATGAATACTTTGGAATATTAAGTTGTGACAATTCATCTTCTTTTAAACCATGCTCGGTGAAAATAACTATATCAGGAGCCTCTTCTTTAAAAAATACTTCGATTCTATCTATTTTGTTACGAATGTATTGAATATTCTGATGGAACACAGTCAGTACTTGCCTATCATTCCTTAATACGTTATCGTTGCTTTTGCATATTGAAGTACATCTACTTAATCTCTTAGAACCTTGGGAGCTCATCAGATTGTTACAAGAGTTCCTTCCACTAATGCTATTCTGATTTCCCAATCGATTAACGTCTTCTAATGCAATTGAAGATATGAATTTATCATTTGAAACTATTTTCCCTTCCCGGTTTTGAGCCACTTTACTAAAAAAGGTTCGTTAGATGATTGTTCAGGAGAATTATTGACAGTAGATTGCAAACGACTTTCAATCAGCTCTGCCAGCCTATTACAAAATATTACTTTGCCAGATTGATTTAGATGTAGACCATGATTAGTGAAGTTTTGTTTTTTCAGCCTTTCATTTGGAAAACAAATCCCCAATTGCTTGGAATTCTTATTTTTTAGGCTGTTGATTGTATTATGAATTGATTTATTTGTTGACTTAATGGCTTCATTTAGCTCTGGCCTATCGAACCTATACGGAATTGTACTTATTATTACATGAGTTTTTTGGCTGAGTGGCACAATCTCTTTAATTTTTTCATTTATTTCAGGAAGATGTTTTAGATTAGGTTCATTTATATTGTTTGAGCCACCCAGTACTATTAGAAAATCGTTTTTACCAAAATCTTTAGTTTGCTTCTTTGTTGACTCTATGATTGCGTTTATAGGGGCACTTGGCTTGAAAAAGCTCTGATCTTCATACTTATTTTTTAATCTTTTATTTAGTAGGTCACTGCAGTCTCGTCCATGACTGGATGTCAAGAGCAGTACTCTACCTTTCCTATCGTTATCCCCCTCACTTTAGTTTTAGTTGCTGTTTGCAAAACCTGACTATACGTTTTAATTTGACCAATTATGTTTTCCCCATTTCTTTTAGGTTCTAATTTTTTTGTATTGGTCAGAGGTTGAGATCTTGCATTAGCTAAGTTTATTTTTGATTTTAATATTTCGATTTCCTCTGACATAGACCTACATTGACTCGTGAGATTTAGTATTTCAGTTTTATGGTCTTCCTGCTGCAATTTTACAATAACTCCCAGGGATTTTATGTGATCCACCAACCCTATCCGTTCTTCCCCAGAATTTTTTAGAGATGATTCTAATTTTGTTTTTAATTCGGTGTGTTCTCTCATCAGTTTACCCAGCCAACACATTCACATATAATTTACGTATATTATACAAAAGTCTTATGTGAATGAATCATAAATTTCACATACATGAAGCATAAATTTTACGTACATTTTACATACAAATGTCACCTCTTTTTATGTAAATGATATGTAAAATTTAGGTCTATACATATGTATGATTTATGTAGTATATACATAAAATTTGATCTCAAATTTCTGATTAATGTACGTAATTTCTTTATAAATTTGAGGTCCATACATATGTATGATTTATGTAGTATATACATAAAATTTTATCTCAAATTTCTGATAAATATATGCAATTTCTTTATAAATTATACATAAATTTGAGGTCTATACAACATATAATTACATAATATTTATATAGAATTTAATCTAAATTATCAGATAAATATACATACATTTTCTGAAAAGGCTTTTATAAAAGTTATCACAAAATGCTTTTCAGAAAATTAATGTATAGTGGGTACTAGTAAACACATACAAATAGCATTATACTAAAAAACATAAATTCTATAGAATTAACTGTTCAAAACATCCAACAGAATTCAAGTTGTACCTTAAATTTATTATTTAAGTTCAACCAGCAATTAGGTGGTTCGGAACCCACCTGAAACTGTAGGTCCAACTCATAAATCACCATCATCTAACTGACCTCAGAACTAACATCATCAGGTCTCAGACCTATGTGGGCTTCATCCTCAAAAAAAAAAAAATCATGCATGCTTTTTTGGTAATGGATATATAGGCCTACATACTGGAAATGCATATATATTTACTGTATATGTATGTGAATTTGAAAAATTCGAGGTCATTTTCAGATAAATACACTATTGTTTTATATATGAAATGTTACACCATCAAATACTTCCCATTTCCTCTTGAATACCAGCTAACAGAGCTTTGAATTTTTTCTTATATTTCAACAAAACATGATTATGATCCAACTGTACTCACTACTTTAATGATAGCATTTGTTTTTTTTCTTTCTTGACACACTAGTTCTGAGACTTGAAAAATTAGTGGGGAGTTTATCCAGAAAAAAAAACTGTTTTATGATAATATATATTTATTTTTCTAGTTATCTAACAGGGTTAGTTACCTAACAATCATTACACATATTTTTCAAGTAGTAGCCGTTTTTTTTTTAAGAATATCTTGTTGAAGATTGTCAGAACCACTCCTGAACTTTAGTCTCAAACTTCTTCATGGGGAATGACCCTTGATGGACATTAATCATCATTCCTGTGGAAAAACAAAAATAGATATTGACTGGAGTCAGTTTAGTTGACATGCACAAAACCTATCCATAAATTAAATGTTACAAAGTGCTAGCAACCTATCTCTATGGATTGATATGATTTTGACAAATGCCTTCATAAAATGTGTGTCTGTAGCCAATTAGCTAGCATAACAGACTTTGGGACCAAGGTATGGAGAGGGTTTGAAATGAAGCATTAAACTCATTAATTCACACCAGTAGGCCTACTATACTATTTGCTTCTACTGAATCTCCCTTATTCTGTTCAAAAGGTTCGTCATAGATGCTGTACAAAAAGAATCTTCTAATCCTAAAAAAATGTCAACTAGGGGTATGGGGATGGTTTATGTATGCATCATGGTTATATTTTAGTTGGTTGTTCAAGGTTATAGAGAAAAAGGAATTAATTCTGCCTGTCATTGAATTTTTAATTTGTTAGCTCATATGCAGGTTGTGCAATACTCTGCCAATTCAGAGCATGCACTTCCCTCAATGTTAACATAACAAGGTTATCAAGGACCAGAGAATATGAGCAGTTCTTCAGAATTTACAGGAACAACAGATAGCGTTTTAGTAGTTTAAAAATACTTTGTAAATCAAGAGTTTCCATTAGTATTTATATCTTGCTTCTTCATAGATTAGATGCATATGTGCCACTTTCAAGTTGTACAGGCATACAGGTCAAAACCCCTTTTCCATGACACCATAATAACAAGAAAGTTCAAAGTTACTGACAATTGAACAAACTGACGAATTTACTTAAACAGAATTTATTAATTTCGAATTCCTTTAGGTGCTATTAGTTTATACTGAAGACTTCCACAAAGTTTTGTAGTTGTACAAAAATATCAGTCACCACCGGGAATCGAACCACGGACCTCCCAATTGCCGGTCGGGCGCCTTAACCACTAGACCATGGAGACCTTTCTGCACAGCAGCATTCATTTTTACTTGGCCATATCGGCTCGTATCTCACAAGAAAGTTCGAAGTTACTGACAATTGAACAAACTGACGAATTTACTTAAACAGAATTTATTAATTTCGTTGTTTAAGTAAATTCGTCAGTTTGTTCAATTGTCAGTAACTTCGAACTTTCTTGTGAGATACGAGCCGATATGGCCAAGTAAAAATGAATGCTGCTGTGCAGAAAGGTCTCCATGGTCTAGTGGTTAAGGCGCCCGACCGGCAATTGGGAGGTCCGTGGTTCGATTCCCGGTGGTGACTGATATTTTTGTACAGTAGCATTCATCGATTTCCATCAGCTACTGAATACTGTTGTCAATATCCGCCATTGCGGAAGTCTTCAGTATAAACTAATAGCACCTAAAGGAATTCGAAATTAATAAATTCTGTTTACCATAATAACATTAACTCATAATAAAAGTGGTATTTTTCTGACAACAGCTTTAAAAAATATTTATTCAAGAAACAAATTCTTAAAGCTTAAATCAAGTCCACTTACTTTTCATCACATCTACAACTGCCATGTTGCAGTTTCTTCTTCCCTCTTCTGCCTTCCCAGCTGAATTGGATGGCAAAGTTGTGTCACCATCCTCTGGAGAATCCTTCTTATGTGGTCTTTGAGGTTAACATCTCTTCAAAGAAAGCAGCCTGTAAACAACATTCAAAATTAGGTATTAGAAGGAAGTAATATTACAAGCAATATGGCAGGAAACAATTGAATGTTAAGCCTACCAATTAAACAATACAGGATATGTCTACTGGAAAGCAATCTAACTTGGTGATTCTAACTGTTTCAAATCAAGTGGTTTTTATTTCTAACCTTTGTTAGAATTAAAATATAATTATTCTGCTTTTATAAAAGCTTTTTTTATATAGCTTTAAATATATAAAGTCACTTAGCCGTTTTTGGGAGAAATCAATAATAGTTGGAAATTAATTCTGGTTGTTATTCATTTATTGAGCAGATAACCCATTATTAAAGGTCTTGAACTGTTTTCTGATGCTTTATTGTGGCATTACAGCATGTAAATTGGTACCTTCATGTAGTTTTTGAACATTTGTCTGTAATACTTGGAAAGAGTTTTACAGTTGAAATTGTCCTATTGCACCTTAATTTTAACTGAAGTTTAATTTAAAAATAGTTTTAGCCAATAGCATTTCAATTGGCTGTGGAAAAAGTGTGCCCATACTCAGAATAAAATGACAAATTATATGAAACCAGAAATTTGAAAAATATTTTCACAGAATTTATTAATTTCGAATTCCTTTAATTGCTATTACTTTATACTGAAGACTTCCGCAATGGCGGATATTGACAACAGCATTGAAAAGCTGATGGGAATCGATGAATGCTACTGTACAAAAATATCAGTCACCACCGGGAATCGAACCACGGACCTCTCAATTGCCGGTTGAGCGCCTTAACCACTAGACCATGGAGACCTTTCTGCACAGGAGCATTCATTTTCAACTTGGCCATATCGGCTCGTATCTCACAAGTTAGTTTGAAGTGACTGACAAATATACATAAACAGAATTTATTAATTTCGAATTCCTTTAATTGGAAGTCTTCAGTATAAAGTAATAGCAATTAGAGGAATTCGAAATTAATAAATTATGTTTATGTATATTTGTCAGTTTATTCAATTGTCAGTCACTTCAAACTAACTTGTGAAATATTTTCAATTTAAGCCCTCCATCAGCTGCAATTTAAGCCGAGCTGGTGATAACAAAAAATGAAAGATGTTTACATGAATTCTTACAGATTCATTACTTTCAAATCACTAATTACTTCTTACCTGAGTAAGCCTAAATAAATTGAATTTAGAAAGAAATCTACTTAGGCCTATTCTTTTTTTGGATTTATGTTCCAATGACTGTTCGATTTCTAGAAAGTCCTCCAATTCTTAGCAAGGAGGTTTGCTTTGAAATTCACTCATTTCTATGGTTTGATCATCAATAATATTGCACTTTCTTTCGTGTTCCCTTTAACCAAATCCAGATGAACTAGTAATTTTTTGGTCCAACACATTTTAGCTTCATGGGGAAAATGTCTTGCTATCTATTACACACATAAATTGGGTTAAAGCATTATAAGAAGAACTTGTAAGAACTTACCAAAAGGATTTATTCAAATTTCTTAAAGTGAAAACTTTCTAACCTATAAAACTGCCCAAGAAAGATAAAGTGGGTAACCTGAACACTCAATAAATTAAATTCAAAGTTGTACTAACCTGTTTTTGTAATCCTTGGAACTGTTTCCAAATTGTGTTTTATTTGTATCAAAACGATATAATTTCAAGGATATAAATTTTCACTAGACAAAGAGAACAACAAACAACCACCAAAAACTTCACGTGCGGCGTGCCTAACAGAGTCATAGAGAACAACGAACAACCGCCAAAAAGTTTGATACGTATCGATGTACGAAACAATCAATAATTTTTTAATCGATGTTCATGAGCCTTGATTAATAGAGCATCGATTATTATACATCACATTTAGTGGAATTCTGATTATTTACTTTCATTGGAAAATATCAAGTCTAACCTTGAATCATAGAAGAATGAATAGTTATGAAATAAATTAAAAGAGTTTACCAATACATATAATATTACTCATCACGTTTTCGCAACAATATTGGCATATCAATAAATTACTTGGTGAAAATCATCGATATTTTGTAGCTCGATACACATCCTCAAACTTCAGAAAGGGACTTTTTCCAAAAAAATGCATAGGATCATTTTTGTAGATACTTTTGTCAGCTTCAACAGAAGATAAAAATTCTTTGAGCTATTGATACTGAATTATAATAAAAAACTGAAAAATTGTACCTTTCCACCAAAAATGAGTTCAACCCAAAATGAGTACTTTTGGTTATTACCCAAGGTTAGAGAAAATTATTGGTGAAAAATTAATTTTTCCATCAATAATTATTGTTCCTCTTGACGACCATATTGTTGTCTAATTTGACTGGGCTAGGGTACTGGTATATAAAATGAAGTTGGAGTTTGTATCGACGAATAGAGGAGGGATATTTGCGAATAATCTGTACAATTTACGTATAATTTATGTGAATTTTGCAAACAATTTTTACATAAAATATACGTAGTATGTACATTAGCATATCTCTTTTTTTGAAATTCGAATTGATCAATTATAGAAATGGGCTTTCAATAAAAAAATCTACTGTTAATTCGATTTTGCATTCCAGATTGTTTAACAACAAATTTATAAATTATTACTTACGTGAATATTGTACGTAAATATTACATAAATTTTACATTAGATATTTATCATTTACATATGGACCTAGAATTTATGTAAAAGATACGTTAAGTGCTAACTGGGTAGCAACCTTCTCTTCTACATCTACAGTAGCTTTAAGAGCTGAAGGAGATTTTTTTAAGTAATACTTGAGAACGCGTAGTTACCTGCGGTTTAGTTAAACAATTTGATTTAGATGATTTGTTTGGACTCATTTTCTTAGCTAAAAATTGTTTTCAATTGATTTACGTTAAATGTTTAATGAAGTATCACTTAATTTATTATAATTGTCAACTCGAGACTATTTAATTACAAGAAAATTTATCAATATCAGTACACCTAACTTTGAAAATAGAATTTGACTTTTTATTTAAATACTTTAATTTATATTGGACAAATTAATGATGTAAATCATTAAGATATTATAAATACTAATAATAATAAACAAAAATACTACTTATCCATTCGAATTAATATTCTATTCTTCAAAATTCGCAGAGCCTGTTCTGACAACATATTAGTCAATCAACTGCTGTTGTCAACCATCTTATTGTTGATGGTGGGCTAGTGATTTATGTGATTTACCTCCTTTATTATTTTCCAAGTACAGGCCTGTATTCAATTCTACAATTTGACATGAATTTTTCTCATGACTTGACTCAAATCATGAGAAAATTATCATTTGGATTTTACATTCCTTATAGACTAGCAAAAAATTTCATATAATCTACTACCAATCTTTCGCCCCTCCAATTTGGAAAGTCACCGGCCGCCACTGATGCTTAGTATGCAACGAGACTATTTCATAGACTAAATCCACAAGCATTCTGAGTTTGTTATTTTCAGATATTCGAATTCAATGTATGATAATTATTCAGCATATGACCTTTTCCTACATATGTACTATAGAAGTATAGGCATAATAGCCTTACTTTTTTCTTTAAACTATTCTTTAAATGCAAGCTAATTTCGAAAATCCTTACACATACATCGCTGGGCATTCCTTAAAGGAAGATCCATGCAAAGTTTCATTAAATTTGGTCCACTCGTTGAGCCGCAGATGCCTTACAAACAGACAAGCAGGCAGAATGCAAAACGGTCGACTTGAAACAGAAACCTCTCTTCGTTCGGTCAATAATAAATGTCAAATTAATGAATTGATGTTTTAAGTACCCTCATTTAATACTATTACCGTTGCTGCTCAATTTTAGTTGTACTTCTCAACTACTTTGTGAGTTGAGCGGTAGAGAGGGATCATTTGTATCAACTTTGTCAATCAAACCTTTTTCCTTTAAAGTGCGAAAAATGATGAGAATCATCTATTTTTTATACTCACTACTCACTCAGTGTAAAACGAATGCTATTCAGTCATGACTGCAGAAAAAGAAACAACTTTCACAAAATGATTCAATTGTTGGATGAGAATTGGATCAGAATTATTATTTGTTAAAATGATGCAGAAAAATGTTTAAATTTGAAAACAATTAATGATTATAAGTATCACAATTAATTGACCAACAAATCTTTCCCCAGATCATGAGAATCAATAAGGATTATGAAAGCTGAAGTTGGTCAACTGTTTTGTTGTATCTGCAATATCCTGTTAAACTTATCGTTGATCAACTAATCGTGTAAACTTATCATGTAATATACTAATCGATTCGCGGTCTAATTCATCTATTGAACTGTTGCTTCCAAAAGTCCAGTTCGGTCTTAATCGGTAATCCAAAGATAAATAATGAGGTTAGAGCTGTATTCTGAGTAAATTCGAGAGAAAATTAAGTAAGTATTGAATTAAATAGTTGCTTTGAGTGTAAATACTCTGAGAGGCTGTGGTTCAGTTGTTTAATAATTTGATAAAGATTTTTCTAGAAAGTTTGCTGAATGCGGTGTTTCAGTTTTTCGACATTATTATTTCCCTTCCATCTCGTGTTTTCGGTTTTCTTCTCCATTCTCATATCCAGTATAGTCATATCATATCCAGTCATTCTCATATAGGCCAGTTGCTCAAAAAAAAATTAAATTACCAACGTAAGATGACGTCATTTGACGGAGCCAGTGCAACGACTTTCTTATTGAGCTCCGTAAAATGACGTCATCTTGTGGTTGAATTTTATTTTCTTTTGTGGAACTTGCCGATAGTATTTCGGATCTTGTCGATACTGTAAATTGTTTAAATTGATCATGACCCAACCTTTTTGTCACTTACCAACTTACTTTGTTACGTAACTTTCGAATAAGAAAACATATTCCACATTTCTAATTATCAATATCACCTAGGCTTAACAACTTATTTTCAAAGTCTCCAGTTATAATTTTACCAAACTTCGCGGGACAGTTTGTAAAAATGACTCTTCTTTAAAGTAGAATCCATAATCACAAAAAAGGGAGAGCAGTATTTCTTTCGTATAATTTAGCAAAATTTGCATACCTAAAGAATGAATCTGCATTGAAAATTGGTGGATATAATTAAAGTCAGTCAATTGTTTAAAATTGTTCAGCTCATTTAAAAAAATATTATTTCGAGTGATGAGTTTTTAATAACTTGGTACTTGGTACAGCTTGATCCTCCTTTAATTCCGAAGCTTTAATAACAATGTAAATCGTTAGAAATTCGAACTTTTTTTATAAAAATAGAAAAGTGGTTGATATAAAAAATCGTTTTCGTGTTTATATTTTAATGGGCAGTATCGTTTTATTAGGGAAGTGATAGCCGTGAGCCGTAGCAGGTATCAAACAGATAGAGTAAGCAACGCTTTCCTGGGCCCTCTCTGCAAGGGTGACCGATTAAATTAGACAGCAAAAAGACTCGGTTCTCTGCTGCAAAATCACTTCCCCGTGGTTCGGAACCCACTTGAAATTGTAGGTCTACCATTTTTACAATAACATGGTTTAAGCGGCGAGGTGGAACTACCGGTTTGGGCCTCCCCACCAATAAAAGCTATACGAATTTTCTTTTACTTAGTATCGTTTTCATTGTCAATTTCTATACTTCAAAGTGGAATTTCTAGTTGAACTTGGTCATAACCTAAAATTTGGAATTTATAATCTAACATTTGTAAAGAATGCAGTATTGGGCTGTTCCTGTTGTATCTTTACTTGATTGTGTTTTTTAATAAATAGATAGATAAAGAAATTTCTGAATTGTATATAGTGTAATACATAATAGCAAATACAATAGTTCGCGGAATCTCCAAAATTAACCTAAATTTCTGTGACCAAGGACAAGTATAACTTCATGATAACTAAGTTACGGTTACGAGGTCTGGCTTACTAGTCACTTTAATTCAAAAGTTCTAACGACACAAAATAATGAATTTGGGGAGTAATTTCCATTAAAAACAATAGACATACAATTAAAATATAATGATCAAACTTGAAGGTCAACATTTTCATGGCGAAGGTCCAAGGTCATTCGAGGTCAGATTACTGGAACCAATTGAATCGACTGTTCATTCAATTCCCGATCAACATACCATAAAATTTTAATAAAATCTTTACATCAAATATAGAAAATTTGTTCCTCGAAAACAGTCAATAAATACTTCACCTTCAAGGTCAAGTTGAAGGTCGACGTAACGGGGGGCCGTAAAATAATCATTAAATCTCGAACAAAATTCAAAATTATATTCACTTTCTTCAGACTATCGGAGAGTTTTAGTGCTTCGTTTTTAAAGTGAACATCTCAACTAATATTCATTTATTGGAAAGAATCAGGAATGTACTTCAAAGTGAAGTTTCTAGTAGTACTTGGTCATAACTTAAAATTAGGATATTTTAATTGAAAATTTGTAAAGAAAGCAGTAGTGGGCTGTGCCTGCTGTATCTTTAATAATTAATCAATTATTGATTGTGTTTTTGTAATAAATGAAAAATAATGACTGTTTTACCTGATTTCACATAGCAAACTCAAAATAATTTTCATATAATTCAAAATATTTCAAAACTCAGCGAATCTCATTGACACTAGTGAATAGTGAATCTCATTCACATTGATATATTGCTTGAGGACGACTAGTCCAACAATTTGAAATATTAATTATTTAAACAGAATTTATTCATTTCGAATTCCTTTAATTGCTATCAGTTTATACTGAAGACTTCCGCAATGGCGGATATTGACAACAGTATTTAATAGCTGATGGAAATCGATGAATGCCACAGTACAAAAATATCAGTCACCACCGGAAATCGAACCACGGACTTCTCAATTGCCGGTCGGGCGCCTTAACCACTAGACCATGGAGACCTTTCTGCACAGTAGCATTCATTTTTAACTTGGCCATATCGGCTCGTATCTCAAAAGTTAGTTCGAAGTTACTGACAATTGAACAAACTGACAAATTTACTTAAACAGAATTTATTCATTTCGAATTCATTTAATTGCTATCAGTTTATTCTGAAGACTTCCGCAATGGCGGATATTGACAACAGTATTTAATAGCTGATGGAAATCGATGAATGCCACTGTACAAAAATATCAGTCACCACCGGGAATCGAACCACGGACCTCCCAATTGCCGGTCGGGCGCCTTAACCACTAGACCATGGAGACCTTTCTGCACAGTAGCATTCATTTTTAACTTGGCCATATCGGCTCGTATCTCACAAGTCAGTTCGACGTTACGGACAATTGAACAAACTGACAAATTTACTTAAACAGAATTTATTCATTTCGAATTCCTTTAATTGCTATCAGTTTATACTGAAGACTTCCGCAATGGCGGATATTGACAACAGTATTCAATAGAGATACGAGCCGTTAAGGCCAAGTTAAAAATGAATGCTACTGTGCAGAAAGGTCTCCATGGTCTAGTGGTTAAGGCGCCCGACCGGCAATTGGGAGGTCCGTGGTTCGATTCCCGGTGGTGACTGATATTTTTGTACAGTGGCATTCATCGATTTCCATCAGCTATTAAATACTGTTGTCAATATCCGCCATTGCGAAAGTCTTCAGTATAAACTGATAGCAATTAAAGGAATTCGAAATGAATAAATTCTGTTTAAGTAAATTTTTCAGTTTGTTCAATTGTCAGTAACTTTGAACTAACTTATTAATTATTGCTAATGCTTGTTTTTACTTCCATTTATCAACAGGACGGGAAACTTTCCATACCTCTCCTACACCTCGAAAAAGGGTACGACTTCTCTCCAATATATTTCTCCCTCTCCCTCCCCCCAAAAAAGGGTTTAACCCCTCCCAACCTCAGGGACTACTCAAAACCCCCTCCACCACTCATTTTCTTCAAGCAGTGCTGCAACTATCATGCATCACGTGGTGTGAAGGTGATAAATTATGGTGTGGGGAGGAGGGGGGGGGGGGGAACCACGATCCATCATGCAACCACCGTAGCGTGGTAAGTACATAGGTTCCCAATAAAAAACGGGATTGGGGTTTTCCTGGTCTCCCTCCTCCCCAGACGCTTTTCCTGGTCTCCCTCCTCCCCAGACGCTTTTCCATCGCGTCCATTTGTGGCTATTTTTTTGCCGTCAACAATACCCGGATTTTCCATTTTCCTTCGTTGCAACAGGTGGAACCAGAAGTTGGGAAATTCTCCACAGCTGGCTACATTTATACTCCAAGTAAGGGAGTCACAGTTTTCCCAGCTTTAGAAATAGATCCTTCCATATTAGACATGGTTTAAAAAACATAGAGCTTTATGTGTTCTAAAAGTTAGGTGTTTCACTAATAACGATCATCTCGTGTTCCGAATATTAAAATTAAAGAATATTTTTTCTAAAATTCCCTCATGTATTATCCTTGAGAATACTGAGGCCTGTGGCTATGAACATTTCTTGAAGTTTTACCAACTCATGGATACTTGAGAGACATTTTGAGGGGATGTATTTCAAGTCTTTTAAGGACTGAATGAAACCTTTTATGGAAGGTTCATAAATATGGTCCTAATTCTTATTAGTTTAAGAAAAATAGAGAAAAAGAAGAAAAAGTAGAAGAAGATCCACCTTAGTTGCTCGGCCCATCTAAGCGTAGTCTTGAAAACACGTTCTCTACCATTCAGAATTTTTTTTGAAGATTGAGCTGACATGTGTTTGAGACCAGTGCGTGGGTAATGAGTTGGATGATGGTGATTGATGAGTTGGACCTACAATTTTAGGTGGGTGCCGAACAAACTTGAAGTGATTTTCCATCAGAGACAGAGAATTTTTTGCTGGTTAATCCAATCGGTCACCCTTTCAAGGAGGGCCCATTTATTCGTAGTTTATCTCTGACTGACTGACCTGCTACGGCTCGCGACTATCAGTTACCTTCTAAGGCTGTGCGCAGGGTTTTTGTCATAATTCATTTTCGAAGTTTCTTGTATTGACTATTATTAGGGCTTTGAAATGTAATCTATTGATGTCAGTAAATTTTTTCTTAGATTGTTTTGTGAAATATGGGAGGTTCAAAGTTGAATTTTTTGGTTTTTTTGGGGCAATTGTACTCACCTATGAGTGATTTTAAAGTTTTGAAAAAATTGCTATAACTAAAAGACACCTCCAGCCACAACTCTTCCCCGGGCCACTAAAATGTATCTGGTTGGCCTTGATTGTAATAATACTCTGAAACCACTATACATTGTCAAATAGGCTTTATAAAAGTAGTATTTTTTTGATTTTATACATTAAAATTTGTTAAAAACTAATTAATGTACTAGCAATATACGAAAAGTGGGTTCAAGCTCTTAGGCAAACGATTCATAAAAGCAATGATTTATTGAATTTAAGCTTTTACTTCAACCAATTTATAAACTTCATTTTGATAAATACTTGTTCAACCAATTTATAAACTTCATTTTGATAAATACTTGTACAACCAATTTATGTACTTCATTTTAATAAATACTTAACTTTTTATGTGAAATTTAACGACTTGCAGTCAAATATTTGTTAATAATAAGTATAACTCACTTAATCTGTAGGCCGAGCGCTTTCGAATCTTTGAGATCCATTTGAGATCCATTCGAAAGCGCTCGGCCTACAGATTAAGTGATTTATACATATTCTTAACAAATATTTGACTGCAAATCGTTAAATTTCACATGAAAAGTTAATATTAACAACGCAGTTCGTCATGGAACAAGAAATCCAGGAATAAATACTTGTATAAAATTACTGTTGTTAAGCCGCAAATAAAGCTCTCAACATCAAAAATTTCCCCGTAATGTGGACTAAAATGAATGGATTTACGCTTTTCTAGACATGGGTCTAGAATCACTTAGAATACGATTTTAAAGGGACTATTCATCAACATTTTCCGGGGGAGGGTATCCAGACCCCCCAGGGGCCCCCAAATCTTCGATAACCCCCCCCCCCCCACCCCAATGAAAAGATTTTCGCTACGCTACTGTCAATCCCCCATATTTTATTAATTAATTAATGAAATAGTATATTTAGCACCTAGGGCCGAAAATGTGTGTTTGCCGGCACGAGATCGCAGTTTTCAAGTTCAAGACGAAGTCGAGAACTTGAAGCGTTTGAGAACCGGCAAAACATTTTTGCCCACGTTGCGAACTCTATCATTTTTGCCACATCACAAAAAAAACAAATCAACAATGTTTTGTTGGCTATTTTGAAAGCGAAATTTTAAGGCTACTAGCAAGAATACAATGTTGTTGAGGTTATGAAAATATCATTGTATTCTATTGTTTGATATCAAAATTACGAGATAAACAGGATAATACATATCAAGTTATGAAACAATAATTTGTAAAATATATTATAAATATAATACTACGATATATATAGCTTATTACCGTAATATTATGTGATCATCTCTCTATGCTTAGTGTGATTGGACATGATCAGCTGTCATTCAAAGTCATTTTCTTTTCCACCCTAGGGCGGTAGGCCTAAACGCTTACAGACTCGTCGGGAACCGAACACTTTTGGCTTCCATATGATGCACAAAAAACAGCTCATTACATCCTGGTGTGGCGAAATAGTTATTTATGTATTAAGAGCGTGAAGCGCGACTTCATCGCTCGAGCCAAAACATCTACTGCACGACGCATAGTGGAATTTTGTGAGAGCAATGAAGAAGCTTAAAGCGTGAATTGCATACAATATTTTTCCTAAAACTGCGGTTCTGGATTCCAACACAGTAGTATAGTTTTGACAGATCTGGTGCAACCTTGACCTTTGACCTTGACATCTGGCACACAGATGACGTCACCACTCCCGCATTACCAACCGGACCCTTCCCCTCTACGCCACTCCCTCCCTCTTCTCCTAACTCTCTCTTGCTCACTCTCTCTCTCTCACGCTCTCTCTCTCGTTCTCTCTTGCTCTCTCTTTCCCACTCTCTTACCCTGTCACACTCTCTTCTGCTCTCTTACTCTTGCTCTCTCTCCTGCTCCCCCACCCACTTGGACATGCTCCCTTTCATTCTTGGCCCCCTGCCCAATCTGGCCCCCTGCCCAATCTTGCCCCCTGCTCCTCTTAACCCTGCCCCCTGTCAATCTTGGCCCCCTGCCCAATCTTTCCCCCTGCCCTCTTAGCCATGCCACTGTCATTCTTGGCCCCCTGCCCAATCTTGCCCCCTGCCCAATCTTACCCCCTGCCAATCTTACACACTGCCCAATCTTGCCCCCTGCCCAATCATGCCCCCTGCCCAATCTTGCCCCCTGGTCCTCTTAGCCCTGCCCTCTGTCAATTTTGGCCCCCTGCCTAATCTTTCCCCCCACCCACTTATCCATGCCCCTGTCATACTTGGCCCCCCCGCCTGATCTTTCCCTCTGCCCTCTTAGCCATGCCCCTGTCATTCTTGGCCCCCTGCCCCCTTAACCCTGCCCCCTGTCATTCTTGACCCCCTGTCCAATCTTGTCCCCTACCATTCTTAGCCTTGCCCTCTTCCCCTATTGGCCAATGCCTAATCTTCCCCCCCCCCCACAAATCAACTAACCATTCCCCAAAGTGACTCCCCTTCCCAAAAATGACCCCCTACCCCTAAAATGACTGCCCCCATAAAAATCCCCCCCCCCCCATAAATGACCCCTCCCCAAAAATAACGCCTAAACCCAAAAATGGCTGCACTCCCCAAAAATGACCCTTTCCACAAAAATAGTTGCCCTCCCCAAAAATGACCCCCTCCCCCTAAAAATGACCCCTTACCCTAAAAAAATTACTCCCCTCCTCAAAAATGCCCCCCCTCCTTCCCATAATGGCCCTCTCACTAAAATTGGCCCCTCCCTCAAAAATGAACCCTCATCACAAAAAATTGACACCCACACCATAATTTACCAAAAATACTATGTAATCTATTGCATTAAATCAAACCTATTAAACCAAAGTCAGCATAACCCCTAAATGGATAATATATAAGGAATTGCCCAAACCAATTCTATGCAATCTATTGCATTACATCTAACCTATGAATCTAAAGTCAACGTAACTTAAAATGAATAACCTATAATGATTGATCCAAGCCAATACTATGCAATCTATTGCATTACATCTAACCTATAAATCTAAAGTCAACATAACTTGAAATGAATACCCTATAAGGATTGATCCAAGCTAATACTATGCAACCCATTGCATCACATGCAATGAGATATCTAGGTAGCAGTGGTACTGTGCATACGTTGTCTGAACAGGCTCTGCGAATTTTGAAGCATAGAATTTTAATTCGAACGAATAAGTAGTATTTTTGTTTATTATTATTAGTATTTATAATATCTTAATAATTTACATCATTAACTTGTCTAATATAAGTTAAAGTATTTAAATAAAAAGTCAAATTCTATTTTCGAGGTTAGGTGTACCGATATTGATCAATTTTCTTGTAATTAAATAGTCTCAAGTTGACAATTGTAATAAATTAAGTAATATTTCATTAAACATTTAACTAAAATCAATTGAAAACAATTTTTAGCTAGGAAAATGAGTCCAAACAAGGCATCTAAATCTAATTGTTCAACTAAAACTCAAGTAGCTACGCGATCTCAGCAATTATTAACGAAAAAATCTCCAACAGCTCTTAAAGCTACTGTAGATGTAGAAGAAAAGGTTGCTAAACTATTGAGTGATCACACCAAATTGAAAACAAAATTAGAAACATCACTAAAAAATTCTGAGGAAGAACGAATAGGGTTAGTGGATCACATAAAATCTCTGGAAGTTATTGTAAAATTGCAGCAGGAAGACCATAAAACTGAAATACTAAATCTCACGAGTCAATGTAGGTCTATGTCAGAGGAAATCGAAATATTAAAATGAAAAATAAACTTGGCTAATGTAAGATCTGAACCTCTGATCAATACAAAAAAAAGTAGAACCTAAATCAAATGGGGAAAAAATAAATAGAAATGGTCAAACAAAAACGTATAGTCAGGTTTTGCAAACAGCAACCAAAACTAAAGTAAGGGCAAATAACGATAGGAAAGGTAGAGTACTGCTCTTGACATCCAGTCATGGACGAGACTGTAGTGACCTACTAAATAAAAGATTAAAAAATAAGTATGAAGTTCAGAGCTTTTTCAAACCAAGTGCCCCTATAAACGCTATCGTAGAGTCAGCACAGGAACAAACTAAAGATTTTGGAAAAAACGATTTTCTAATAGTACTGGGTGGCTCAAACAATATAAATGAACCTAATCTAAAACATCTTCCTGAAATAAATGAAAAAATTAAAGAGATTGTGCCACTCAGCCAAAAAACTAATGTAATAATAAGTACAATTCCGTATAGGTTTGAAGGCCAGAGCTAAATGAAGCCATTAAGTCAACAAATAAATCAATTCATAATACAATCAACAGCCTAAAAAATAAGAATTCTAAGCAGTTGGGGATTTGTTTTCTAAATGAAAGGCTGAAAAAACAAAACTTCACTAATCATGGTCTACATCTAAATCAATCTGGCAAAGTAATATTTTGTAATAG
This sequence comes from Conomelus anceps, assembly GCA_948455865.1. Classification (NCBI taxonomy): domain Eukaryota; kingdom Metazoa; phylum Arthropoda; class Insecta; order Hemiptera; family Delphacidae; genus Conomelus; species Conomelus anceps. Next base: position 43,111,301 of record OX418221.1, read on the forward strand.
GCTGGCAGAGCTGATTGAAAGTCGTTTGCAATCTACTGTCAATAATTCTCCTAAACAATCATCTAACGAACCTTTTTTAGTAAAGTGGCTCAAAACTGGGAAGGGAAACTAGTTTCAGATGATAAATTCATATCTTCAATTGTATTAAAAGACGTTAATCGATCAAAAAATCAGGATAGCATTAGTGGAAGGAACTCTTGTAGCAATCTGATAGGCTCTCAAGATTCTAAGAGATTAAGTAAATCTACTTCAATATGCAAAAGCAACGATAAAGTAATAAGGGATGATAGGGAAGTACCGGTACTGACTGTGTTCCATCAGAATATTCAATACATTCGTAACAAAATAGATAGAATCGAAGTATTTTTTAAAGAAGAGGCTCCTGATATAGCTATTTTCACAGAGCATGGTTTAAAAGAAGATGAATTGTCACAACTTAATATTCCAAACTATTCATTGAAAACGTCGTATTGCAGGACATCTCATCGAAGTGGGGGAGTAGCTATCTTCACTAAAAATGCTAAGAATATGCAAATATTTAATTTAGAATATGCAGAGAAATTTGCTGTGGAAATGGATTTAGAAGTTACTGGTTTGAGAGTAAAAATCGACAATAATTTCGAAGTAGCGGTGTTAGGTATTTACAGGTCACCAAATGGGGAATGGAACAATTTTTGTGAACTATTCAATAGGCTTTTAGAGATTACTACTACTCGTTTTACAAACGTTATTGTAGCGGGAGATTTTAATACAGACTTTGCAACACAGAATAAAATGACAGAAGATTTAAAGGATATTATTTGCATGAATAACTTGGAAATAAAAGTTCATGAATATACCAGAGTCACAAGAACATCACAAACAATAATTGATAACATCCTTACTAATATAGATTACTCTAAAACAAGATTAGGCGGCTCGGAACTATCTGATCATGACTATCAAATCTTAGAGGTGGGGTTGCAAGGTCATAAATCAATTAAAAAGAGTAGAGTAATGAAAGAAATTCAACAATGTGAACAGGGGAATATCGATTGTTTGAAGCAGAATCTGCTACAAGAAAACTGGAGTAGGGTTTACAATAGCAATAGTTTAAATGACAAATATGATAGTTTCATTAATATTTTAAGGTTTCATATTACTATGAGTTGTCCAGTTAAAAAAGTCCCTGTAAAGAACAAATTAGACAAGATTGAAGAGTGGATAACTGATGATATCCTTGCAGAAAGAAATAGGGTTAAAGATGCATATGATGAATTCAAACTATCTAGAAATATGTTAAGTGAAGATAATTACAAAGCTCTAAAGAAAAACTATATTAAAAAAGTGAAAAGAGCGAAATGTAAGAAAACAGCTGAAATTTTGAATAATAGTGTGTACTTTAACACAGCAGTGTGGGATGTAATAAACAAAAATAGGCAAGTAGCTCATGTAGATGCTGCTTATACTAGTGTCCCCAGAATAATTAACGAAAATAAAAAATATATTGATGATAGTGTAGACATTTGTAATTTCTTTAACAGATATTATCAACTGGTTGCTAAGGATCTTCAAAAATCTCTTAATACAGGTATTAGTGATGCAAACATGAGGAATACTGAGGGGATTCAGAACGAATTAAAATTCCACCCAGTATGCCAAGACGAGTTGTCAAATATCATTGATAGTTTAAATAATAAAAAAACTGTAAAAATGGATGGGGTATCCAGTAAAATTCTGAAAGAATGTAAAGATCAATTGTTAGACCCTATGATTCATCTGATCAATCATTCATTAGAACAAGGTGTTTTTCCAGATAATTTAAAAGAGGGGAAGATCTTGCCAATCTTCAAAAGTGGCGATAGAGAAAAGGTAGAAAACTATAGGCCCATTAGTATTTTAAATGTAATAAGTAAAATTTTTGAAAGAGTAGTTCTAAATAGGTTACTTCTGCACCTTCAAGAAGCTAACTTTATCTGTGATGAACAGCATGGCTTCCAGAAAGGGAGATCAACAAAAACAGCCATAGTTTCTCTAGTTGAAAAACTAATAGATATATTAGATTCAGGTGATAAAGCTACTGCAATCTTCTTAGATCTGTCAAAGGCATTTGATTGTGTTAATCATAGAACTTTATTGGAAATACTGCAAAATGTAGGAGTAAATGGGGTTGAACTGAAATGGTTTGAATCATATCTTATTGGGAGAAAACAATGTGTAGAACTAACTACAGTAGTTGGTAATAGTATAGTAAAGAATAAATCTAATAAATTAGAGGTGCAAGCTGGAGTGCCTCAGGGGTCAATACTAGGTCCATTGCTTTTTTTGTTATATGTCAACCGTTTACCTAAAGAATTAATTAGTGGTAGAGCCCTCTTATTTGCTGATGATACATCACTCATTTTCAGCAATTCCATTCTAGATAATTTAGAAATAAGTGCCCATATAGGTGTGCAGTCCATTGTCCAATTTTTAAACCAGTTGAAATTAACTATAAATAGTAAAAAATGCCAATACCTTCAATTCAAAAACAAACATAATTTAAATGAAGATAGGGCTATAAACGTGTTTGTAAACGATAATCAATTAGACCAGGAAGAAAAAATTGCATTTCTAGGAGTTACATTGGATAGACGATTGACCTGGACTCCATACATTGAGAAAATATGTAGTAAAATTTCATCTGGGGTATTTGTCCTGCGACAGCTCGCTAGATTGAATGACAAAAAGTTACTTTTCACAGCTTACCATGGGCTCTTACTGTCACATATTAGGTATGCTATCTTAGTATGGGGTAATTCATCAAAACAAAATCTTGATAGGGTGTTTAAGATCCAAAAGAAAGCGGTTAGGTGTATAGAAAGAGTAAATAGATTAGATTCATGTAGGCCGTTGTTCAAGAGACTTGGTCTCCTAACTGTACCCTGCTTATATGTGTATGAAGCTACTCTATATGTAAAAACGAATGATATTAACCAAAATCTTGATGTACATGATTATAATACAAGAAGCCGAGGAGATTATCACTTGGTGAGTCACAATAGTAGCCTATTCAAACAAAAACCTAGTTATATTGGTAGGAAATTCTACAACAAGCTACCGCAGTGTTTGAAGAGTCTTGAAAATATAGAAATATTTAAAAATCAATTGAAGAAATATTTAGTTGATAAAGCTTTTTATAGTGTACAAGAGTTCCTTTCACATGAAAATTAAGCCTCACCTCAACTAATTGAAGTAATTATGGTATCTAGTGTATAATATTGTTGATCTGACTTGTCTTATACTCCTTAACTGGAGTCTCCAAGACGTAATCTACAAAAAAAAAAAAAAAAAAAAAAAACATTAATTTTCAAGTCAACATTACCCAAAAATGGATAACACATAAGAAATGGTCCAAACTAATAAATACTACGGAATCTATTGCATTAAATCTAAACTATAAATCTAAAGTTAACATAACTTAAAAAATTGATAACCCCATAAGGAATGATACAAGCCAATACTTTGTAATCTATTGCATCACATTAATTTTAAAGGCAGCATAACCCCAAAATGGATAACATATAAGGAATTGCCCAAGCCAATACTATGCAATCTATTGCATTAAATTTAACCTATAAATCTAAAGTCAATATAACTTGGAAATGGATAACCCATGAGGAATGATCTAAGCTAATACTACATAACCTATTGCATTAAATATAACCTATAAATCTAAAGTCAGCATTACCCCCCCAAAAAAAAAATATATGAATAACCTGTAAGGAATGGTCCAAGCCAATACTATGTAATCTATTGCATTAAATCTCACCCATTAATCTAATCTATCCCATACTATACAATCTATTACATTAAATCTTACCTATAAATTTGAAGTCAACATAACCTCAAAATGGATGACCAATAAGGAATGATCCAAGCCAGTACTATGCATTCTATTGCACTCAAAATGGATAACCCATAAGGAATGATCCAAGCCAATACTATACAATCTATTGCATCAAAACCAAAGTCAACATAACACCAAAATTAATGACCTTTAAGGAATGATCCAAGCCAATACTATACAATCTATTACATTAAATCTTATCTATTAATATCCAAAATAGTAATTGCATCAAATCTTACCTATAAATTTGAAGTCAACATAACCTAAAAATGGATGACCAATAAGGAATGATCCAAGCCAATACTATGCATTCTATTGCACTCAAAATGGATAACCTATAAGGAATGATCCAAGCCAATACTATACAATCTATAGCATCAAAACCAGAGTCAACATAACACCAAAATGAATGACCTTCAAGGAATGATCCAAGCCCATACTATACAATCTATTACATTAAATCTTACCTATTAATATCCAAAATAGCAATTGCATCAAATGCATAAAATGCATAACTATTGGTGACAATGCTCCCATGACTTATGAGCATTACTCAGTGGTTTGAGACTCACTTGGTTACCCCATGTTCCCCATAGCATAACACATCTTTGTGATGTACCCCAAGAAACACTGACCCATATGCATAATATGCACTCTACCCCAGTGCACCCTGAGGGCTCTAGTGTCCCTTAGTGCTCCCTCTAGTACCTGTAGTGCACCCCCTAGTGCCTCAAAAGCTTCCCTAGTGCTCCCTCGAGGAACCCTAGTGCTTCCCTAATGCCCCCAGTGTTCCGCCCAATGTCCCTAGTGTTCCCCTAGTGCTTCCCCTAATGCCACTGTGGCGGATCATCTGATTTACCAATCTTATTTTCAGTGTTTTCTATCATTGGAAATATTAGTATCATAGGAAATATTTAATTTCTTATATTGGTGACCCCGACGTGATATAAAAGCAAACATTTTCAGATAATTCACCAAATTCACGTAAGTAATTGAGTCCTATGGAAGAACAAATTGCTGATCTGCAGGAGCAGAATGCACAGTTGCAGCTTCAGATAGCTAACTTTCATCAAGCAAATCAACCCGACCAGCATTCACCGCAACAACAGCCTATTCAAAACCACAAGGTGCATCGGGTTTCAGTAAAATTACCACCATTTTGGTTGGACAAACCTCGTTTGTGGTTTCTTCAAGCTGAGTCTCAGTTCACCCTGTCCAACATTGTAAACGAGATAACCAAATCTCATCATGTGGTGTCTCAATTGGATCAACGGACTGCAGCCGAAATTGAGGATGTTATCACAAACCCTCCTCCGCTCAATCCATACATGTTCTTATGTGACAAAATTATTGAGCGTTTATCCGCATACGGGGGGCAACGCATCCGACAGCTCATCAATGCGGAGGAACTCGGCGACCGCAAACCGTCACAGTTTCTTCGTCATCTCCACTCTCTCACGAATGCGACCGGCATACAAGACAATTTTTGCGTCAATTATGGCTTCCTTGTCACCCGCCAAATGTTCAAACTATTCTCACTTTGCAACCAGAGTTGGCGCTTGATAAACTAGCAGAACTAGCTGACAAGATCATTGAGATTACACCATGCACACCTACTTTTTCAGTTGACGCAGCGTTTTATGGAAAAAGTACAGAGAGTGGGTTACTAAAAGCAATTTCCGACTTACAAAAGCAAGTCGCCGAACTGTCGGTTTCTCACTCACGTCAATATCGTTTTTCGTTCACGCAGCTCCAGCCATAACCCTACAAATAGAGACAAATCCAATACACATGAAAAGGCTAACCAGAAGGAGGGCCTATGCTGGTACCATGATAATCATCAAGAAAAAGCTAAGAAATGCGTCAAACCATGCAGCTGGTCAGGAAACAACCAAAGGAATCAGTAAAGATGGCATCTGGTTGCTCCTCATCTAACAGCCGTCTTATTGTCACTGATAAAAATTCTCAAATTAATTTTCTAGTTGATACTGGCTCTGACTTGTGCTGTTTTCCTCGACGTCAATTATGGGAAGTGATAGCCGCAAGCCGTAGCAGGTATCTGTTCAATCAGATAGATAAGCTGCGTTCTCGTAGGTCCTGTTTGTAACGGTGACCGATTAGATTGGCCAGCAAAAAAGACACGTTCTCTGCTGTAAAATCTCTTCCCGGTGGTTCGGAACCCACCTAAAACTGTAGGACCAACTCATCAATCATCATCATCCAACTCATTACCCACGCACAGGTCTCAGACCTATGTGGGCTTCATCCTCCAAAAAAAAAAAAAAAAAAAAAAAAAAAGTGTTCTCCTGTAAATTACAAATTTAGTGCCGCAAATGGAACCAAAATCAAAACTTATGGATTCCTAACCCGGAGTCATGACTTAGGACTCCAACACAATTTTTTATGGAGATTTGTGGTAGCTGACGTTGACGTACCAATTATTGGTTCAGATTTTCTTTCTCATTACCACCTTGTACCAGATTGTCGCACAAAACATATCATTGATGCCTCCACCAGACTTGAAGCTCCAGGTTTACCTCAATGCCTGTCACAGAGCAGCATCAAAACTATCCAGGATTCCTCTGCTTATTCTCCTCTCCTTTCCGAGTTCCCAGGGGTAACTCGTCCGCCTGGTTTACTGTGAGATATAAAACATGAGACTGTCGCTGATGAGGATATCGGTAAAACTGCAATTATCACTCCGTTTGGCCTCTTTGAATTTCCTTTTATGACATTTGGTCTGCGGAATGCTGGACAAACCTTCCAACGATTTATGGATGAAGTTTTGCATGGATTGGATTTCTGCTTTGTTTATATGGATGACATTCTCATCTACACACACTCTAAAGAGGAACATGAAGATCACCTTCGAAGTGTTTTGAAACGTCTTGCAAAGTATGGCCTAGTCATCAACCCACTAAAATGCATCTTTGGGGTCTCTGAGATCACTTTTATTGGATATACCATATCTGCGGCCGGTATTTGAGCACTTGAGGACCATGTAAAAGTGATTCAAGAATATCCTTTACCAAAAACCGCTCAAGGGCTCCGTCGTTTTCTTGGTATGCTCAATTTCTATCAGAGATTCATACCACATGCTTCTGAGTATGAAGCTCTACACAGTGCAATCAGTAATCCTCTTTTAGAAGGCTCTCAACCAATTGGTTGGACACCCGAACTCAAAGTAGCATTTGAAACCTGCAAAAACTGTATTTCTTCAGCTTCTCTTCTGGTCCATCCCCGAATTGGCGCACCACTTGGTTTGTTTACTGATGCTTCTAACCATTCGGTTGGGGCATGTTTACAACAACTGGTTGAATGCGTATGGCAACCTCTTGCTTTCTTTTCAAAAAAATTATCTTTGAAAGAAAGTGGCTGGTCAGCGTACTATCATGAGCTACTTGCTGTTTATGCAGCGGTGCAGCATTTTCGCCACCTCTTAGAAGGACATTCTTTCACTATCTACACAGACCACAAGCCTTTAGTCTATGCTTTTCAACAGAACCATGAAAAACTCCCGCCAATTCAACTCAACCAATTATCATTTATCTCGGAGTTTTCAACAGATATACAATATGTCAAAGGCACCCAAAACGTTGTGGCTGATACACTTTCACGTATTGAAGCTGTTAATGCAACCCTTGATTATGAGTTATTGGTCAGATCTCAAGAAATTGATGAAGAACTTCAGAAGATAACGCCAGAGAATTCTTCTCTTTCATTGGAATGTGTGCCCATTCCTGGATCACCACTTACTGTGTTCTGTGATGTATCTACAGGGAAACTTCGACCGTTTATTACACAACCTTTTAGAAGACAAGTCTTTGACAGCCTCCACAACCTGAGTCATCCCGGACCTAAGGCTTCACTCAAGTTAGTCAGCAACCAATTTGTTTGGCCAAACATGAACAAGAACTGTCGAGATTGGGCTTGTGCTTGTAATGGTTGTCAACGATCAAAAATTACTTGACATGTCCATGCTCCTTGTGGAAATTTTGTGACACCAACAAAAAGATTTTCTCATATTCACATCGATCTGATTGGTCCACTACCTCCGGCATGATCTTTCAAATATTGCTTAACAGTCACAGATCGCTTTACTCAATGGCCAGAAGTTTACCCACTATCTGACATAACTGCAGAGACAGTTTGTCATGCTCTTTTGGATTGCTGGATATCTCGTTTTGGTTTCCCAGAAACTGTAACTACAGATTGTGGGACACAGTTCACTTCCCACCTCTCCAGCACATTTGCCAAGCTGTTTGGGATTCAACTCAGAAGTACAACAAGTTGGCATCCTGCATCAAACGGCATGATTGAGCGATTCCATCAGCACCTAAAGGCCGCAATTATGGCTCACGCTAAGGTTGATTGGGTTGAAGCCTTGCCTCTAGTACTTCTTGGTATTCGATCTGTTTTCAAGGAAGATATCAAGGCTACTACATCCAAGTTAGTCTATGGGGAGACTCTTCGTTTGCCCTTTGAGCTGCTCTCTTCAAAACAACAAAACAATAATCTCGACATTTCCGACAGCTTTATTTCAAGCTTAAGAGAATTCATGTCGCAATTACGCCCAATTCCAGCAACAAGACATGGTCAACCAGGAGTGTTTGTGTTCAAAGAACTGTCCACATGCAGCCATGTTTTTTTTGAGAGCAGGGCCAATCTTAAGGGCGCTTCAGCCACCTCACACTGGCCCCCATGAGGTTGTGCAAAGAGATGATAAAACTTTCACATTGAGGATTAATGGTAAACTCAACAAGGTTTCCATTGACCGGGTGAAGCCAGCATATATTCTTCAAGACGACCCACCTCAGGCTTCCCAACCCATTCCAGGTCCAGATGATGTGACAAAAAAAGTGTGCTTTGAGATTTCGGATGGCCACATTGTCTGCCCAGGGGGGTGATGTGGCGGATCATCTGCTACTGCTGGTTGCCACACATGTGATTAACAACTGTACTTTGTTTATAGTTATTACCAATATATTCATTCAGTTTGTGTAATCAATTCAGTAAAGTCATGTTGTTTACCAATCTTATTTTCAGTGTTTTCTATCATTGGAAATATTAGTATCATAGGAAATATTAAATTTCCTATACCACTAAAGTTCCCTAGTGCTTCCTCTAATGCCCCTAGTGCACCCCTAGTGATTCCTCTAATTTCCATAGTTTTCCCCTTAATACTCCTAGTGATCCCCTAGTGCGCCCCTAGTGTGCAACTATTGCACCCCTAGTGCTCCTTTAGTGCACACCTAGTGTTCCCCAAGTGCGCCCCTAGTGTGCCACTAGTGCGCCCCTAGTGCCCCTAGTGTGCAGCTATTGCACCCCTAGTGTTCCCCTAGTGCCCCTAGTGTGCAACTAGTGCTTCCCCTAATTCCCCTTAATACCCCTAGTGCTCCCCTAGTGCACCCCAAGTGCTCCCCTAGTGCGCCCCTAGTGCCACTTATGTGCCCCTAATGTGCAACTAGTGCGCCCCTAGTGTGCCCCTAGTGCACCCGCAGTGCGGCCCTAGTGCCCCTCTAGTGCGCCCCTAGTGCCCTTAGTGCGGCCGGGTACTAGGGGCGCACTTGGGGCGCACTGCGGGTGCACTAGGGGAACACTAAGGGCACACTAGGGGATTACGAGGGGTGCACTAGGGGCACTAGAACAGCACTAGGGGCACACTAGGGGAGCACTTGAGGCGCACTAAGGGAGCACTAGGTGTATTAAGGGGAAAACTAGGGGAATAAGGGGAAGCACTGGTTGTACACTAGGGGCACTTGGTGCGCACTAGGGGAACACTAGGGGCGCACTAGGGGAGCACTAGGGGCGCAATAGTTGCACACTAGGGGCGCACTAATAGAGCACTAGGGGTATTAAGGGGAAAGCTATGAGAATTAGGGGAATCACTAGGGGTGCACTAGGGGCATTAGAGGAAGCACTAGAGAACTCTAGTGGCATTAGAGGGAGCTCTAGGGGTGCACCAGGGGAGAACTAGGGGCATTAGGGGAAGCACTAGGGGAAAACTAGGGACATTGGGTGGAACACTAGGGGCATTAGGGAAGCACTAGGGTTCCTCGAGGGAGCACTAGGGAAGCTTTTGAGGCACTAGGGGGTGCACTACGGGTACTAGAGGGAGCACTAAGGGACACTAGAGGCCGCAGGGTGCACTGGGGTAGAGTGCATATTATGCATATGGGTCAGTGTTTCTTGGGGTACATCACAAAGATGTGTTATGCTATGGGGAACATGGGGTACCTAAGTGAGTCTCAAACCACTGAGTAATGCTCATAAGTCATGGGAGCATTGTCAACAATAGTTATCCATTTTGAGGTTGTGCTGACTTTAGATTTATAGGTTAGATTTGATGCAATTGCTATTTTGGATATTAATAGGTAAGATTTAGGGCCGTATTTATGAACGTTACTTAAACCCACACTTAGCTTGAATGAAAGAGTTACTTACATAAGTGTTTCTTATACTGAAAGTGTCACTTGAGAAAAATTCGTATTTATAAACATTACTTAACATTCGTCAGCTGTTTCTTACTGAAGAGCGATTCCGAAAGTGTCACTTGAAATGACGTCACCAACAATTAAGACGTCACGTGCAGCAGCCAATAGGAACGTGTTATTAGCATTTCATTCAATGTAAACAACAAATTCAAAACAGATTCCGGGTTATCTCTTTTGTGATTGTTATCGGCAATGGGCTAAATTTTTGAAAAACACAGACTCTTCTCATCGAAAGAGAAGAAATTTCTCAAACAATTGGTCCTGCAATATTTCGACGTTATTGTAAGCAAAAGGACAGATGGATCTAATAACAAAAAAGAATGAAATATGGACGCGAATTGAACAAGAGTTCAACAGTTTTGGCGATCATAGCCAGGTAAGCTTTGTTATTCTTACATATTTCTAAGGTTACATTAATTCATAATTATTAATTCGAAAGGTTTACTAGTATGTTATTATCCAGAAGCGATATCATAAAACCATTGATAGCGCGATACAGTCGCATTGTCAAATGTGGGTATATCCAAACAAAACAGGATTAAGCTTTAGGTTAGTTTTAAGGCTTTACTTTCTCAGATGCGGCTCTGCATTGCGTATTTCAATGATGATAATGAATGTGAAACATAAATTCAACTTAGACAATGACCTATATGAATTGAGCACATAAATCTACAGCAGCAGAACAGAATAACAGGATCATTTGAATTTGTATTTCATTTTTCGTATATTTTTTAAATAGGTGACTGACTAGAAATGAATGTTACAAAAGTTGAAGATTATACAAATTGCAAGAATCCATTATTGGAATAATTCCCAGTTGAAACCAATTCAGTAGGTACCATTCTAGTTTGATGTTCTGAATAAGTTCTTCATTTTTTCTATATAATTACTTTATAATTGAGAAATTTCCATTAGAATAAATTTTATTGAACTGATTAGTTACAATACTTATGACTTAGAAAGCTAATTAGCCTGATTGCTAGTAAACTAGGAGATAGGAAGCGTTGAAATTGTTATACATATATATAATAAACATCTAATATTTCTGAATACCTTGAAAATTGATTCGAATTCAAATGCTCATTCAAACACTACTGTCCTAATTTGATGCCGCGTTTACACGTTGCCAATAGCTGAAGCAAGTTCACTGGTGCCAGTCAACTGTTCTGTCCAGTTCATTCAGATTAGAACTTGAAACAATTCTAGTTCTACTTGACATTAATTCTAAAATGTAGTATGATTGCAAAAAAATAAATACTCCTCCATACATTCATACATTACTATTACATACAATATTTCAATTTTTTTATTATAAAATTATTTAAATCAAGTCTCAATATATATGTGCATAGTGTCAACAGACTTTATTTTATTAATCATGGGATATCCAAAACTTAAAAAAGTTCACACGCCGTTTTCCAGAAATTATATATATTTATGATTATTTAAAAAAATGTTTAAATTACAGTAACAATAATTTACATTTATTATTGATTCTTTTCATTATTTGATTTCAGAAGAGGTATAGCAGTCAACATAGTGCACAAAAAAAGAAAGCAAACCGATATTTTTAGAGATGAGTTGGAGATGGAACAGTCAGAAAAAGCTTTCCTTGTTTAAATTGCCCACAAAGAGAGAAAATGGGAGCTTGAATTACAAATTATACAAAAACAATTGAAGACATTTTTTATCAATAATTCCGTTCCTGGATTTCTTGTTCCATGACGAACTGCGTTGTTAATATTAACTTCTCAAGTGAAATTTAACGACTTGCAGTCAAATATTTGTTAAGAATAAGTATAATAACTCACTTAATCTGGCCGAGCGCTTAGGAACCCACGCCTCTGAAGATGGATCTCATAGATTCGAAAGCGCTCGGCCAGATTAAGTGAGTTATTATACTTATTCTTAACAAATATTTGACTGCAAGTCGTTAGATTTCACATGAAAATTTGATGATTCCGTATTCCTTATTAATAAATTCATTTTATTATGAAATTTATTTCAATAAATTATTTTTGCCCTTATGTTTACTCAATGTTCTATATAATGTGATAGCTATTGTTAAACTATAAACTGTACCGGTCCGTTGAGTGAGGATTCAAGTAAGCTATCTCCCTCACTTGACTAAGTATGGTTTTCGCGTAAGAATTGAAAGTGACACTTTGCTCGAAAGTGTCACTTTCGATCAAGTGTGATTCATAAATACGGATTTCACTCAAGTGTGGCTTTTTATGTGTCACTTTCGGAAAGTAACCCTCAAGTAACGTTCATAAATACGGCCCTTAATGTAATAGATTGTATAGTATGGGCTTGGATCATTCCTTAAAGGTCATTCATTTTGGTGTTATGTTGACTTCAAATTTATAGGTAAGATTTGATGCAATTGCTATTTTGGATATTAATAGGTAAGATTTAATGTAATAGATTGTATAGTATGGGCTTGGATCATTCCTTAAAGGTCATTAATTTTGGTGTTATGTTGACTTTGGTTTTGATGCAATAGATTGTATAGTATTGGCTTGGATCATTCCTTATGGGTTATCCATTTTGAGTGCAATAGAATGCATAGTATTGGCTTGGATCATTCCTTATTGGTCATCCATTTTTAGGTTATGTTGACTTCAAATTTATAGGTAAGATTTGATGCAATTGCTATTTTGGATATTAATAGGTAAGATTTAATGTAATAGATTGTATAGTATGGGCTTGGATCATTCCTTAAAGGTCATTAATTTTGGTGTTATGTTGACTTTGGTTTTGATGCAATAGATTGTATAGTATTGGCTTGGATCATTCCTTATGGGTTATCCATTTTGAGTGCAATAGAATGCATAGTATTGACTTGGATCATTCCTTAAAGGTCTTGGATCTGACCCATATGCATAATATGCACTCTACCCCAGTGCACCCTGCGGCCTCTAGTGTCCCATAGTGCTCCCTCTAGTACCCATAGTGCACCCCCTAGTGCCTCAAAAGCTTCCCTAGTGCTCCCTCAAGGAACCCCAGTGCTTCCCTAATGCCCCTAGTGTTCTGCCCAATGTCCCTAGTGTTCCCCTAGTGCTTCCCCTAATGCCCCTAGTTCTCCCCTGGTGCATCCCTAGTGTCTCCCTAGAGCTCCCCCTAATGCCACTGTGGCAGATCATCTGCTACTGCTGGTTGCCACACATGTGATTAACAACTGTACTTTGTTTATAGTTATTACCAATATATTCATTCAGTTTGTGTAATCAATTCAGTAAAGTCATGTTGTTCACCAATCTTATTTTCAGTGTTTTCTATCATTGGAAATATTAGTATCATAGGAAATATTAAATTTCCTATATTGGTGACCCCGACGTGATATAAAAGCAAACATTTTTACAGATAATTCACCAAATTCATGTCAGTAATTGAGTACTATGGAAGAACAAATTGCTGATCTGCGGGAGCAGAATGCACAGTTGCAGCTTCAGATAGCTAACTTTCATCAAGCAAATCAACCCGACCAGCATCCACCGCAACAACAGCCTATTCAAAACCACGAGGTGGATGATGGTGATTGATGAGTTGGACCTACAATTTTAGGTGGGTGCCGAACAAACTTGAAGTGATTTTCCATCAGAGACAGAGAATTTTTTGCTGGTTAATCCAATCGGTCACCCTTTCAAGGAGGGCCCATTTATTCGTAGTTTATCTCTGACTGACTGACCTGCTAGGGCTCGCGACTATCAGTTACCTTTTAAGGCTGTGCTCAGGGTTTTTGTCATAATTCATTTTCGAAGTTTCTTGTATTGACTATTATTAGGGCTTTGAAATGTAATCTATTGATGTCAGTAAATTTTTTCTTAGATTGTTTTGTGAAATATGGGAGGTTTAAAGTTGAATTTTTTGGTTTTTTTGGGGCAATTGTACTCACCTATGAGTGATTTTAAAGTTTTGAAAAAATTGCTATAACTAAAAGACACCTCCAGCCACAACTCTTCCCCGGGCCACTAAAATGTATCTGGTTGGCCTTGATTGTAATAATACTCTGAAACCACTATACATTGTCAAATAGGCTTTATAAAAGTAGTATTTTTTTGATTTTATACATTAAAATTTGTTAAAAACTAATTAATGTACTAGCAATATACGAAAAGTGGGTTCAAGCTCTTAGGCAAACGATTCATAAAAGCAATGATTTATTGAATTTAAGCTTTTACTTCAACCAATTTATAAACTTCATTTTGATAAATACTTGTTCAACCAATTTATAAACTTCATTTTGATAAATACTTGTACAACCAATTTATAAACTTCATTTTAATAAATACTTAACTTTTTATGTAAAATTTAACGACTTGCAGTCAAATATTTGTTAATAATAAGTATAACTCACTTAATCTGTAGGCCGAGTGCTTTTGAATCTTTGAGATCCATTTGAGATCCATTCGAAAGCGCTCGGCCTACAGATTAAGTGATTTATACATATTCTTAACAAATATTTGACTGCAAATCGTTAAATTTCACATGAAAAGTTAATATTAACAACGCAGTTCGTCATGGAACAAGAAATCAAGGAATAAATACTTGTATAAAATTACTGTTGTTAAGCCACAAATAAAGCTCTCAACATCAAAAATTTCCCCGTAATGTGGACTAAAATGAATGGATTTACGCTTTTCTAGACATGGGTCTAGAATCACTTAGAATACGATTTTAAAGGGACTATTCATCAACATTTTCCGGGGGAGGGTATCCAGACCCCCCAGGGGCCCCCAAATCTTCGATAACCCCCCCCCCCCCCCCACCACAATGAAAAGATTTTCGCTATGCTACTGTCAATCCCCCATATTTTATTAATTAATTAATGAAATAGTATATTTAGCACCTAGGGCCGAAAATGTGTGTTTCCCGGCACGAGATCGCAGTTTTCAAGTTCAAGATGAAGTTGAGAACTTGAAGCGTTTGAGAGCCGGCAAAACATTTTTGCCCACATTGCGAACTCTATCATTTTTGCCACACCACAAAATAAAACAAATCAACAATGTTTTGTTGGCTATTTTGAAAGCGAAATTTTAAGGCTACTAGCAAGAATACAATGTTGTTGAGGTTATGAAAATATCATTGTATTCTATTGTTTGATATCAAAATTACGAGATAAACAGGATAATACATATCAAGTTATGAAACAATAATTTGTAAAATATATTATAAATATAATACCACGATATATATAGCTTATTACCATAATATTATGTGATCATCTCTCTATGATTAGTGTGATTGGACACGATCAGCTGTCATTCAAGGTCATTTTCTTTTCCACCCTAGGGCGGTAGGCCTAAACGCTTACAGACTCGTCGGAAACCGAACACTTTTGCCTTCCATATGATGCACGAAAAACAGCTCATTATGTCCTGGTGTGGCGAAATAGTTATTTATGTATTAAGAGTGTGAAGTGCGACTTTATCGCTCGAGCCAAAACATCTACTGCACGACGCATAGTGGAATTTTGTGAGAGCGATGAAGAAGCTTAAAGCGTGAATTGCATACAATATTTTTCCTAAAACTGCGGTTCTGGATTCCAACACAGTAGTATAATTTTGACAGATCTGGTGCAACCTTGACCTTTGACCTTGACCTCTGGCACACAGATGACGTCACCACCCCTGCATTACCAACTGGACCCTTCCCCTCTATGCCACTCCCTCCCTCTTTTCCTAACTCTCTCTTGCTCACACCCTCTCTATCACGCTCTCTCTCTCGTTCTCTCTTGCTCTCTCTTTCCCACTCTCTTACCCCCTCACACTCTCTTCTGCTCTCTAACTCTTGCTCTCTCTCCTGCTCCCCCACCCACTTGGACATGCCCCCTCTCATTCTTGGCCCCCTGCCCAATCTGGCCCCCTGCCCAATCTTGCCCCCTGCTCCTCTTAACCCTGCCCCCTGTCAATCTTGGCCCCCTGCCCAATCTTTCCCCCTGCCCTCTTAGCCATGCCACTGTCATTCTTGGCCCCCTGCCCAATCTTGCCCCCTGCCCAATCTTATCCCTGCCCAATCTTACACCCTGCCCAATCTTACCCCCTGCCCAATCGTGCCCCCTGCCCAATCTTGCCTTCTGCTCCTCTTAGCCCTGCCCTCTGTCAATCTTGGCCCCCTGCCTAATCTTTCCCCCCCCCCCCTCTTAGCCATGCCCCTGTCATACTTGGCCCCCTCGCCTGATCTTTCCCCCTGCCCTCTTAGTCATGCCCCTGTCATTCTTGGCCCCCTGCCCCCTGTCATTCTTGACCCCCTGCCCAATCTCGTCCCCTACCATTCTTAGCCTTGCCCTCTTCCCCTATTGGCCAATGCCTAATCTTCCCCCCCATCACCAATCAACCAACCATTCCCCAAAAGTGACTCCCCTCCCCAAAAATGACCCCCTACCCCAAAAATGACTGCTTCCAAAAAAATCTCCCCCACCATAAATGATCCCTCCCCAAAAATAACGCCTAAACCCAAAAATGGCTGCCCTCCCCAAAAATGACCCCTTTCCCCAAAAATAGTTGCCCTCCCCAAAAATGAGCCCTCCCCCTAAAAATGACCCCTTACCCCAAAAAAATTACTCTCCTCCTCAAAAATGCCCCCCCCCAAATCCCATAATGGCCCTCACCCTAAAATTGGTCCCCTCCCTCAAAAATGAACCCTCATCACAAAAAATTGACACTCACTCCATAATTTACCAAAAATACTATGTAATCTATTGCATTAAATCAAACCTATTGAACCAAAGTCAGCATAACCCCTAAATGGATAATATATAAGGAATTGCCCAAACCAATACTATGCAATCTATTGCATTACATCTAACCTATGAATCTGAAGTCAATGTAACTTAAAATGAATAACCTATAACGATTGATCCAAGCCAAGGAAGGACCCTCATAAGTCATGGGAGCATTGTCACCAATAGTTATCCATTTTGAGGTTGTGCTGACTTTAGATTTATAGGTTAGATTTGATGCAATTGCTATTTTGGATAATTATAGGTAAGATTCAATGTAATAGATTGTATAGTATGGGCTTGGATCATTCCTTGAAGGTCATTCATTTTGGTGTTATGTTGACTCTGGTTTTGATGCTATAGATTGTATAGTATTGGCTTGGATCATTCCTTATGGGTTATCCATTTTGAGTGCAATAGAATGCATAGTATTGGCTTGGATCATTCCTTATTGGTCATCCATTTTGAGGTTATGTTGACTTCAAATTTATAGGTAAGATTTAATGTAATAGATTGTATAGTATGGGCTAGATTAGATTAATGGGTTAGATTTAATGCAATAGATTACATAGTATTGGCTTGGACCATTCCTTACAGGTTATTCATATATTTTTTTTTTTTTGGGGGGTAATGTTGACTTTAGATTCATAGGTTATATTTAATGCAATAGGTTATGTAGTATTAGCTTGGATCATTCCTTATGGGTTATCCATTTTCAAGTTATATTGACTTTAGATTTATAGGTTTGATTTAATGCAATAGATTACATAGTATTTTTGGTAAATTATGGAGTGGGTGTCAATTTTTTGTGATGAGGGTTCATTTTTGAGGGAGGGGACCAATTTTAGGTAGAGGGCCAATATGGGAAGGAGGGGGGGGCATTTTTGAGGAGGGGAGTAATTTTTTTGTGGTAAGGGGTCATTTTCAGGGGGAGGGGGTCATTTTTGGGGAGGGCAGCTATTTTTGGGTTTAGGCGTTATTTTTGGGGAAGGGTCATTTATGGGGGGGGAAATTTTTTTGGGGCAGTCATTTTTGGGGTAAGGGGTCATTTTTGGGGAGGGGAGTCACTTTTGGGGAATGGTTGGTTGATTGGTGGGGGGGAAGATTAGGCATTGGCCAATAGGGGAAGAGGGCAAGGCTAAGAATGGTAGGGGGCATGATTGGGCAGGGGGTCAAGAATGACAGGGGGCATGGTTAAGGGGGCAGGGGGCCAAGAATGACAGGGGCATGGCTACATGGGCAGGGGGAAAGATTTGGCGGGGGGGCCAAGAATGACAGGGGCATGGCTAAGAGGGCAGGGGGCCAGATTGGGCAGGGGGCCAAGAATGAGAGGGGGCATGTCCAAGTGGGTGGTGGAGCAGGAGAGAGAGCAAGAGTTAGAGAGCAGAAGAGAGTGAGAGAGGGTAAGTGAGAGGGCAAGAGAGAGCAAGAGAGAATGATTGAGAGAGTGTGAGAGAGTGTGAGTGAGCGAGAGTTAGTTTGGAGAAGAGTGAGTGAGTGTTGTAGAGGGGAAGGGTCCGGTCGGTAATGCGGGGGCGGTGACGTCATCTGTGCGCCAGAGGTCAAGGTCAAAGGTCAAGGCTGCACCAGATCTGTCAAAATTATACTACTCAACACAATAAAAGCTTGTAGTTTGTAACATCACAGACCGTGCGCGGATTTGGTTAGCGTTCGCCATTGTTGAGGTTATGTGAATTTCACGGATTCCATGATCCACCAACGAGAAGGCATCAATATCAAAACAGAAGCATACCGAAAACAGCGAGTGTAAAGTACTTTACCGCTTGCAGAGCAGTAAAGAGGTATTCTACAATTAGTACGTAAAGAACTACTAAAGAACTACTGTTTTCAGTACGTAAAGAACTACTTTATGAGCAGTTGTAGGAAAAAGTGTTTTTCTCACAGCAATAGATAATATTTTAAAGCCCTAATAACATCCAACACAATAAGCTTCTGAAGCAAATTATGAACAAAAACTCTGCGAATCAAAAAATATGATTAAGGTTCATTCACACATGTAGGACTGTGCGCCGACAGTGTTACGACCGTGCATCGACCATGCTGTGTCGCTATCATTCACACATATAGGACTGTGCGCCGACTGTGCTGCGACCGTTTTGTTCTGCAATGACGCAATTTCAGTGGAATTTTACTCCAGTCACAGAGATGGATTCAGCATTAATTGTTTTGCAAGAGGAAGAAAGGAAGATACAAAATTTAAAAAACAAGAAATATTTTTAAAAATGAATGAAACATACTTCAAAAAAATTATATGATATGCATTCAAAGTGCATGCACATTGCTTGGCCTCTACACTTGAGGTTCTAATGTATAACCCTTCTGAGTAAGTAATGCAAGACATGCATAGAATGAGAGTTTGTAAGTTTTTTCATAGGCAGATAAACCATGGTCTGTTCTTAAAAACCCACATTGTATGCATGTTGGGCATTGGTTACTCATACGTACCGATATGACGTCCTCAAGCATAGACAATGTGCATACATTTCAAATGCTTTAATTTGTTTTTATATGTACATAATTTTGTATCTTTCTTTCTTCCTCTTACAAAACAGTTAATGATGAATCCATCTCTGTGACTGGAGTAAAATTCCTCTGAAATTGCGTCATTGCAGAACAAAACGGTCGCAGCACAGTCCTATATGTGTGAATGATAGCGACACAGCATGGTCGATGCACGGTCGTAACACTGTCGGCGCACAGTCCTACATGTGTGAATGAACCTTAATCATATTTTTTTGTAGTTTACGTTTTGGAAACTCCAGTTAAGGAATATAAGACAAGTCAGGTTAACAATTATACTATCTTTTATACACTAGTTACCGTAATTACTAAATCAATCAGTTCAGGTGAGGCATCATTTTGATATGAAAGGAACTCTTGTGCACTATTGAAAGCTTTATCAACTGAATATTTTTTTGAATATTTCTATATTTTCAAGACTCTTTGAAAACTGTGGTAGCTTTTTTTAGAGTTTCCTACGAATATAACAAGGTTTTTGTTTGAATAAGCTACTATGGTGACTCACCAAGTAATGATCTCCTCAGCTTCTTGTATTATAATCGTGAGATTTTGATCAATACTGTATCACTATTTTTTACATATGAAGTAGTTTTATACACATACTAGCAGGGTACAGTTAGGAGACCAACGGCCTACATGAATCTAATCTATTTACTCTTCCCATACACCTAACCGCTTTCTTTTGGATCTTAAGCACTCTATCAAAGTTATATACTAGTAAGTGTATAACTAAATCATGAATGGTTTCCCCTAGTTCAAATAACCATTATTTCACCAGACCACCCCCACCACTTAATTGCTGTGAGCTACATTATTTGAGCAAGGGTAAGTACACTCGCTTCCCCTAATAAGTGATCTCATTTGAACATCAGCATCGTCAAAGCTTCTCGATCGTTGGAGATCGCATTCAAGCGCTGTTTCACTGGCTTGAGCGCATAGAACGAAGTGTACCTGCTTATGGCCCACTGCCTTACACCGCACACAAGTCTCGAGAACGTGAATGCAGTTGCATTAGTTTCATCCAGTTGCATAGCTGCATTTGAGTGCAATCCGCTCATGCAACACGATATCAATCTGCATACGTAGCCTATCCATGCTCTGAAGCATCTTCTGAATCAGCTGTGTATCAACCGCTGTAGTGTAGCGAAGTCTGTGGATATTAGGCTACCTTATGTACTAGCAGGTTGCCCGATTCAGTTGAATAGGTATATGTAGAACATGATACAAATTTATTTACAAATTAATCTTTCTCTTACTCAACTTTTTCTACTTCATTTTTCTCCTCCCCCTTCTCTTCCTCCTCCTCCTCCTCCTCCTCCTCCTCCTCCGACTCCTTTTCCCCCTCTTCAAAGTCCTCATCCTCCTCTTTGTTCCCAAATCCTCCTTCTCCTCCTCCTTAAATACTTCTCCTCCTTTTTCTCCGATTCCTCATACCCTCATTCTCCTCCTCCCCCCTCCCCCAATCTATAAATTCTCCTTTCTCCTATATCCTCCACCTCTCCCTTTTCCTCCTCTCCCTCCACCCCTCCCTCCCCCAATTTCTTCTCCTCTTCACCAAGTACGCCGCCTCCTCCTCCTCATTTCCCTTCTCCTCCGTCCCCTTCTTCTCCTTCCCCTCAAATCCTTCTCCTTCTTTTCATACCCGCCTTTTCCTCCCCTATCCAAAATCCTCCTTTTCCCCTATTCTCCTCCTCAACATCCTCCTCCTTCTCACCATCATCCTCGTTCTCACCTTTTCTTTATCCTTCTCCTCCTCCGTCTCCTCTTTATATAGTGTATGGCCTGAGACGATATGACCACATCTCTTCTCATTATGACCAAGCTTCGGTTTTGAGGTTGAATGTCCTGAGAGACCTGCATGTGATCACCCTTACTGAGAAAGTCCTTGGATATAAGTTGCCATTTTATATCTTCTGTAGATTTGTCCACCTATCACAAATTAGCTCCATGAGAACCCGGAATTAAGCTCATACTTTGGTTACACCGCAGCACAGAACAACAATTTACAATAAATCATTCCTAGTGAGGGCAATTAGATTCTGGAACTTGTTGCCAGAGGACATTAAGTCGCTTGGTGGTGGGGCTCGGTTTGTGCGTGCGGTTGCTGGTTGGTTGTTGGGTGGCGGTGGGCTTATTATTTGAGTCGAAGAACCAGGGTTTATTCTCAGCAATTGTTTATGGGTATGCTAGTGAGTGTGAATGTGCGTGTGTCACGATTTTTGATTTTTTTTTGTCTCAACATTTTTCAATCATCTTCCTTCCCTTTTATATTTCAAAATATTGCATTAGAGAGGTTCTTTGTTTTTTCATTAATAATAATAATAATGATAAGCGTATGGCTTTTACTGGTGGGGAGACCCTTACGGGTAGTTCCACCTCGCCGTTTGAGCCATGTTACGGGGAACATGGTGGACCTACTATTTTAGGTGGGTTCCGAACCAGCAGATAAGTGATAATAAAGCTTGTAACATAAAGTCATTGAATTCCCATTAATATTTACTCTCTGATGATATCCTCTTTTTTCTCTTTCATTTTCATCTATTGATCTCTTACCCCTTTTCTTTCAATTATATTAAACATTTCTCTCAAAAATCCCTGTTCAGATCATTTTAACCAATTTATCTTCTCAACTCTAATATCTTTCTATTGAACAGATTCGTCCATTTCTTCATATCATCTTTTCTTTACAATTTTTTTTGTGTTTCTCCTACAGGTTTAGTGAAGTGCTTAAATTTATATGGTTGATTAAATTCGCTTTTGTTTGAAACTTATCTAAATATTTTTTTATTTTTGTATTATTGTGTTCTCGACGTGGTTAAGTGGTAGAGTGGACATTACTGTCCAAACTTCGCCCCGTCAACAAATGAATAAGTCATTCTATTCTATTCTATATCCTTCTCCTCCTCAAATCCTCCTTCCTCTCCTCCTTGAATCATTTTTTATTTTTCTCCTCCTCATCCTTCTCTGACTCCTCATACCCTCCTCTTCCTCCTCAATCCTCATATCCTCTTTCTTTCCCTCCTGCTCCTCCTCCTTTCCCTACTACTCTCCTGCTCCTCCTCCTTTCCCTACTACTCCTCTTCCTTATTCTCCTCACCTTCCTCCTTATCCTCTTCCTCCTTCTCCCCTTCTTCTTTCTACTCCTCCTGTTCCTCCTCCTACTCAACCTCATCCTCATCCTCCTCCTCATATCCTTCTTCTCCTTCTTTCATCCTTTTCCTCTCCCCCTTCATTATATCTTCCTCCTCCTCCTCCTTCTCTTCCTCATTTACCCCCTCCTTCTCTTCCTCCTTCTTCCTCTCTTAATTCTTGTTTTTCCTCTCCTATTTCCTACCTTGGAACAGATAGCATCAACACGTTCATTATTTAAACTAGTATAAATTTAATGTATACTAGTACCGCCAATAAATTATTATATTCCACTACTGTAACTTACAGTATTTTATATCAATGTCCTTTTTTCATCCTTATACTAATCGGACGAGTTCCCTCTCACCTTTCATCCTACTACAAGAAAAAGATCTTCAAGTTATCAAGAGTAGAAAGAAGTCTCCATCTAAAAAGTAAGCGAGAGCCGGCTGATTGAAATCCTATCCTGGAATTGTGATTGTGATGATGGTTATAAGGACTGGAAGAGGGAGGGGAACAATCATTGAAGAGGTGAATGATTGTGGGGAGGGGAATTGTGGTGAGAGGGGATTACAATACGAGGGGGTTTAGAAGGGGTTATGGGAAGAAATCGTGTGGAATAAAAGTGGGGCCTGGATTTTGAAAAATGGCAGTCAGAAGCGTCCGTGGGGAACAGAGGGGCAATTTAGTAGGGAAGAAGTGGTTGAAAGAAGGGGGAAAAGGAGGAAAAGAGATGGTTATAGAAAGGGGGGATGAGGAATAGGTGAGCACTTACCGGCTTCACTTATCCTGGCTTCTGCAGTAGAGAAAGAGAGGGCAAAGTGTAAGAGGATAAGTGCGCCAAGCAATTGCCGAAAGCCTACTTTCCACATTCTCAGACATTTTCCCTGTTGAGTAGACCAAGATCTGTGTAATTCCCTTTACTTGCAACGTTCTTTTCTTTTTCAATTCTTTTACCATTTTGTATTTGCAAATGAAACATCTCCTAGAATCAAATAGGCGAGAGGAATGTAGAATAAAAATCAATAAGTAGGTACATTCATACATTCTACATTCTTTTTAAACATTTCATTCATATGTATAACTTTTACATTTTATTTCTATTTTTCTTTCTCCTATTTTTTTGCATTCCATCTTTATTTTTATTTTTCACTTTTTATTTCTGGTTCACCTATTTTTTATTCTTCACCTCTACATTTTCATTAATTTTCATTTCTACATTTCCTTTTTATTTTTATTTTCTACATTTCCTTTTTATTCTTTTTTTCTACATTTCCATTTTATTCTTCTTTTCTACATTTGCTTTTTATTCTTCTTTTCTACATTTTCTTTTTATTCTTCTTCCCCTATTTTTCATTTCTTTCTCTATACTTTCATTAATTTTTCTTTCTGCATTCCCTTTTTATTTTATTTTCTTCATTTACTTTTTAGTCTTGTTTCCTACATTTTCTTTTCATTTTCCTTTTACATATTTTCATTCATCTTTTCTACATCTCATTTTTATTATTTTATTCTTCGTGCTCTTCCTATTCTTCCACATATGTTCCTTGTCCTTCCTAATCTTCATTTTTATCATTCGTCATCTTTTCTTTGTACTGCTTGGCTTTTCTAGATTTTTAGATTTCAATGATCTTCACTGATTTTATCTATCATTTTATATTGGATTTGATAATTTATTTTCATGCAATATATTAATAAAAAATAAATGTATTCTACTGGAAGATGAACTAAAAAATGGTTACATAGGAAGATGAACAAATAAGGAATCAGTTTGTGATTTTAGTAAATTCATTAACATAATTGATCTCGAGAATTTAGTGGTGATGAATAAAAAGACTTGAAGTTTTCACAACCACATTTATTGAAAACCGTGAGATACTAGTTTCCGTTGTTACGCCATTATCAATCTCAAACAAACTAGAACTAAAATACATAGTATATACTAAACACAGAATGATTTTATTGGCTGAGGGTGGAACTTCCTCTCATAGTCTGAACTTCAAAGTACCATTATCAAGGAGTTGGCCAGAATTATGACAAAACCAAGTTAGTAGTATTGAATTGGTTTAAATAAATTTGGTCATTTAAACTAGTATTGGAAACGTTTTTCACCAACCTAGTTATCTCCAAAGCTTCTAAAATGTTCAGTTGTCTGCCTTTGCCAATCAAATGCATAAATTCAACATCTTCTGCCTTGAACATGTGTCCATTCAAATCATAATTCATCATAATTCTGGCGTACTCTTTAATAACGGTACTTTTTGTTTTTCTCAATTGACCTTGACTGCATTTTATTTAGCTTCTTCTTTTATTTTATTTCCATTGTTCAATTCCAGCCTACTTGTGTATTGTTCTTGTTTGTTATGTTTTGGTTCCTGATTTTGACACCGATTATTCCTTGTTGCTCCTCCCACCAGTAGGCGTGACTTGTTAGGGCCTTAAGCCAATCACATACCTTTAATAAATTAGTGTTCATACTTATTTTAAATAAACCTCATATTTTATTGGTCTAAGTATATTTTTAGTTTTCATAATTATTAATTACTAGCTGGCCCGACGCACGTTGCTGCGTTGTCATAGAATTCTCCTTGATTTTATTATTCGCCACCTCCCGCTGAGATTACATTTCGAATTAGGAAAGAAGTTAGTCCTAGGGCTCTTCCAGCTGATGATAGAGGCTTCGTTGTTTTCTTAATCACAACCTCTGAATGGAGAAACATTTCAAATTTAAACCTCTTACAACTGTTAAGGCAGAAGCTAAGTTTTCAATTTTATGATTCGCCACCTCCCACTAAGGTTACATTTCGAATTTCAACCTTCTAGGACTATTAGGGAAGAAGTTAGTCCTAGGGCTCTTCCAGCCGATGATAGTTTCCTTCAGTTTTTCGGTCCTTCGTTGTTTTCGTTGTCCTACGACTATAAGGGTAGTTTTGATTGTATTGTTATGGGTTCTATGTCTAAAATAACGCTGGCAACACTTAAATTTATCACTCGCACTTTATTAACACAAATAATTCACAACTCATACTGTTCAGTAATTTCTTACACAAAAATAAGCAATCAGAAATGGATAAAACGATATTGTTCAACTGATAATGAGTTTCAATAAACGGAACAAAAATCAATGACTAAATGTCAAAAGGCCGATCTAATATTAAAAAATACCTGTACAATAAACTGTTCAATAATATTTAAAAAGAATCGTCAAGAAAGAACAATTAACTTATTAAGCACAAGTCTGTAATACACTTTCAGGTAACAGAATTATCACTATAGAACTGTCAATAGAATTATCACTACAGACAACAAAAGTTCATTAGATGGTTTGTAATAGCACCAACGGGATTACACTGTCTGTATTAATGGGAACTGTCACTGCTGCCACTTGTCAACATAGAACAATAACTAAACTACTTAACTGTCACACTTGTTTATCATGACGAATTACAAACAAGACTGAACTCATTTACAAGAGACTTCCTCTATTCATAAACTTTATCATAATTGAGATATCTCTAGATTTCTCTATCATCTTCTCAATAAATAAATGAAGAAACTAGCACTTTCTACAATATTTGATAAGACTCCATTGATTTTTAATCAAACAACTAGAACATTCTACAAATTACCAAGTAAACACCATAAAAGTGTCGAAAACAGAGTAATTAATTACTTAAAAGTAAACATTTACATAGCAGATAACACCAAGAACCACTGTGCCTTCTTTCTCTCTTTTCACTCCAATTTCATATTTGCTACACTACCGCCACATTAAGAGATTGTTCTGTCACAGAACAAAAGCACTTATGTTAGTTTGGATCTGGTCTGGCTGGCTCCTCATTGGTCTTCCAAGGGTTGTAGATGCAGATGGTAATCTGGACACCAGTGGATTTGAACACCTCCTTCAGTATTGGCTTCACAATTGTCCAATCCAGGCCATCATATCCACTTCCAATCTGTGGTATGCCAAGTTTCCTTACTCCTAGTTGTTGCATTCTGTCCCTCCGCTGAACCAAGCAAGTCCACAATGTGTCATATGATGCCTTCATCTCAGGCTGTCCCTTAGTCACCAGGTAGAAGAGATGTTGACCATGCTGCTGCAGATGAAGAACATTTCCTTCCTTGGGTCCTTGTTGTTCCAGGTCTCCAAGATCACCAAACTTCTTCCTGAAGACTGTAGCAATGCCTCAAGATTCCACTAAGTTGCTGGTGACACAATGCGCCAGTGCATACTCCTTGGGCAGGGTCAACAGTTCCCTTTCACTTGTCTGGATCACTTTCCAAACCGTTGTTGAGCTGCGATCATCTGTAGACTTCTCTGGGGACAGAGTATGCTGAACCTGAGCTGCTTGTTTTTCCTTTGCCTTCTTACTTCCACCTTGGTCTGCTGTGATGATGTGCTTTTCCTTATTCTTCTTGTTCCTGTTTGTTTCCTTAACACTATTGACATTTCCTTGCCAGGTTGGTTGTCCTTGTGTCAATAGCTTCTGGGACCTCATGTTTTTCTGGCCAGGATCTTCCTTTAGTTTCTTCCTGAACTGGCTTCACTCATTCAACCCAGAGATCACTGTAGTCCTCCTCAGCAAACCCTCCTGGGACGTTTCTGCATTGGACTCCATTGAGAAACTGCCCACTTTCCTGTCACTGATTCCTGGTTGCAGGATGGCTGTTCCCTTCCTCCTAGTCTGCCTTTTCTTCTTACAAGTACAGCATCAAAACTCCTTCTTTGCCACTCCCAACTGTTCCAGAACTAATTCCACAACCTTCTGAATGGTGCTTGCTCCAATAGTCTCAGCATCCATAGCCCTCGTCACAGAGCCTCCTGGCACTGACTGCAAAACAGCTTCAAACTCCAATGCTTGGGCAAGAGCATCCCTCAGTGTCTTTGGTCTGGCTAATTTAACTGAAAGCTGGGTTTGTGTTGTCCTCAATCCACTAAGGAACTTTTCTACTGCTATACTTTCATATATGTTGTCGTCAACAGAGGGATATGCATTCCTCACAAGTTTAGCAATAGCAGCCTCAAACTCCTGCAGTGATTTATTTTGTCCTTGAACTCTTGTGTTGAGTTGGAATCGATATAACTGCTCCAAGATAGTGCTTGTTGCCAAACCTCATCTCGAAATGTTTCCACAGCTCACTGAAGTTCCACTTTGCAGCTGAAGGAATTGAAGGAAGAATTGCTAGTGCCTCCCCTCTGAGATTCATCACCAAGACATAGGCCTTTGTTGTTGGCGACCAGCCATGGAACTCGGCTGCTGTCTCAAACAGTGTTTGGTAGTCCTCTAAAGGTGTTTTTCCATCATAGGTAGGCAGTCCAGTGTGCTGAGGTATAACTACTGACTGTTTCTAGAGATCTTCCTCCTTAGCATCCATCATTGACTTTTCTGAGATGACTATTTCAGGAAAATTTGAAGAATTACTTACTTCTTGGTTACTTCTTGAAGTTCCAGTACCACACTCTAGCTGCTTAAGTAGATTTTCCATGGTTTTCAAATCTTTCTGCAGTCGACCTTTCATGGTTTTGAAGCCTTTCTGTAGTTGATCTTCCATTATTTTGAAGTCTTCCTTCACCTTATTGACTTCTTGATTCACAGAATCAGCAAGATTTCTAACCGTTTCTTCCATGACTTCTTGTAATTCATTTTTCATAGATGACATATTTTCCTGAAGCTCACCTTTCATACCCTGAAGTTCGCCTTTCATAGATGTCATATTTTCCTGTAGTTTGCCTTCCAAAGATGAAATATTTTCTTGTAGCTTACCTTCCATTGATGAAATATTCTCCTGCATATCCTGAATATTTCCTTGTAGTTTGCCTTTCATGGATGTGGAGTTCTCCTGTAGTTTACCCTCCATGGATGTCATTGCACCTCGTCCTCCATTGATGTGAATTTTTGTTCCATGGATGTTAATGACAAAATTAATCTTGTATCTGAAGTCTCAAAGAGGTAGGTAGCTGGGTCTTCTCCCTCTACCAATACGCCTCACAAAGCCGCTCTTGTAAAGTTGACTTCTTTCCAGATGATTCTAGATCACGGTCCTCTAATTCACGTTTGAGATCGGCCATTTTCAAATCGCACAATGTAATATTGCCAGCCATTTCTAATAAAAAACAAAAAATCTCACTTCTGACACCAATTGTTATGAGTTCTATGTCTAAAATAACGCTGGCAACACTTTAATAAATCATTAACATTTCATGTGAAATTTAACAACTTGCAGTCAAATTTGACTGCAAGTTGTTGAATTTCACATGAAAAGTTAATTTTAACAACGCAGTTCGTCATGGAACAAGAAATCCAGGAATTTAAATTAATCACTCACACTCTATCAACACAAATAATTTACAACTCACACTGTTCAGTAATTTCTTACACAAAAATAAGCAATCGGTAATGGATAAAATGATATTGTTCAACTGATAATGAGTTTCAATAAACTGAACAAAAATCAATCACTAAATGTCAAAAGACAGATCTAATATTAAATAATACCTGTACAATAAACTGTTCAATAATATTAAAAAAGAATCATCGAGGAAGAACAATTAACTTATGTAGTACAAGTCCATAATACAGTTTTAGGTAGAAGTATTATCACTATAGAACTGTCAAAAGAATTATCACCACAGACAACGAAAGTTCATTAGATGGTTTGTAATAGCACCAACGGGATTACACTGTCTGTATTAATGGGAACTGTCACTGCTGCCACTTGTCAACATAGAACAATAACTGAACTACTTAACTGTCACACTTGTTTATCATGACGAATTACAAACAAGACTGAACTCATTTACAAGAGACTTCCTCTATTTATATACTTTATCATAATTGAGATATCTCTAGATTTCTCTATCATCTTCTCAATAAATGAATAAAGAAACTAGCACTTCCTACAATATTCGATATACTCCATTAATTTCTAATCAAACAACTAGAAAATTCTACAAATTATTACCAAGTAAACACCATAAAAGTGTCTAAACAGAGTAATTAATTGCTTAAAAGTAAACATTCACATAGCAGATAACGCCAAGAACCACTGTGCCTTATTTCTCTCTATTCACTCCAATTTCATATTTGCTACAGTAATATTTGCCCACCTCCCGCTAAGGCTGCATTTCAAGTTTCTAGCTGCATTGGTTAACAGATGTCATCAACCTGGCATAATTACATTCCATCATACCCAGTCATATGTTTCCTACATATTGCAAGGCTCCAACTGTAAGGTAGCCTACATGCAAAGTGCAAAGTCTTTTGCTGTTCAAAGACAGTGTAAATAACGCCACTAAGTGGCCTGCCATATGATTAAATACTGTTGACTTCTATCAGCTGTTCCTTTAAGCTGTTATGCTGGCAAGTTCAGTAGGTTAGGTCTATAAAATGGAATTTTTTTTTTTAGCAAGTTTTGCAACTTCAGAGTCGCTTCTTGCATCCCTTCCGCCATCGCTCCTTATCTTTCCAGTCCCCCTCTCGTGTTTCTGCACACGATTTGATCTACTGTGTGCTTGCATATAAACCACCTAAACCTGCACAAAAATTCATCACATTCAGGGATTTTAAAAATTTCAATGAAGCTGATTTCATCACTGACGTAGCTCAGACTCCATGGCATCAGATTGAGGATTTGTCATCAGTTGATGAAATGGTAGAGACCCTTCAAAACTTGATTCTTAACATATATGATAGACATGCTCCTACTGTGACTAGAAGAATCAATAGTAAAAGACGAGTACCATGGATGACTGACGAAATATTACAGTTAATGGCAAACAGGGACTCAGCTCATAGGAAGGCTAAGAGAACGGGTGACTTGAACAACTTGAACGAGTATAGACGACTAAGAAATAAAGTTAAACAAGAGCTACGTAACTCCAAAGTTAGGTACTTGAATTGTTTCATCATAGACAACAGACAAAACTCTTCATTACTATGGCGTGGTATTAAAGAATTCGGCCTGAGTAAGCAGAAAAAACATACGCCAATAGATCTTCCATTGGATGATATTAATGAGCATTTTCTTTCACACTCTAGTCAACGTAACGAGACAGCCATTCAGAACCACATTAATGACCTTGAAAATCAGATTACTGACTCAAATATTCCCCTGGATTCTCAATTTCATTTTCATTCAATTACAGAACAAGAAGCTCTTAAAGCAATTCAACTTATTCGCAGCAATGCAACTGGGGCAGATGAAATTCCTATTAAATTTGTCAAGAAGATATTATCTGCTGTTTTACCTGCCATCACACTTATTTTCAATAAATCTCTTCAAAATGGAAATTTCCCTAGAAATTGGAAGCATGCTCTAGTTCGTCCTTTAAACAAAGTTGCTTCCCCCAATAAAGTTGAAGACTTTAGACCTATAAGCATTTTGCCAGCATTATCCAAAGTACTGGAAAGATTGGTTCATTGGCAGGTGGTCAAATTCCTTGATAGAAACAATAAGCTTCATAACTTCCAATCTGGATTTCGAAAATCTCATTCAACTGAAACTGCTCTATTGCGTGTCACTGAAGATATCAGGTTAGCTATGGATCAGAGAAAATGTACTATTTTGAGTCTGTTTGATTTCTCTAAAGCATTTGATACTGTCGACCATCAGGTTCTACTCAGTAAATTAGCTCTTCTTGGTTTCAGTCACAAAACTCTAGCATGGTTTAAATCTTATCTCACAGGTAGAAAACAATGTGTCACAGATGGAAATGATAGATCACAATGGAAAAGTGTAATACATGGTGTACCTCAAGGTTCTATTCTTGGTCCCCTCCTCTTCACTCTGTATGCAAATGACCTCTCCTCAGTAATAAAGTTTTCTAGTTTCCACACTTATGCAGATGATCTTCAAATCTATTCCAGCTGTTGTACCTCAAACATCAATGCAACTGTTGACAAGATGAATGAGGATATTAATCAAATTGTTGAATGGACTAGGAAAAATGGTCTCAAACTCAATCCTGTAAAAACTCAACCTATAATCATTGGCTATTCACGCTTGATAAATGGTATTGACTTGAAGCTTGTTCATAAAATCACTGTTGATGGCAATGCAATACCATATTGTAGCTCAGTTAAAAACTTAGGGATAATCATGAACTCAACACTTGACTGGTCAGAGCAAATTATAAGTACATGTAAGAAGGTTTTTTCAGCTATGCATCCTTTGAAGAAAATGCAAGATATCCTACCTAGAAGTGTCAGACTGTTACTGGTTAAATCTCTTATCTTCCCGCATTTCATGTATTGTAATTCTGTAATGAATGATATGACAGTGACTCTGAATGATAGACTACAGCGCAGTCAGAATTATTGTCTACGGTTTGTCTACTCTCTTCAATGGTATGAACGAATAACTCAATCCCACATTGCTAGCTCAACTCTCAAACTTAATGATCAAAGGTTATTCAGGATTGTCAAACTTGTCAAAGATATTCTCAAATATGGTAAACCAAATTACTTCAAAAATGACTTTAAATTTGTGTCTGAAGGCAGGCGGAATGATGTCTCACATACCAGAACTGGGGATAATACTCTTAGAATACCTAATCATCGTACTACCATTTTTACAAAATCATTTATTGTAAGTGCTTGTCGTGCTTGGAATGCACTTCCAAATTCCATCAGGTGCATTGAGAGTCGAGCGAGCTTCACCTCATCATTAAGGAAATATCTCATGGAGAAAATGACTGCATCTGTCCAACCCTAGAGCAACTTCATTCCCCTTCTTTGTAAATAATATTTCATCAGTATTGTATAGCTTATTGAATAATGTTTCATCCCTCACCACAATCCATCTAAGAAAACTTGTACAGAATCAACTATCTCAAATTATCTTCTCTTTTCATCATCCATCACCATCATCATTATCGTAATTAATTTTTTTCCAATTCATAATTTATAATCTTTTATTCTCTAAATTTTTATCTTATTCCATCTTATACCTGCTACTTTTATAATAAACTCTTTTCATACAGTATCAAAAATAACTACAACTAAATTTAAATAGAACAACTCTCTCCTAAACTATACTGGTTAAGTGTCAAGAATGGACGAATCTTTGTCCAAACTTCGCCATTTCATGTAATTGCATCACTCAGATTGTCATTACCATAGTTAATATCGTACAAATGAGATCATTGTATATAATATCTTGCACTATAAAAAAAAAACATTATCTGAGTTCACTATAGTATCTATGTGATGTTGATAATCTTGTTTATAACCATTCATATGCATCATTTGTAAATTTACATGAATAAAGAAAGATAATCTAATCTAATCTAATCTCGCAATCCTCTATTCTCCATTTCCTGCCGAACATTTGCCATCCATATTTTCCTTGGCCTACCTCGCTTCTGATGTTAGTTCGGAGTCCATTCAAAGACTTTCAGCGGTATTCTTTCCATATTCATTTGGCGAAGGTGGCCGTACCATTTTACCTGGTTTTTTTCCTTTGCTACTCAGTATTGTTTCCTTCACATTCATTTGCTGTCTTATTACTTTATTTCTTACTTTATCCAATAATGACAAGCCTGAGCATCTTCTCCAATACATCATCTCCGCAGCAAGCAATTTTGAAGCATGCCTGCGATCCATGACCCACACCTCTGATTCATACGTCAATATTGGTTCTATCATATATGTTTGTTTTAGTTTTTTTCGTTAGTGTTCTATTCCACAGAATTGGATGCAGTGCCCTGATTATGTTTTTTCCCTTACCTATTTTTTTTCAATATATCTAAATTGTCTCTGCCATCCTCATTTATTGTAACGCCCAGGTAATTATATTGCTTAACACCTTTTATAACACCAAACTCTGTCTGAATGTCCTGTGCTATGCCTCCAATGTTTAAATAATTTGTTTTATCCATGTTAACTTCCAGTCCCCAATCCCGAAAATCCTCTATCAGCTTGTTAAGCATATATAGCATATCCTGCTGGTCTTCTGCTAATACTATTTGGTCATCTGCAAATAGGATCTTATATATGGGCCTGTTTCCTGTTTGTATTCCGATGGGGCTACATTTTCTAATCCACTGTCTTAGAGCACTACCAAGGTAAATTTTGAATAGAGTTGGTGAAAGACATGAACCTTGTTTAACGCCCTTAGTTGGAAATACAGTAGCTGATTCTTGACTTCCAACTCCAATTATTGATTGACTGTTCTTATACATTTCCTTTATAGCATTTATGTAGACCGCATTGATGCCAGAATCTCTCATAGCAGTCCATAATCGTTTAAGCAGTACAGAATCAAATGCTTTTTTTCAAGTCTATAAAGGTGGCATAGAGCTCTAAACCTCTTGCTAATCTTTTCTCTATCAAATGCTTCAATGTGAATATATTGTCCACACAGGACCGTCCTGGTCTAAAACTACTTTGCTCTTCAATTCCTGACAAATCCAGTTCTATATGAGCTTTGATGACTCTTTCATATAGCTTACCAATAGACGAAGTTATACTGATTCCCCTATAGTTATTGCAATCTCTATCTATAAAAGGATGATACCCTGACTCACTCATCAACGCAGAGCCAAAACTACTAGGCCTATGAACTTGAAATTTCGTATGAACAATCCTTATAGGATTTCACCTTGCAATAAGAAAGGATTTTTCAAAATTCGCAATTTTAGGGGTGTTTTTAGGGGGTTGAAGTTTTGCCTATGCAAAGCACAGGTACATGACTAGCTGGGATCTTTTAATCATATGGAAAATAATTTGAAATTTTTCGATCTGCTGTTTCGATGGACAAGCTGTTTGTGTGTTTTGCAAATCATCATTCACCAGCCTACTAAACTTGCCGGCCAAACAGCTTAAAGGAACAGCTGATAGAAGTCAACAGTTTTTAATCATATGGAAGGCCCCTTAGCGGCGTTATTTACGCTGTCTGGAACGCAAAAACTTTGCATGTAGGATACCGTGCAGTCGGAGCCTTGTAGTATGTAGGAAACATATGACAAGGTATGATGAAATGTAATTATGCCGGATTGATGACATCTGTTAACCAATGCAGCTAGAAATTTGAAATGTATTCTCAGTAGAAGGTGGCGAATAATAAAATAAAAACCTAGCTTCTACCCTAAAAGTCGTGGAAGGTTCAAATTTGAAATGTTCATTGAGAAGTGGTGAGTAAGGTCTTACTGTGTAAGAAAACAACGAAGGAGGCCTCTCTGATCAGCTGGAAAAGCCCTAGGACTAACTTCTTCCCTAATAGTCCTAGAAGGTTGAAATTTGAAATGTAACCTCAGTGGGAGTTGACAAATAATAAAATCAAGAATTTTTTATGAGAACGCAGCAACGCGCGTCGGGCCAGCTAGTCATTTCTATTCCCTTTTTTGTAGATGGAGTGTATATATGCTATTCTCCAGTCTCTTGGAATAGCCTCACCATTCAGGCACTTGTTGAAAATTTTGCACAGAACTTCTTTTGTTGCGTGCTTAATCAACTCAATAGGCAAATCACCTGGTCCAGAGGCCTTGTTATTTTTCATTTCTTTCAGAGCAGACTCCACCTCTTCCAACGTTATTGGGTCCACTCTTCTCACGGCTCTCTCTTTAACATCAATTTGAGTATCAAGGAACTCTTCCCGACTCTCTGACAATAGAATATTGTAATGATCTTTTCATTGATCTATTGTGATTGGGTTTATTTTTCTTCGTTCATTTGAGTTCTTTCTCATGATGTTAATTGTTCCCCAAGCCTCCCTTGACCTAGATCCACCTACTAGTGAGCTTATTTCTGCACATTTGTCCAATTCTGAAAAGGACCACATCAGAATGAATCAAAAGTTTAAAATGGAATTATTAATAATAATTATTAGCTCCCCTATTAAAATTTATGATTAGAAACTATCCCCAATATTCACACAACATACTTCCAAAGTTTCATGCTGATCTGTCAAGTAGTTTTGAAGTCTATAGGTAACATACATACATACATACATACATACAAACATACTGTAACGGCTTCCTGAGGGACACCTGGGAAAACAATATGAATTAAAATGATCTCCCCTTCGAGGCCTTGCGTCTATGATCGACTTACCGATCGCAAGTCTCGGGTTGGCTGCTCAATGTGTGCCCTGCAGTCAAACGCTACTGCGGAGGTGCGACGAAAATCCTGTAGGAAAAGGTTATCCAATGGCCCGAGGATTTCGCGGCAATCCTCCACAACAATATTACCAGGTATGGAGGATGGACGTATCACTCGGTGCAGCCATATGTCTCCTTGGACCACACCGGACACCGAGTAGATACCCCCAAATCTCCACCCTGACAACACGTCTAATTATGGAAGACAACCACAATTTCCCCCTGCTGGTGGCCTGAACAGTATAAAAAATATGTGCTAGACGAAAATTCCGTCTAAACACAGTATAATGGCTCAAACTGCCAGAACTCACCAAACATAAGGGTAAATGATGCGGAGACTTCATTTAATAAAATTTGACGTGTATTGAAAAATAATAAGAAAATTCAATGATAAATAATAATATAGTATACGGTAATAAATTTGATATGAGTGAAAAAGAATAAATTAATATGATAGTTCTTTTAAGAGAATATGTGACAATTCTTGAATTTACTGTGCACGTGGTCAGGATTCAGCTTGGTGGAAAGCAAGACTTAGAATTTGCACAGCTTGACACAGCCTATATTAATTTAAACTTTCCCTTCTTTTATGAATCGCGCACACACTTGGGGCCCCTTAAAATAAAGACTCACTTGACTGTTGAATGTTGTAGGTAGCCTTTGTCTGACCGCAGGTGTAGTGTAGTGCTGCTTCTCGCGATTTTCGGGAACTCGGATTTTAAAACTTTGAAATGAGCTGGTCTAAATTGAAATTCTCATCTTGCTTGGAGATAAATTTTCCGGAATTTTAACACAACATAAATTACAGTTAACACTAAAATGACAAATAATGGACGACTTAGTCCTTTTGGAGTCTGGAGAGCAAGTTCTGTTGTAACAGTCGTCCTTCTAGAAAAGTGGTTACTGTTACCCCCACTCTTTGCAAAAATTAAAGGATATGACGCCAAATTTGGCGATGTTAAACCCATGTGGTTGGAATTAGATTAAAGAAAAATTCAAATAAAACGGTACTATTGCTTACATGGGTTGTGATAAATGATGTGAATAAATTTAAAAAGAACCAGATACGCCAAAAACTAATTTAAAGATAGAAAATTAACATTTAAGTTGACATAAATCTCGATGTTAATCATCAACTACTCAACAAGTCGATAATTATAAGTCCACGTGGCTTTGGACTGTGGCTTTTTACGAAAACATCAAATTCGAGCCAATAATAAATAAAAAATACATTTTAACACATTTTACATTCATAAAAAATAATACTGAGCAAATAGATTTCACTGTACAACGAAAAATTACAATACTATAGGCTAGTGGTGGTGAATCTAACCTGAAAAAGGTTATCTTGCAAGCAACAACGGATTATACATATAATTTCACGAGAATGGAAGAAATCCAGGTATGTGCTACTTTTTGACACAATAATTTAGCATATTCCTGCTTTTAAATAACATTTAAAGTCGCTTGAATATGATTTATTGCCATTTATCACATGTAGTTTCGATAATCTCGAAGCTATCGCTATTATCGCCGGTATGACTGTTGAATATCGATGGTCCTGCCAAAACAGCTGATTTAATTAACGAATTCTTAACTGTAGTGGCGCCGGTTTTGAAAATGATCCTCCCAATTATATAATACGGTAACTCTTTTAATTTGTATAATAACTTCTTTTCCTCCAGTTATGATAAATTTTGGTGGTTGCCAGCCATCCAAAAAGTATCGTCACAATACATACATACATACATACATACATACATACATACATACATGCATACAGACAGACATTCATTTTTATATATATAGATAATTTCACCAAGTTTTAGGTACTGAAAAACACATTTTTAACTGACTTCCAAAATAACAAGGTTCTATATTTGACCTGTTTTTTTTATATGTTTGTACATCAATCATTCGAACACTATTGAACCGATTTTGATGAATTTTTTTAAATGAAAGAGCATTGCTCAGCGGTGGTCCCATTCAAGTTTTGCAAGGATCGGCCCAATACTTAGCCCAATATTAAACAAAAAGGAGCATTCTTCAATGTCTTCATTTCAATCTTGTTTGAATAGGATAGTTCCACACATAACCGCCAATCGGATAACCGGTGTCATTTACCAGGCTGGTCATTGTATCATTTGGAGCGCTTCACATCTAGACGGTTTTCGAAATCATATGATGCAATGCAATTATGCCGGGTAAACGACATCGGTTACCCATAGCTGGTTAAGTGTGAAACAAGCCTGTAATGTCCCGTTTTGACCAATCACGTGAACTTAATTTGAATCGAGAATAAGAAGAATATAATATTTCTGTCCATATGTTCATATGAAAATTGTAAATAATTTAGGCTAGTTGATGCTATTGAGTCATAGGAATAAGGTTATTAAGTTTCAATCATAAGTTGGAGAATTTGGAAAAACAGCTGATCTCAGAAGTATTTTTAGTTTCGCTGCTGGGATGGATTAAAAATATTTATTTGCCATTATCGTACGTGCGTACAATAGGCTATTTTGAGGTTATGTTTAATGATCCTTTTGTACTAGCTCAAAGTTTATGTTTTTTATATTAAAAAAATATATATGACTAATATCACGAAAAATATCGTACATAACTCGTCCGGGAAGATGTTTACCATACTCATATGATAATACCGCACTCAACTTCATCTCCTGCATTTACTTAACATATTTTCAGTAAGCACAATTTTCCACACTTGTAACGTAATATAGGCCTACTATTTCAGTGTAGGTATATTCTGAAAGAGACCACATCAAAATGAATCAAAAGCCATTTAACTTTTAAGAAGCCTTTCGTTATTATAATTTTCCTAAATACAATATTCCACATTAAATAAAGAGTTGTAGAATTTTCCTTAGTTTATCTTTTCTTATAAGTGGATTTTTAGTTACTTAAGTTTGAATGTTGTAAATTAATTATTGGCTTGCTAATTTGATAAATATTTCATAATGTAGGCTTTAAAGAAATTTCTCATGTTTCCAAAGTTTGAAAATTCCACTAAAAAGCTTAAAATAAAACAAATTTTAAAGCAAAAAGAAACCGACTTCAGTGAAATGATACTCAAACATTAAATACTCACATAAGTTACTAAAAAGTTTAAAATAAAGTATTTACTTTAAACTGAGAAAATTTTTAATTTCATACAAATAATCTCTTGAAGTCGGCGCCAAATTTCCCATAAACTTTTAAAATATAACAGAATTACTCTGTGATGTCTTCTATGACGAAATAATTGAACAATCTAATATCAAAACTGACACTGTATTCCAGTAATAGTGAGTGTAAATCACATATTTAATTGAAATACAGTGTTAGTATTGATATTAGATAGAATTTCTTATCAATCACTTCCCGGTGGTTCGGAACACACCTAAAACTGTAGGTGCAAATCATCAATCACCATCATCTAACTCATTACCCACGCACAGGTCTCAGACATATGTGGGCGTCATCCTAAAAAAGAATTTATAAAATATTTGGCACCGACTTCAAAAGATTACTTGTAAGAAATTAAAAATTTTCTCAGTTTAAAGTAAATACATTATTTTAAACTTTTTAGTACGTGAGTATTTTATCATTTTACTGAAGTCGGTTTCTTTTTTTGTTTTAAAATATGTTTTGTTCTTCTCTAGATTCGTCCATGCTATAAGCCTGGCATTTCTGTATCATCATTCACTGGCCATTAATTATCATTCACCCATTCATCTCATTACCCATGCACAAGTATGCAGACTCATGTGGGCATCATTCGCAATAAAGAAATTATACATTAGCCACGCTCAAAACTCAGGCTAATGTGGGCATCATATGCACGAAAAACACTAAGTTCTAAGGTTATGTTGTCCAATTAATTTTCTTGTTAAGAAATATAATTTTATTGAAACAATCAGTTAACAATAGAATTTTAAATAAAACTCGCCAAACCGTATCAAATATAACTTACTAAATCTTAATGAATAATAAGACGAAATTGTCACAACCACATTTATCAAAAATATTGAGAAACTAGTTTCGGTTGTTATATCGTTATCAATCGCAATCAAACAGTTTGATTGAGATTGATAATGGTATAACAACCAAAACTAGTTTCTCAATATTGTTACGGGCTCTAATGTCTAAAATAAGGCTGGCAACACTAAAGTTCACACTTGCACTTTATTTACACTAATTAGTCTATCTACACAAATTAATTGTAAGTTCAATTAATGGAATAAAAATAGATCATCAAATAACAAGCTAATACTTATTTTTAGTAATTATTCACAAGAATTAATTAATAAGTAATTACAGGGGGGAGGTCAAAGGTCAAGGTTGCACCAGATCTCTCATTTACTACAGTCCAATTCGTTATTTGACAGTCCCAAATAATATCACTTAACACAACGTCTTTAAACTATTAGTAAGCTGCATAAACAGTAAACACTTGTCTCTGAACTTGACACTGTCTAAAGACTGAATAATGCACTGTTTACTCCACTGGCACTGGATTGTCTTTCTCACAAGATCTGTAATAAAATCTGACATGCAAGCTTTTGTAAACTAACTCACTGGTTCACATGGACTCCTTTATATAGCTGTTGCAGTTGTATAATTCCAAGAATTGGAGCTCACCAGACACTTCGAGAATCTTCAAGAAAGCTTGGAATAGACCTCCTCGATTGTTCAAGAAGAATGTAGAATTGACGAGAAGATCAATTGAGTGAGAGAGTTGCAGACTTGAAGAATAAGAGTGACAAAGACATGAGAAGAGCAAGAGAGAGAAGATCGGATGAAGTCACGTCCAACCATGAAAACAATAGAATGATATAAATAGAACGAGTGCGTGATGAACTGTTTGTTTGCTTTCATAACAATATTTTTAATAAATGAGGTTGTGACAATTTCGTCTTATTATTCATTATGGATACCTTCCACAATATCACCTTCGCCACTATAAAGAGAGTTACCAAATCTTCTATAACTTTTGAAATATAAAAACAAACTTAATAAATGAATAATTTCTAGCTAAAGTCCAAATCCATGCCACGGAATTAATTGATCCACCGAATAGAAGGTCAACAATATAGGCAACACTATTAACTTCGAGTCAAGTGAAAGTTGCAACTTTAGGTCCACTGAACTCTACACGGGTTCGAGCCACCACTCTACGAAAGTTGTAATCGAAACATAATGCATCGATGAACGTTTAGTTAGCCTACCTACATAGATATAGTCTGTGTAGATATAATGCGAGCTATGTACACATAACATAGATATATAGACTTAAGTAGCCATTATTGTACAATGACTACTCAATAGGGTGAGTTAAGTAAGTTAAACCTTTAACGGAAGTTGACCCCCTCTGGTCCCAAAATTTCCGGTCAGCGTTCAACGTTATGGTTAGGGGTGGAAGGGTAGTTTGAGGGGAGCCGCTTCTGGTCTCCATCGAAAAGTAGAACTTTGATTATTGAGTTGAGGCATTCACTCACTCCGTTGAAGACAAAAGCGGGTTGCTTTCACAGAATAAATTGGCCTTTTAACTCATCGTGTATTTGGTCGCATGATGGATGGGGAACTGTGTGGTGATAGGGAGTGACCATTGATCATCTATCTCTTGACGGGAAGTGTTAGTGCTAGAGACAGAAGTTTTAAAATAAGATTATATTGGTACACTAGTGTGGACTTTTCAAACAATATGCTTCATTGATAAAAACTACTATAGGAGTAGGAGAGCTTCTCCAACGATACAGTAATTCAGGAAAATACCTATAATACCTCATTTTAGCTCTTTCTTTTGGAAAAATGGTTCAGGGATACTCCCCCGGGAAATTTAGAGAATTAATCCTTCTAAAACCCAAATTTTAGCGATTCTAGACAAGAATTCATCCATTTCAACCCACATTGTGTATCAAAGTGATTCTTATCTAGTTTTGCATCATAGTCAATAAGAGAGACAGACTTTTGGCTGAAAATTTATTGTTCAAGTAGAGAAACCCATCATACTTGAAACTATTTTCTCTCTGATAATTTTGATCCCCCCCCCAAGTGGTCCACAGTACTGTACTTGAAAATTTCATCAGTAATGGGGGTTCGGTGGTACTCCCCAGATTTTTTAAAAATAGATTTTCTAAAACCATCTTTTTAGTGATTCCAGACTACTTTTCTGATTGTTTACTCAAGAATAGTCTCGCAAGATGTGTTAAAGTTTCAAAATGTATTTTGTTTTTGGGTCTCTGAGGGGGAACTATCCCCCCGATCCCCCCCCTCCTAGTTTGAACTACTTTAAGGGGATTGATAGCCGTGAGCAGTAGCAGGGATCTCTTCAGTCAGATAAAGATAAGCTACAGAACCCTGAGCCCTCTTTGTAAAGGTGACTGATTGGGTTGGTCAGCAAAAAAGACTCTGTTCTCTGCTGTAAAGTCTGTTCAAGGAGGTTCGGAACCCATTCAAGACTTTGGGTCCAGCCCATCTACCACCATCATACAACTCATTACCCACGCCCATATCTGAGACCTATGTGGGCTTAATCCTCAAAAAAAGTTTTATAATAATTTTCATGCTATATAATAGTGAATAATTAATTTGAGTTGAGTGTAAACGCTTCAATGCTTATCAATGAAAGCTACATTAGCGGACGACGACGGATCGCTCATGTAGTCTAAACCCACAAACAATATGAAGAAGAAGAAGAAGAAGAAGAGAAAGAAGAAAAATTAAACAAAAATAAAGTATATGGATGAAAGAGAAGACAAATGCCATTTAATATTGTGGCAATAATAAACAATAATTAGCTGGAGCACATGTCATGAGTTTAGATGTAATAACAGTAATATACTCAACGGCATTGTAATCATGCAATACGCTTAAGGTAGCAGAATATTGAAAACAATGAAAATTACATAACGACTTTGTAAGTGTCTCAAAATAAGACGAACAGTGCTGAATGGGATGGGGCACAGGAATGTGGTTAAACTTAATTATACGGCGCATTAATGATGTGAAGGAAAATAGAGAGAAGAACTTAAGGAGGAAGAGGAGAGTGAGGAGGAGGAAGTGGAAGAGGATGCGAAGGAGGAAGAGGAGAGTGAGGAGGAGGAAGTGGAAGAGGATGCGAAGGAGGAGGAGGAATAGGAGGAATAGAAGAAGAAAGTGATGAAAACATGTAATGTGAGTTTTAAACTCAAAGGGAAAGAAGGAAAGAAAGATGGGAATTATAGAAGTGGAGAAGGAGGAAGAGGAGGAGGAGAAGAGAGTGATGGAAGAGGAGGAGAAGAAGGAGGAGGAGGATAGGGATGAAGATGAGGAGACGAAGGAGAAATCGACAAAGAAGACGAAGATTTAAAAAAAGAAGAAGAGGCTGAGAAGTAGACAAAGAGAACAAAGAGGAGACTAAAAATAAGAAGGTGTATGAGAAGAAGGAGGTGATGATGGAAAAGGAAGAGGAGGAGGAGGAGGAGGAGCAAGAGGAGAAGGAGAATGAGGAGGAAGAGGAGGAGGAGTTGTAAGAGAGGAGTAGTCAGAGTGGAGAAAAGAAAAAGAAAGAGACGTGAAGAGGTGATACTAGTGAAAGTACAGAGTAAAGAGAAGAAAAATGAAGGTGATGAATAAGAGAGGTGCTGGAGAAGGAAAAGGAGAAGAAGGAGGAGTAGGAGCTAGACGAGGAGGAGGAGGAGATGA
This sequence comes from Conomelus anceps, assembly GCA_948455865.1. NCBI lineage: Eukaryota > Metazoa > Arthropoda > Insecta > Hemiptera > Delphacidae > Conomelus > Conomelus anceps. The sequence goes on from OX418221.1 coordinate 43,154,839, forward strand.
AGAAGGAGGGTGAGGTTGTGGAGAAGGATGAGGAGGTAAAGAGCCTAATGGGGGAGATGGATTGGAAGATGACGTCGGAATTGAGATGGGAAATTGATTATAAATTCTGTTCTATCTTTGAACGGAAAGGCATTATTGCTGGCTGCAAAGGTGTCGAGTGCTGTTAATTGGCCAACGGGTGCCAGAAAGCCAACAGAGAGAGAGAGTGAGTGAGTATGAGAGAGAGAGAGTAAGAGAAAGTGTACTGATAGAATTGCCAGTCTACATAAGCATAAGGGCGCCCCCTTAATACGGTTAGCACTGCTTCGCTCCCATAGTTGATGCAGAAATTTCGGAGTAGGGAAATTATTACTGTAAAGTGGGTGGGGTGAGTGAAAGGTGTTAGAATAGAAGAGTACTAGTAGAAGTCTTTATTACGTGAAAGTAGAAGTCTTTATTACTTCAGACTGGTAGGATGAAAAACTAGATGACTAATAAATGATGAATTGCGAGCAACCTTAATATTGGACTAATAGTATAGTCCAATAGGAATAGATCATTCACTATTAAATAGCATAAATAGAATAATAAACCTTTATTTGAGGATGAAACCTACATAGGTCTGAGACCTGTACGTGAGTAATAATTGGATGATGGTGATTGATGAGTTGGACCCACAGTCTTAGATGGGTTCCGAACCACCTTGAAGTGATTTTACAGCAGAGAACGGAATCTTTCTTGCTGACCAATCCAATGGGTCACCCTTACAAAGAGGGCCCAAGCGTTCGTAGCTTATCGTTATCTGATTGAACCGATACATGCTACCGCTCAGAGCTATCGCTCCCCTTTAAATAGTTTAATCTTCTAGCAGTGGCACAACTATAGGGTGGATCAGGGGGATAGGTCCCCCAAAGACCTAGAGACAAGAGAAATTTTGTAATTTTAACACGTCTTGCTAGACAATTTTTAAGTAAAGAATCAAAAAAGGAGTCTGGAATCACGGAACAAAATGGTTCTAGAGAGATTATTTTTAAAACAATCCAGGGAGTACCACCGAACCCCCATTACTAATGACATTTTCAAGTACAGTACTGTAGACGACTTGGGGGGAGGGTGATCAAAATATCAGAGTGAAAATAGTTTCATGTAGGCCTACTTATGAGTTTTTGTACATGATCAATAAATTTTTAGCAGAAAGTCTGTCTCTCTCATTGACAATGATGCAAAAACTAGATAAGAATCACTTTGACACACAATGTGGGCTGAAATGGACGAATTCGTGCCTTTAATATTGCTTGAAATGTGGTTTTAGATGGATTATTTCTCAAAATATCAAGAGTATTCCTGAACCCTTCTTCCAAAAGAAAGAGCTATATAGGTACGTATTGTCTTGAATTACTATATCGTTAGAGAACCTCTCCTACTCATAAGATTACAGGATGTAGAGAGAAGAACCTAATTTACAATTAGGTTGGGTATTTATAATAAATCTGAGAACTACTTTGAAGTGGAAATAAACACATTTCTATGAGTGACGACCATTCCACTCTGTTGTTAAAGCATCTTCAGAGACTGCTGGAGCCTACCTGACAATGATTTTTATTTGCACAAGAATCTGATTACTACAGTTGCTGTTGAAAAATTCGTTTTGATCTCAATTGTCGTAAAATTTATTTTATTCTCAATTTTCAAAAAATTGTTCTCTGTTGATGAAAAATATTGACGTCAACTATTAAGTGTTAGCATAGAACGAACTCACCATGTCATCAGAATATTTCCTAAGGGAAGTGATAACCATGAGCCGTAGCAGTCATCTGTTCAATCAGATTAGATAAGCATCGCCCTCCTTGGCCCTCTCTATAAGGGTGACTGATTGGATTGGCCAGCAAAAAGGACTCTTTTCTCTGCTGTAAAGTCAATTCCCGGTGGTTCGGAAACCACCGAAAAATTTGTTGGTCCACCATGCTACACAACATGGCTGAAGCGGCGAGGTGGAACTACCCGTAAAATATATCATACTTTCCACATTACTCTGGTCTCTAGTGTTGTCTAGAAGTTTGAATTTCTCTGACAAACGAACCAATATTGCTTAAGGATGTCTGCTGACGATTTAAGGAAATGAACTCGGGTCCCGAAACCTTTGAACCATGATAGCCTGCAGTTCCTCAAGCGATGATATCACAGACATCCTCTTCTTTCTTTCTCTCTTCCTCACTCACACTCACTCACGCACTCACTCTCACACACTCACTTTCTCTCTCACATACTCACTCTCTGTCATTCTTTCTCTCTCTTTCTCACACCATCTCTCTTTCTATCAACCTCGCTCTTTCTGTCACTCTCTCCTTCACTCTCTTGCTCCCCTCTCCCTCACAAACTCTTACTCACTCCCTCAATCTCTCTCACTCACTCCCTCTCCTCACTCTCACTCCTCCCTCTCCTCTCTATCACTCACTCACTCTCTCACTCCCTCCTTTTCTCTCACACTCTATCTCTCTCCTCATCCTCATGAAAGAGATCGAGGTAGCAGTGTACTGTGCATACGTTTTCAGAACAGGCTCTGCAAATTTTGAAGAACAGAATATTAATTCGAACGGATAAGTAGTATTTTTGTTTATTATTATTAGTATTTATAATATCTTAATAATCTCCATTATTAATTTGTCTATTGTAATTTAAAGTATCTTAAAAAAAAGTCAAATTCTATTTTCGAGGTTAGGTGTACCGATATTGATAAATTATCTTGTAATTAAATAGTCTCAAGTTGACAATTGTAATAAATTAAGTGATATCTCATTAAACATTTAACTAAAATCAATTGAAAACAATTTTTAGCTAGGAAAATGAGTCCAAACAAGGCATCTAAATCTAATTGTTTAACTAAAACTCAGGTAGCTACGCGATCTCAGCAATTAGTAACAAAAAAATCTCCAACAGCTCTTAAAGCTACTGTAGATGTAGAAGAAAAGGTTGCTAAACTATTGAGTGATCACACCGATTTGAAAACAAAATTAGAAACATCACTAAAAAATTCTGAGGAAGAACGGATAGGGTTGGTGGATCACATAAAATCTCTGGAAGTTATTATAAAATTGCAGCAGGAAGACCATAAAACTGAAATACTAAATCTCATGAGTCAATGTAGGTCTATGTCAGAGGAAATCGAAATATTAAAATCAAAAATAAACTTGGCTAATGTAAGATCTGAGCCTCTGATCAATACAAAAAAAGTAGAACCTAAATCAAATGGGAAAAAATAAATAGAAATGGTCAAACAAAAACGTATAGTCAGGTTTTGCAAACAGCAACCAAAACTAAAGTAAGGGCAAATAACGATAGGAAAGGTAGAGTACTGCTCTTGACATCCAGTCATGGACGAGACTGTAGTGACCTACTAAATAAAAGATTAAAAAATAAGTATGAAGTTCAGAGCTTTTTCAAACCAAGTGCCCCTATAAACGCAATCGTAGAGTCAGCACAGGAACAAACTGAAGATTTTGGTAAAAACGATTTTCTAATAGTACTGGGTGGCTCAAACAATATAAATGAACCTAATCTAAAACATCTTCCTGAAATAAATGAAAAAATTAAAGAGATTGTGCCACTCAGCCAAAAAACTCATGTAATAATAAGTACAATTCCGTATAGGTTTGATGGGCCAGAGCTAAATGAAGCCATTAAGTCAACAAATAAATCAATTCATAATACAATCAACAGCCTAAAAAATAAGAATTCCAAGCAGTTGGGGATTTGTTTTCTAAATGAAAGGCTGAAAAAACAAAACTTCACTAATCATGGTCTACATCTAAATCAATCTGGCAAAGTAATATTTTGTAATAGGCTGGCAGAGCTGATTGAAAGTCGTTTGCAATCTACTGTCAATAATTCTCCTAAGCAATCATCTAACGAACCTTTTTTAGTAAAGTGGCTCAAAACCGGGAAGGGAAACTAGTTTCAAATGATAAATTCATATCTCCAATTGTATTAAAAGACGTTAATCGATCAAAAAATCAGGATAGCATTAGTGGAAGGAACTCTTGTAGCAACCTGATAGGCTCTCAAGATTCTAAGAGATTAAGTAAATCTACTTCAATATGCAAAAGCAACGATAAAGTAATAAGGGATGATAGGGAAGTACCGGTACTCACTGTGTTCCATCAGAATATTCAATACATTCGTAACAAAATAGATAGAATCGAAGTATTTTTTAAAGAAGAGGCTCCTGATATAGCTATTTTCACAGAGCATGGTTTAAAAGAAGATGAATTGTCACAACTTAATATTCCAAACTATTCATTGAAAACGTCGTATTGCAGGACATCTCATCGAAGTGGGGGAGTAGCTATCTTCACTAAAAATGCTAAGAATATGCAAACATTTAATTTAGAATATGTAGAGAAATTTGCTGTAGAAATAGATTTAGAAGTTTCTGGGTTAAGAGTAAAAATCGACGATAATTTCGAAGTAGCGGTGTTAGGTATTTATAGGTCACCAAATGGGGAATCGAACAATTTTTGTGAACTATTCAATAGGATTTTAGAGATTACTACTACTCGTTTTACAAACGTTATCGTAGCGGGAGATTTCAATACAGACTTTGCAACACAGAATAAAATGACAGAAGATTTAAGGGATATTATATACATGAATAACTTGGAAATAAAAGTTCATGGATATACCAGAGTCACAAGAACATCACAAACAATAATTGATAACATCCTTACTAATATAGATTACTCTAAAACAAGATTAGGCGGCTCGGAACTATCTGATCATGACTATCAAATCTTAGAGGTGGGGTTGCAAGGTTATAAATCAATTAAAAAGAGTAGAGTAATGAAAGAAATTCAACAATGTGAACAGGGGAATATCGATTGTTCGAAGCAGAATCTGCTACAAGAAAACTGGAGTAGGGTTTACAATAGCAATGGTTTGAATAACAAATATGATAGTTTCATTAATATTTTAAGGTTTCATATTATACTATGAGTTGTCCAGTTATAAAAGTCCCTGTAAAAAACAAATTAGACAAAATTGAAGAGTGGATAACTGATGATATCCTTGCGGAAAGAAATAGGGTTAAAGATGCATATGATGAATTCAAACTATCTAGAAATATGTTAAGTGAAGATAATTACAAAGCTCTAAAGAAAAATTATACAAGAGAAGTGAAAAGAGCGAAATGTAAGAAAACAGCTGAAATTTTGAATAATAGTGTGTACTTTAACACAGCAGTGTGGGATGTAATAAACAAAAATAGGCAAGTAGCTCATGTAGATGCTTATAAAGCATTTATTCTGTCCTCAGAATAATTAACGAAAATGACAAATATATTAATGATAGTGTAGATCTTTGTAATTTCATTAACAGATATTATCAACTGGTTGCTAAGGATCTTCAAAAATCTCTTAATACAGGTATTAGTGACATGAGGAATACTGAGGGGATTCAGAACGAATTAAAATTCCACCCAGTATCCCAAGACGAGTTGTCAAATATCATTGATAGTTTAAATAATAAAAAAACTGTAGGAATGGATGGGGTATCCAGTAAAATTCTGAAAGAATGTAAAGATCAATTGTTAGTCCCTTTGATTCATCTGATCAATCATTCATTAGAACAAGGTGTTTTTCCAGATAATTTAAAAGAGGGGAAGATCTTGCCAATCTTTAAAAGTGGTGATAGAGAAAAGGTAGAAAACTATAGGCCCATTAGTATTTCAAATGTAATAAGTAAAATTTTTCAAAGAGTAGTTCTAAATAGGTTACTTCTGCACCTTCAAGAAGCTAACTTTATCTGTGATGAACAGCATGGCTTCCAGAAAGGGAGATCAACAAAGACAGCCATAGTTTCTCTAGTTGAAAAACTAATAGATATAATAGATTCAGGTGATAAAGCTACTGCAATCTTCTTAGATCTGTCAAAGGCATTTGATTGTGTTAATCATAGAACTTTATTGGAAATACTGCAAAATGTAGGTGTAAATGGGGTTGAACTGAAATGGTTTGAATCATATCTTATTGGGAGAAAACAATGTGTAGAACTAACTACAGTAGTTGGTAATAGTATAGTAAAGAATAAATCTAATAAATTAGAGGTGCAAGCTGGAGTGCCTCAGTGCGTCCTCTGTTTCCATCTCGCTGAGCAGAAGAAGATCTGTGTGGTCTGCCTTGACTTCCTTTGCAACTCGTCTTGGAAAGATGTTGTTGTTACCATCTACACCATATACATTGACCGATACCTCTGGGTTTTTCCTCTCAAAGACGTCGATTTGATTGATTGTTGTAGGGAAAGATAGTCCATCAAAATTATACTTGTTCTCCAACTGTCGGTACCAGTCATTGATGCGTTCCCGATTTTGTCCTCCAACGTGTTTGACAAGCATGGCCCACTTAAAACACTGCTGATCATTGTTTTTGGGGTTGATGACTGCTAGCCTTGCAGCAATCTTGGGTGGCAGCTCAATGTAGGATGATCCCCGTAGCGGTGTATGCTTGCTAATGCGGATCAGTAGACCATCGATGACTAGGAGAGTCCATCCGCTTGACTTGCCCTCAATCTTGAGCTCCTCTTCCAACATCTTCTGGCATGCTGTCTTCACCAGGTCAGGGATCTCGGTGATGCTATACAAATCGTAGTTGGGGGTCTTGAATGCTACATCCTGGAATTCGTCAATCTCCTGGTTCTGCTCATCAAGGCTGGTCTTGTAGTAAGTTGCTTCCAGCATTAGGTTGAACTTGATGGCTCCATGGGTTATGCACTCTTGGGTGATGGCATCTACAATCTGGTCCTCCAGGCTTTCAAGTAGAGAGTGGAAGTCCTTCCCTGGGTTGTGGGAACATCGGTTGTTGTAGAAGAGTGTGCGGAGAGTAGAGTTGAATGTGTCCTCCAACACAACAAACTTCTCCTCAGACTCCTCAGCCATCTGACATCGGCTGGTCTTGTTCATCTGTTTCAAACAAAGTTTCATATGTATAGACTGTTATACTGTACAAGTGGGCTATTGGGGTGAGGAGGAGGGGGAGAGAAGGATGAATCATTCATGTCTGAAAACGATATACATATCATCAGTATCTACCTCAACAAGTCTAGAGGTATAAACTTATTGCACAGCTGTGGCTCAATTATGGGTACTCAAACAACTGTGAGGACTCAAATTGATGCAATCTACTTGCATATATATATTGGTATATATATTGGTATATTGCTTGAGGGAAGCTTATACAACTATGGCCACTCTATCACAACTAGCAATGTAATTGAGGCATTCACAACTATGGGCACTCTATCACAACTAGCTGGGTACTAGCAAAGTTGCAAGGGGGAATGTGCAGAGCTAGCATAGAGGCATAAACTTATTGCACAGCTGTGGCTCAATTATGGGTACTCAAACAAATGTGAGGACTCAAATTGATGCAATCTACTTGCACATTGGTAAAACAATTATTGCTTGAGGGAAGCTTATACAACTATATAAAATTATTCTATCAATTAAAAACATTTGTACTTACTTTGCTATTCACTCAAAAGTATCACTGATCACAAAAATATTGCCGCTCTGTAATACTAGTAATGATCTCTCCTGGCTAGAGACCTCACATATATACTCCATGCCCCCACCAATGACTTCCTACGCCCATTTTCTCTCTCGGGAATATTTTTTGCACTGTTTTTAGTTTTTATTTTTAAATTTTGTTATTTTTTTGTTATTTTTTTTATTATTTTTTTCTAAGTTTTTTAGGGGGGGGGGGTGTTTTTGGGGGGGGGGTTAAGGGGGGGGGTAGGATAGGTTAGGTTAGAGTAGGTCGGGTTAGGTTGAATGACCTTGAATTAGGTTAGGTTAGAGTCGGTCAGGTGAGGTTTGGTGACCTTGAAAGGGAATTACCACTTTTGGTGCATGTTGCACCAAAAGTGGTAATTTTATACTACTTGTAGGAAACATACGACTGGTATGATGAAGTGTAATTATGCCAGGTTGATGACATCTGTTAAACAATGCAGCTAGAAATTTGAAATGCAGCCTCAGCGGGAGGTGGCGAATAATAAAATCAAAAACCTAGCTTCTACCCTTATAGTCGTAGGAGGTTTAAATTTGAAATTTTTCTTCATTCAGAGGTGGTGAGTAAAAAAACAACGAAGGAGGCCTCTATGATCAGCTGAAAGAGCCCTAGGACTAACTTATTTCCTAATTTGAAATGTAACCTCAGCGGGAGGTGGCGAATAATAAAATCAAGGAGAATTTTTATGAGAACGCAGCAACGCGTGTCGGGCCAGCTAGTTTTATATATTTCCTGTCTAACACCTGATCTAGCAACTGAATCAATTAGAGAGCAAGGAACTGATTTTTTTGGAAATAAAAGAGTTGGTGCTATTCAACCCATATTTATTTCATATCCTAAAATTATTTTCAACATAAAGAATTTAGCAAATGGTCATGTTCAGTTAAAATTTTCATTTAAATTACTTCATTAATTTCCTACAAGATTTTGATAACTTATATCTTTTGCTAACATGTAATTTAATGAATTGAGGGCCTCGATCATTCAATAGGGTCTTAATTTGAGCTTCATACTGGAGTTTAGGCACTCACCAGAGTTTTTTTTTTATCAATGTTTTACAATTTCATTTAGAACGCCCGCATCACGTACAACAAACTTTCGAATTTAATTAAAACTAAACCTGCGATTTTGACTCAACACTATCAAAATTTTCACCGATTAAATTCATAAAGAAATTCACTGACTTGAACGCTCGTTCCGTCCTAAATGGGCCGCAGCCACACTTAGAAGGCCCGAGGCTCATTTACAATTTTTCTGCTCTTCTCGTGGCCATGTCTCGATTCGAACTCTTGCTTTTCCACTTCAATTATGTCCCCCACCAGGTGACCAATCGGTCTCACCACATGTGGAGCACCGAACATAATTTCAGAAGAGTCGCCAAAATTTCAAGGGAGGTCATTGCACGTTTCAAGCATTCCAAATAAAATTGTAATTTCATCACAAATTAAAGTTCAGTACAGTGGAAATGCTTGAAACCTGCAATAATTTTGACTACTTCAATGCAAGATAGCAAAACCTTATATGCAAAAATAGGTAATTGTGAGACAGCCATTTCTTTAAAAAATTAACTCTCTCACAATTACGACAACATAGCAATCCAAAGTTCACTTGAGTCCATATTTAAAAATTTGCCAGCTTAATTCTAATCAGTTCAATGCACCTGGAAGAGAAACACTAAAGCACTAATAAAAAATAACACTCTCAATATTCCCCATATTATATTATTTTTTGATTGGTTAAATTGCAATTAGAAAATTTTGTTTTTTTCACCAAAAAAATAATCGATGGAATATAAACTGGGCTTTGAATCTTCAATCATATGTTCATTACATGACTGCAGGAGGAGGAGAAGAAGGAGGAGGAGAAGAAGAAGGAGTGGGAGGAGAAGGAGGAGGAGGAGAAAAAGAAGAAGGAGTGGGAGGAGAAGAAGGAGCTAGTGGATAAGGAGGAGAAGGAGGAGGAGGAGGTGGTGGTGGTGGATAAAGATGAGGAGGAGGTGGTGTATAAAGAGGAGAAGGAGGAGGAGGTGGACGAGGTGGTGGAGGAGTAGAAGGAGAAGACTTAAAAGGAGAAGGTAGTGGATAAGGAGGAGAGTGAGGAGGAGGTGGTGGTTGAAGGGGAAGAGGAGGAGGAGGTGGTGGATAAGGTTGAGAAGGAGGAGGAAATGGTGGATGAAGAGGAAAAGGAGGAGGAGGAGGACGTGTTGGATAAGGAGGAGGAGGTGGAGGAGGAGGACGAGTATTAGTAGTAGAAGAACGAGAAGACCAAGGAAGAACATGATAAAGACGTCATTGGAAGTGCTTGCCATTCAGCCATTAAGGACAGGAAGAAAAAGGAGGGAAGATAGGAGAAACAATGTGGAAGACAGAGAGAAAAAAGTGAAAGGGTGTCAGGAAGCAGAGGGCCCTCGTTGGTCTTTGGCGTCATCATTCCCTTAACAATGGCGTCGGTCTTTGACTAGTTTCCTTTTTCCCCATCGTCAAATGCCTAAAATGGCACTTTCCGTGTACTTCCAAGGCCTCATTAGATACATAATATAGTGAGGCCTTCGTACTTCACACATAACCAACTTTCTTCTAGCCATCAAAAGCTTGGTGGGGGGGGGGGGGGGGGGCTTTATTCTGTAATTCATACGACTGGATTCATGTCGAGTGATTTAAGAGAGTAAGAGGAGAGATCTGAGTGATCCTAAGGGATTTCCAGATGTTTCTGAAATAAAAATGAAGTCGTTTTTGGTGGGGTGGGGCATGAAAGTTTCAGAAAGGGATATAATTGAAATTGAAATTGAAATGATTGGCAATTTCTATATATTTGAAGAATCAATTATGTAAATTCTAGTCTTAGATGATGAAATACAAAAAAGGAAATTGTTTTTTTCCTATTATTATCCTAGCATTTGGTCTGAGGCTTTCAAGCCATTTTTATAACCAAAATAACTAATATATTATAAACAATAAGACCTAACTCATTGGATTGGTCTTCTATATTTTCATCTTTTACAAATAATGGAATCCCGGAATCCCCCCAGTTGAATTTTTCTTTTTTTCATCATTATTGTAGTGATTATATTTATATTTATCATTATGTAGTGATATAGTTTATATCTTATATTTATCACTATTATAGTGATTCTCTGAGCATTTTAAAGTAATTTTTACTGGAATATTTCAATAAAAGCAATAATTGTTAGTTCAAATGAAATATAGCTCTGATCCTAAATAAATTGATATAGGCCTATCATAAAACTTTATGTAATTTACATGTTAGCTATTCAGCCTACATTTCAACATAGAGTGAATATTGAGTGATTTATCCCGATATCCCCCCTGGCTACGCCCCTGATGGGTATGTCCAGATCTAGAATCAACCAATGACAGGCCTTTAAATTTTTAGTAGTTTTGACAATGAGAGAATCCCATTTTCAAAGTCAATAGATTCCGAACATGAAGGGTTTTGGAAATATTAATCATGAATTAATTTTCTAATCTAAACGTGGTTTTAATTATGTTTTCAGGAGCGTTCTTGGTGCCCTACTGTATTATGCTGTTTGTTGGAGGTATTCCCCTCTTCTACATGGAATTGGCGCTTGGACAGTTTCATCGTAAAGGTGCTATCACGTGTTGGGGCAGAATTGTTCCTCTTCTGAAAGGTAATTTTGATATTTGATAATAAATTATTTTCAAAATGTTTCACTCTTGCAAAATAAGTTTATAACTTGAAGTGGATGAAGGCATAACTTAGCTAGATGATATTTCAAGCATTTAATTTTAGAATATCAATATGTACCAAAAACAAATAGAAATATTTAAAATATTATATTTTTTACTAAAATCAAATGTCATTATAATAATTATCATCTTTTTATTTTTTCAGTGAAGTTTTTAGCAAATCTAAACTTTTAGTCTCTGTTAACCTCAATGTTTTGGGCAATCTAGCATATTCAAAATTTGTGAAGAGAGTAGTTTGGACTTGAGTCTGTTGCTCCTTCACATTAATTGTAATTTTGTTACAATAAATAAATATTTGTATCTGTGTACTGTAAATAACAGTATCTGTATTAATTTTCATCTGTATCTATATTATATGATGTAGTTCCATATTACTTTTTTACTAGATATTTAATCATAAATAATTAATGAATATACTAGTTAATTTCAACACTTACATATTTGTGTGATGATGGCCATTTCGCTTTGATGTAATGGTTCCTCAGAAACGGCATCGCATCATCACGACACACTTCATCATTGCAAAATGGCCATTGCACAAATTTGTAAGTGTTCAAAGCCACTAAAAAGTATTTTCAGTAATTATTTATGTTTCAATATTATATGTACATAATACATAATATCCTACAGTGAGATGATGGATGAGTACGGCTTCAGTATATTCATTCTGAGCTTTTAAAATCCCTTCATTCACAAGTAATTTAAAAATCTATCCACGAAAATCAGCTTTAACTCTCAATCCATTTTCAGCTTTCATATTCATTCAACATAGATACCAACTTAAAAATGATTTATTGATCGAATAACATTTCATTATCATCCATCTATTCCAAATTTAAAATTCTATATAAATTTATTGCATCAAAAAATATCTTATTCCAACTTTGTAGTTTGATAAAAGAGTGTTTGGTTATGAGAGAAGATATGTCATATCAACAATATATTGTGTTTCAATGTATCATTCAAGTTCAAGTAGTTCAAGGTTAGTAGATAGTAGAGGTGAGTAGTTATATCTAGCTTAGTAGTTATATCTAGCTTAGTAGTTATATATCTAGGCTAGTAGTTATCTATCTACTAACCTAGCAAGTAGTTCATATAATTGATTTATTCTAAAATAAATCATTAAAAGTGTTATGAGTGAATTTCTGTCAAAATTCAGGATTAACAGCAACGAACTAGGGTTCAAAATTCAAGCTATGTAGCTCTAGATATAAATATATACCTATCAACAAGGAAATTCCTTCTCATCTGAAAAATCACATTGGTAGTGTAGCATAACCATCATGTAAGCTAGTTTTATTTTTCCTTAAAAACAGATATATTTACAAGTGTTTCTTTGTGAACTTTTTATGATAAATTTAACGACTTCCAGTCAATTTTAATAGAGAATAAATAAATATTTACTGAGGCTGAAGCGTTTTCTAATCGTGACGATTAATTTTCAACAGCAACCTGGATCATCAGTGTTATTTTCGTTGTCGATTTTTGTTTCTTTGTATGTTTCTATTTTTTTAAGTGTTTATTTAGAATATAAAGATAACTTCTACTCTACGCACAGTCAGTTTGAATAGAACTATTCAGACTGCACCACATTTATTCCTAATTTTTCATTTGCTTAGCCGTTTGTTTAGAGTTTAGAGTATGAAGATAACTTCTTTCTCTACCCGCAGTCATACTGTATAGAAACATTCAGACTTCACCACATTCATTTCTATTTATTCATGTTTTTAGGTATCGGTTATTCGGTTGTACTGATAGCGTTCTACGTTGACTTCTACTACAACGTTATAATAGCGTGGGCTCTGCGCTTCTTCTTCGCCTCGTTCACCAATACTCTGCCGTGGACCACCTGCGACAATGAGTGGAACAGTAATCTCTGCAGACCTGTAAGATATTCCTTCAATCTGTTAATTAAATAGTCAATCAATAAATCAATTAGTCAATTGATCATAGCATATTATATCGAAGAATCAACCAATTTATCTGACTTCATCCGACTTGTCTCAATAATACTCCTCAAAACGAGAGCCTTTCAGATAGCTTTCAAAAAATTCCCTTTTAAACCAATTGATCGTATTAATAATTCTCAAGCACACAACAGCCAACTATGATAAAGCATAAAGACTGACTTCCTCCGACTTGTCTTAATAATATTCCTCAACCAAAGCCTTTCAGACGTCATTTAAAAAAAATATCACTATCACTATTCAACCAGTTGATCGTATTACTCCTTCTCAAACACACAACAGCCAACTATGTATAATAAATGAAGCATAAAACAATGTATTGAAACTGTGAGTCTAGTATTATTTCAAAGTTTCAAAAGTATTAGGGTGATGAAATAGATATTTTTTTACAGGAAAGGTAGAATGCCAATAGTCAAGAAATGAAGAAAAACTGAAAAAAATCGATCAATTACAATAGAAGTCACATAAAGTTATAAAAAATACTGCCCAACAAGCATAGATAAAATCCCTGATAGAGTTACATAAGATTATCAGATATCTAATATATTCGATTTCAATAAATTGATCATGAATACTTCAAATGGAATTCTTCCATGTTCCATATTTTATTTTATTTTGTTTTGCATTGTACCAAGATAGGATTAAAAACAATATGATGTCATTTTAAGAAACTTTCATATTTCTTTAAATATTTTGTTACTTTTTGCAAGACTTTTGAAAGCATTCATATTCTTCAACCATTTACTGAAACACATCCAAAAAAATTTTTCTTTGGTTGAATAATTGCCATCAATTTGAGCAATATCAATCATTTTGTATTATACATATGAATTGTATAAAATATATACTGTTATAGTTTGTATAAATTCAGTATCTTTATGTATTTTGAATCTAGATTGTCCAATGACATCATTAATTTCATGTCAACTTTTTAGCTATCAAGTCGCACAAAGTCTAAGAACAAGTCAAAGAATAAATTCTGTTTTTGTATATTTGTCAGTTTGTTAAATTGTCAGTTACTTCAAACTAACTTATGCACAAAAAAGCTTTACAAAGCAAAACATATTGCGGTAAGAAATGATTGAAAACTATTCACAGAATACAGGAAAGAAGCAAATCCAGCTGTGAGAAAGCCCATGAGAAAGACACATTTGTTGTATTTTTTTTGTATACAGATTGTTCACTCAACCATTGAGAGAGGATCAGAAACAAGAAATACATCTTGACACAATACAGTGAGATTTTTGTCACTCCTGCAAATCCATGCAATGGAAGTCAACCCTCAGATTTCTCTCTATTTCTTTCTCTGTTGTTCAACTATCCTAAAGCAAATTCCGGTCTCTTTTACTCCAATATCTTCTGACTTTTGGTAGACCAACGATAGGCAGATCTGTCTATTTTGTTATAAAAATTAAAAAGGGAGAGGATAGTCAAATTCATGAGGATGAGTCAATATTAATTTTATAAAATTCAATCAATCATTTATTTATTCACAAGTTCCAAATAAAGGTCCCGCTAAACCTTGTGGGTTTTTCAGCAGGTGCCAACATAATATAAATTACAAAATTACGAAATGAAAATCAATTATATAATACAAATTACATAAAAGAAGAAATTAGGGAAAAGAAGAATAGGAAAAATGAAGGTTGTGTTGGAAATTGAACATTAGTCTAATGTATGTAAAGAAAAAGAAATGAATCTTAACAAGTAAGAAAAAAGCATAATTAATAAATTACTATAAAAATAATTGGTCGCTCTGATGTGGCGGCGGTGTAACACAATTATTATTTTTTGTTAACTAAGTTTTTAACAGCAATGGCAAACAAAGAAAAAGTAGTAACCGTCGTATGCTAGAATAAATAAATTCATAAATATAAACATAAAGCTTTGAATGTAATAAAATCCAGAATTCAATATAATTTAGCAAATATAGTTAAAAATATAGGTAACTATTATATTTATAACGTACTCATATTTATTTATACCACCCAAAGTCGTAGAAAACTTCAAATTATTACTACTATCAAATATCTGTTATATTAATTTTTGATGATTCGTTTTAAGTAATTACAGCTTGAACTGACTTTTGCAGGTTAATGCTATCATATATAAGAAGTCAATTGGTAGTCTAATTATCAATCTAATAATTTTTTTCTAGTCGGAATTTAGTGCTTGGAATCAATATAATCATTCATCTAATTCCACTAACAGTTCCTCGGCCACTATGCTGGCCTCAGCCATCGACTCACAGGCCTTCTCCGCAAATTTTACATCTGCATCCTCGGAATATTTCAGGTCAGCTAACAAAATTTATATATTATTATCAATTAAAAATGTCAATAATTTAAGATTTGATACTGTATAGCTCGCCAGTGAAAGTTATACTGCATCTTGCAGTACATTGAGGCAACGATAAAAATAAATAAATAAACATGAATAAACATTGAATAAACATGATGAATGGAATAACGTGTACACTAATTTTCTCAATCTGCTCATTTTAAATAGGATACAATACTTAATTTTGAGCAGAAATAAGCACATACTTTGACCCTCATAATCCCCTTCAGGAATATGATGCTTGCTTGATCATGAAGTGAAAGCCTTGATTTTGTTCAATCTAGTACTCATTTCATTTATACACAATACTTATCAGGGAAGTGATAGCCGCGAGCCGTAGCAGGTATCTGTTCAATCAGATAGATAAGCTGCGTTCTCGTAGGTCCTGTTTGTAACGGTGACCGATTAGATTGGCCAGCAAAAAAGACACTGTTCTCTGCTGAAAATCACTTCCCGGTGGTTCGGAACCCACCTAAAACTGTAGGTCCAACTCATAAATCACCATCATCCAACACATTACCCACGCACAGGTCTCAGACCTATGTGGGCTTCATCCTCAAAAAAAAATTAAAATTAATTGTTTTTTCAAGTAGAAATGAGTAGATTAATAATCAAGTCAATAATAGTAAGATATAACTGACAACATCAGTAAAATTATCTGATTTATCTAGCTTCATAATCCTTGTCAATTCTCGCATGCCTTCAAATTTAATCTAGAATTAGAAATTATTCAACCCAGTTATCCAGTAACTCATCAATAAATTATATTGCTTATTGGCAGTATTCTTAGAAACAAATTTTATTCCATTACTTATTTTTTTAAAGATTCATATTCCTGATGTTGAAGATCCATCTTGTTTCCACTAATATGTAATATAAACTTAAAAAAACACTTTTAAATGGAAATTGACTCACGTTATGGCGTGACGGTCGTTTCGCTCTGTTGTCTAGAGCATCGTCAGACGACCCACAGTACACTGACTTAAGGTATGAGTTTGAGGGTTATGTTTGGTGACCCTCAAACCCTCAAACTCATACCTTAAGTCAGTGTACTGTGGGTCGTCTGACGATGCTCTAGACAACAGAGCGAAACGGCCGTCACGCCATAACGTGAGTCAATTTCCATTTAAAAGTGTTTTTTAAGTTTATATTCATATTCCTAGTAATTTTTTCATATACCTTATTCTTTCATTTAAAATAAATAGTTGTTTACAGGTAAATTTCAACTTTAATTTCGCATTTGGCATTGTAATAATTACAATTTATGTTCAAATATCAAGTGAAAAGTGATATGACACTACAACACGAAATGAGTAGCTATTTATTGCTCAATTCAATCATCCAAATATCAAATATCAAAAATCAAATATCAAATACAGCAAATAAGTTGCTGAAAAATGCGAGAGATGCATATAGAATATGAAGATTGGAAGGAAAAATCGAAGTGGAGTGAAAATATCAATGCAAATTATGAAATACAAAACAATATTCTACAAAATCGATGCTAACAAATCAAATTATATTTTGTTTGTTTATAGATTTGTTATTATTAACAAACAAATTATGTTTCATATCAAAAGCATAAAATTATATCCATGATATGGAGTCTCCTAATAGCACACTATATGAAGGGGTTAGAATACAAGGGGTACAAGTGACATTTTTTTATAAATTGAGTTATATACAGAAATTGGTAGCTAAATTTGGTGTACAAGAGATATAAGTGTATGTCTGACCAGTGCTGAGACCTGGTGTCAAAAAGAATTACTATTCTTGATGAATTCTGATGCAGCTGTTTATATTATTTAACAAGGGGAACAAGTGACTTGAAACATGTTTTTATAATTATTATTCATGCAAAATCACATACAATTATTAAAAATCTTAATCCATATCTTAACTATTGAATTGTCTTATATTCCTACAACCTTCTCCCAAAAAATCATTATTAATACTCAAACAACTCATAGCTACATTAATATTCATAATACAGTGCATGGTCTTTATCAGAATATTTTGAGGAAAAATTTTTAACAAATTTGAAATCATTCTTTTGAATGCAAAAGGATTATTAAAAGAAATTGCATCAATGCAATTTATGCAAAAGGTACAACAGTTGAATACTTGATATTTTTAGTGAACAATACTCAAGTTTTATTTAGTAAACAAGGGGTACAAGTGGAACTTCTTATCACTAATCAGCTGATAACTAAAAAAGTTTAGTGATATACTCCAAACTGTATGATTGGTTTGGTATTCAGTATACTTACTGAATAAATATATCTCATTCCTATAAACTCTGCATAAACGTATAATTAATTATTTTAAATAAACTTTAGTCTCAATTTTCTTAAAACTAACAAAATGTCACTTTTACCCCTTGTATTCTAACCCCTTCATATAGAGTGGGAACGCTATATTAGACAATATGCTGAAAACATGTTTATTCAATTATTTTTTCATCCATTACAAAAGCGCGATCAAGAAAAAGATACATGTTGAAAATTTAACACAAATAAACAAGTAGAGAAAATGGTACGGTATGGAATCGGAGAATAAAGAATTCCCTACAAAATCTTTCCTGATAGAAAACTGAATATATCTATAGAAGTACATCTGCACATCTGTAAGTTGAAACCTGGAGCTTTCCAATAGCTTATAATTATATAGGTACCGTACTCTTCCCATTTTTCATTCTATTCTGTCTCATTTAATTGTTCATCTTGTTCTGTCTTTTCAATAGTTCATCTTAATAATTATGTTTCTTTTCAAATATCTAATTATGAGTTTTTTTTAATTTGCCAGTCGAGGCATTCTGGAGCTGCACCGCAGCGAAGGTCTACATGACTTGGGAGGAATCAAATGGGACATGGCTGCTTGTCTACTCATTGTCTACCTTATTTGCTATTTTAGTTTGTGGAAGGGCATCTCCACTTCAGGAAAGGTAAACTATTATTCCATCAATCATTCTTCATTATTCAATAAGCCAATAATCATTATAAATAATTAACAATTAATAATTTATTTAAATTATTATAATTTAATTATTAATTATAATTAATAATTCAATTCGGGTTCCAAGAGTATTTTCCATAGAGTTTGGTGAAACAGAGAATTTGTTGAAATATATTTTATTATTATTCACCCATTCATTATTAATTTATTTATGTAGGGAAAAAAATACAATAAAGCAATTATTATTCCAATTTATTAAACGTTAAGCATGACAGCAATATCTATTTGCCAGCCATAGAGGCTTTACAGGTCCCCAGGTCCCCGTACACTGCCCGCTCAACTGTGCTCTATGGGTCGTGTGGTTCGTGTGGCTCCCGTATACCATATGCACATTACTGTCATCTGGTAGCTAATCTATCAACTATTTCCAGTCACACAGGCTTGTTCTATTTATACTGTAGTATGAATGTATCCAATTAAATTTTCCATAGCACGCATTTCCAGCGTTTCTGAAGCGTTTTCAGCATTTAAGGTTGAGCGATCGATAAAAAAAAAGTTTTTAATATTTTTTTTTCTTCTTCCAAATCATTAGACAGGTTCTTGGAACATAATGTATAGGATTACATTTTTTTTATCATCTCCCGTTTGTTCAGAATGGGACTTCAAAAGTGGCTTTTTTGAGGATTGTAAAATGCCCTAAGAGGTCTAGTGGACTATGGTGAAGGATAACTCCACCTGGTGGTAGCCGGGCTTCTACATAACCTCTGTAGATGTATAAATTTCCGAAGGACCACCTAGAAAGACGTTCTAGGACGTAAAAATATTTGAAATGCATAAATAGGAGATATCAGGTAATTTCAATAAAAGGAACCAAAGAAGTTGGATACATATATTTGTATCACCAAATAATGAAATAACAAGAATAATAATTGTAACCAGAACGGAGTGAATTACTGGCTTAAGAATTACAGTATGCCAAGATAACAGTATTGACATCAATAATTATTTTTGTGATAATTTGAAAACAGATTAAAGTCACTTGAATAAATCGAAATTGATAAAAGGTGTGATAAAAGTGATAAATTGAATATGAAGCCAATCATGAACTTCAAGGTTTAAGTTACTAGCAAATGACATTAATAAAACAATAATTAAATTTGACCTTCAAGTTGTTCTAAGAAACAAATGATATTGAAAGATTGAAATGTGTCCTGAATGTTTATAATAATTAAGTAATAATATTCTGCAGTTGCTTACTAAATAATATTTAGCAACAATAAATACAATAATGTAAGGTGAATAAGAAAAATAATTGAATACGATACCGAACCTAACCTCCTGAGTACGCCAGAACAGGAAGAAGTAATGAAATGTAGTTGATGGAGTGAAGCCCTCCAGGTAGATAGCCAGGTAAACAGACCAGCAGTGGTCCTTAATGTAATGGACCTTTAGGATCACAGAACAGCCGTGTCGCAATGTAAAGTCGTGTGGTTGCAGGATGTGTAGGAAATGCAAATTGACCACCAAATTGCATGGAAGGTTCAGGAATGTTCAGCAGTGTAAGTTGAAGAATGTAGAAAAGTTCACAAGTAAATCACATTTTTTGAATGGTACAAGTTCATGATGAAGTGCGTTGAAACTTGAAGTAATAAATTCTATGCCAAGTAGGGATCGCCGACTTGCACGATATGTAAAAGATGGAAGCAAATGCATTGAACCGTTTCAAATACAAATGCACATCAATTTCAATGTGTGAAATTGATGCTGTAAATAGAGTTCACAAGAGAGCCTGTTGAAACGAACGGTAAGTGATACTACGTAGGGACTGCCTACTAGTATAATATGTAGAGTGATAGCAAATGTACTGACCCATTTCAAATACAAATGTACGTCAAATTCAATGCGTGAATTTGATGATGTAGAGTTCACAAGAGAACAAGTTGAAACGAACGGTGATACTACGTAGGGACTGCCTACTAGTACAATATGTAGAATGATAGCAAATGTACTGACCCATTTCAAATACAAATGCACATCAAATTCAATGTGTGAATTTGATGATGTAGAGAGAGTTCACAAGAGAACACGTTGAAAGTTGAAAAGAACGGTAAGTGATACTAGGTAGGGACTGCCTACTAATACAATATGTAGAGTAATAGCAAATGTACTGACCCATTTCAAATACAAATGCACATCAAATTCAATGTGTGAATTTGATGATGTAGAGTTCACAAGAGAACAAGTTGAAACAAACGGTGATACTACGTAGGGACTGCCTACTAGTACAATATGTAGAATGATAGCAAATGTACTGACCCATTTCAAATACAAATGCACATCAATTTCAATGCGTGAAATTGATTATGTAAATAGAGTTCACGAAAGAACACTTGAAACTCACGAAATAGGTTGTTACTGAAAGTTTGAAGCACATAGCAGATTTAGATTGCAAACCTGTAGAACAGCCATGGACATGGATCGCCGAGGCAGGAGCTTGAAGAAGAACAGAACCGGAACATGAAGAAGCCGGAAGACAAGAATCCAGAATCAAAGAAGAAGGGCTGAGCCAATGAACGATAGCGTCGGGTCGATGAACGCCAATAAAAACGCTGTTTACAAATTAGTTATGCAAATTAGCCAATGCCAATAGAGGTTATGAAAAACAGAGCTTGGAGCGAAAATCAGAACAGAACGAGGAAAGAAGAACAGTAGAGTAGTGACAGCACAAGAATTGAGTGCACAGAAGCAAGATCATTGGAGAGACACCGCCAGCACTGTGCAAGCGGCAAAAACTGGTACTAAAAGAGGAGGAAGTGACACCCACCAATCTACACTGCGACAAATTGTGACGGAATGTTGTCACTGAGTTGTAACATAAGCCGGGCCCTTTGTGTGATCCTAGGGATAACACAAAAAATAGAAAAAGAATATGTGAAAACGAATGAGGCAATATGAAGTCACAAGGAGCAGAATAGCTCAAAATACAAACAATATACAAACAAACAAAATAACCATACAAGAGGATCAATAGGATGTTATTAAAACTAGACAAAACGTACAAGAACAATAGGACAATACTAATCGGATTGAACTGATTCGATTGGAAATGGAACAATACCAGTAATGGCTCGCTTGTAAGAACCTGAAGATGTATGAACAGTGACAACCCTCACCTTGCCGTCCTTGCCAGGGTGAGTGTCGGTGATGCGCGCAAGTTTCCAAGTAGCTGGAAGCATCCCTGGATCCTTCAGAATGACAAGGGTACCAACCTGGATATTGGGGGAATCAGTACACCATTTTTGTTTCTTCTGCAATGTAGATAGATACTCCTGAGACCATCTGTCCCACAATGTTTGTGTGAAAGCATTCAACCGATTCCAGCGTGATAAATGATCAACATGTTTAGTCACTGGTTGCTTGGATGGCAAAGCAGTAATCGGACGACCAATCAAGAAGTGACCTGGTGAAAGATATGATAGGTCCAATGGATCTTCAGTCAATGGGACAATGGGCCTTGAATTGAGTATAGCCTCAATCTGACAAGACAAGGTTAGTAATTCCTCAAACATCAAAATTTGTTTTAGTGTGACAACACGAAAAACTTGCTTGAAATTCTTGATAGCATTTTCCCACAAACCACCAAAATGTGGTGCTCGTGGTGGAATGAATTGCCAGTTAATGCAGAACAAAGAAGCACTATCTTGAAGTGATTTCTGATTTTTAGGTGATGCAAGAAATTGATGCAATTCTTGAAGTTCAGTGCTAGCAGCCTGAAAATTGGTGCCATTGTCAGAGTACATAGACTGAGGAACACCACGTCTAGCAATGAACCGAGTCAAGGCAGCCAGGAAGGCTTTAGAAGACAGTTCAGTAACAACTTCAATGTGAACTGCACGTGACACCATACAAATGAACAATACTATGTAAGATTTTACAAATGTGTGTGACTTGGGACCGCCAAGCCTGAGTGAAAATGGACCGGCACAGTCGACTCCACAATTAGAAAAAGGAATATCAGCATTTACTTGTACAGCAGGTAGCTGACCCATACCTTGATCAGCTCTCAGCTTAGTAAACCTAAAACATTTTACACATAATTTCAAAATACCTGTGATAGTACGACGGGTGGAGGGTATCCAAAAGCGTTGCCGTAGTGCAGCCATGGTAGCCTGTACTCCAGCATGGAGTAATCTACAATGAATATCTCTAATCAGAGACCTAGTGAATGGATGCTTAGAGGGCAACAAAATTTGATGCTGATAGTCAAATGGAATTTCAGCCTGCTGCAACCGTCCACCAACTCTTAGAAGTTGGTCAGAATGAACAAATGGAGAGAGCGATAGCAAAGAACTGCTTGAGTTCAATTGCTGGTTTTGACTCAAGACCTTCAGCTCTGTGCTGAATGCTTCTTCCTGAACAGTTTTTATAAGATGAACCTCAGCACTAGAGATTTCATCTACGGACAATGAACCTGACAATTGAGATTGAATCTTACAATTATGTACAAAACACAAAACATAAGCAGCAATACGAATCATTTTACTATACTTAGAACATGATGAAATTAGATTAGACCATATTGACACATTGGAGGTTGCTGCTAAAACAACTTGAGATGATTGACAAATTACAACATTAGACGAGAATGAGTCCCAAGATTCCCTAGGTGATGATAACCAATCTGGACCATCCCACCAAAGGCTGTTGCTGGCAAGCTCAATAGGAGTACAACCCCTTGAGATGAGATCTGCTGGATTGTTGGCAGTGCGCACATGATTCCAATGAAATTCTGAAGTAGTGCCTTGTATTTCTGAAATGCGCCATGCAACAAATATGTTTGAACGGTCGGGTGGCGATTTGAGCCAATCACACACCGTTTTAGAATCAGACCACAAATACACCTTGCTGAAAGAAAGTTTTGAAGCCTTAATGACCTTGTTAACTAAGCGAGATAGAAGAAGCGCTGCACACAGCTCTAGCCTAGGTACAGTAAGCAATGGATTAAGAGAGGCAACTCTAGATTTCGAAGTGAATAAACGAGTCTGGACACCAGTGGGCGATGCAGATCTGATGTAAATGCAAGCACCATATGCTGCAAGGCTGGCATCACAGAACCCATGAAGTTCCAGTATACTGTTAACATCAGATGACAGAACACAACGTGGTATAGAGATTTTGAAGATACCTGGAAGCTCATGCAGAATTTTAAGCCATTGAGAAAGAATCTCTGGAGGCAGCTGCTGGTCCCAATCGATCTTGAGTAGCCAGAGTTGTTGAAACAAAGTTTTTGGTAGAATTACAATAGGTGAGATTAATCCAAGTGGATCAAAGATACTGGAGATGCAGGATAGAAGTTCTCGCTTGGTGAAGGTAGATTTGTTAAGAACATTAACAAGACTGGAAGATATAGACAATGTATCTGCAGTAGAACACCAGATGAGCCCTAAAGCCTTAGCAAAATTGTCATTAGCATCTGAAAGAGGCCTTGAAGTTCCGGTCTCATGAAGAGTTGCTGGAATAGTTGACAGGAGCTCAGTGGAGTTTGACATCCACTTCCGTAGTTCAAAACCCCCTTTTGAAAGTGTGGTGAGTAACTGCTGGGCTAGCGTTGTTGCCTCCAACACTGTTGAACCACCAGAAATGAGGTCGTCAACATAGAAATCATTTTTAATAGCATTTGAAACTGGTGAATTTGCAGCACATTCAAGATCAGCCAGATGATTTAAGGTGCGTGTTGCAACAAAGGCAGCAGGCGCAGTGCCATAACTCACAGTGCAGAGTGTATATTCTTGAAGTTCCTGCTTAGGATTATCACGCCAGAAGATCCTCTGGAAATCCCGGTCAGCAGGGCAAAGCAGAATTTGGCGGTACATCTTGGCAATGTCTGAAATGAAGGCAATGCGATGAGTGCGGAATCGTAGTACAACATCATACAATTCAGATTGAACAGTAGGACCTGTATGAAGGACCTCATTGAGAGAAACTCCAGTAGATGACTTAGCTGAAGCATCAAAAACAACCCTGAGTTTGGTAGTGGTTGAGTCCAGTTTAAACACCAGATGATGTGGAATGTGATACACCTTGTCATCTTCACATTATGGTGAAGCCAATACCATGTGATTCAGTTGTTTATACTCAGTCATAAACTCAGTATATTGCTTCTTTAATTCTGGATTTATGGCAAGTCGTTTTTCCAGTGAATGGAATCTTTTCAAAGCCTGAAAGCGTGTCTGACCAAGTGTGTGGAAATTATCCTTACGGGGTAAGGTCACAACAGAACGACCATCCTCCTGCCGTGTAGTAGTAGCACTGTAATGCTCTTCAACTAATTTACAGTCAGGAGACGCTGTGACAACAGTGCTGGGAATTTCTTCTAATTTCCAAAAATTTTCCAACTGTTGTGATACATCAACTGTGGTCAGAAAATTAGATGTACAAATATTGGATGTCTGAATGGGCTGCTTGAGCTTGCATGACCCAAAAACTATCCAACCCAAGCTAGTATTTTGAAGAATGGGCATATCATTGGATAAGAAACATTTACCAGTCAGTAGAATGGATGCAAAGACTCCTGCACCAAGCAGAAGATCAATAGGAGATGATTGTATAAAATTAGGATTAGCTAGTTTGAGATCAGATGGAATGCTAACTTCAGACAAGTTGATAGTAGCACTAGGAAGGTTGGATGATATGCAATCAACCACAATACAATCCTCAGTAGAAGTCCAAGTATGATCAGTAGATTTCAAAATAACAGAATGAATAATTGAAGATTTAGCTTCATTTCCATTAACACTATGAATCAAAGTATTTACATGTACAGCAGGAAGCGATAGCTTGGCCGCTAAATGCTTTGAAATCAGATTTGAGTCTGAGCCTGAATCTATCAGAGCTAAACAAGACAATAATTCTCCCCTAGAATTCTGAACAATTACCTCAGCAGTAGGTAATAAGACAAATGTTGATTTTTGTTGCTTACAAGTGGGTGAAGCAATACTAGTATGAATAGCAATATGTGATTGCAGTTCATCAACACTCATGCCAGAGTGCCGTTGTTCTGCAGCCTCCCCCAGTGAAGGTGCATTGGCCCTGGAACCGTCAGGCGCCGGTGAACAGTTGCCGTTGGTTGGCATGCAACTAGTATTGATAACATTTGATGTTACATTTTTACCATCAGGAACCCCTTCCCTAGGTGACCACTGTGCAGCATGAAGCAAGGTGTGATGCGGCTTTCCACAGTGAAAACAAGATCTGGCTGAGCAGACATGGTTGGCAGTATATGGCCTAAGACAATTGAAGCAAAGCTTCTGCTCCTGTACAGCCTTTTTCCATGCAGGAGGCTGCAGCTAAAGTAAGGCAGGACAGCAATGTGTAGGATGTGATGAATCCTTACAGAAATAGCAAGACATAAGTTGTTGAAAATTACGATTATTGGAATGAGCAAACTGTTTAACATTAACAGCAGGTTGCTTGGAAGTTGAAGCAATAGGATGACCATTATTATGACCTGACTGCTTTTGATTACTAGAATTGTTGTTAGCCGAATTGTAAGCAACAGCATCAATGACCTTACATTGAGTTTCTAAAAAATCCCACAACTCCTTCATTGTGGGTATTGTGTCAATTTGCGAGCGCCGCTCCCAATCTTTCAAAGTAGATGAATCAAGATTTGCTAAAATCTTGTGCATGTATAGGAGATCCTTAATCTCTACCTTTAAATTGAGGGCCTCCAGGGCATTTATATTAGACTTCATGTGGTCGATAAAAGCCCGTAGAGCCTGTGAACAATTGCGCTTAAGGGGCGGTGGTGACTCAATTGCATTGATGTGGCTATTTGCAATGGAACGAGAATTTTCATATCTTTGACAGAGTAAGTCCCAAGCTGTTTGAAAATCCTCATTGCCAGGTGCAATATTTTGGATTCTGGCTAGCACCTCACCAGAAAGAGAGCGCTTCAAATAGTGAAATTTAGCTGAAGGAGCAATGTACTTATTGTTATTAATGATAAAGTCAAAAGATGAATGGAAATCCAACCAATTTTCAAAGGCACCATCAAATATGGGCATAGGAATTTCTGGGACCCGAAAATGCTGATAGACATCAGGTTGAGTTGGAGTAGGATTAGGAAAAGTTGGAGTGTTGTTGTCAGGACACACCGCTGTTGTGCGTTCCTGTTGGCGCTCAAAATTTTTTAATACAGTATTAAAGCTGGCTAAAAGCTTCAAGAATTTATTAATAGTATTGAAATGCTCTTGTTGTTCCTCTTCACTTAAATCTTCTGACAGATTTGAGTGAGCATGGTCATATCTTTCTCTAACACTAGTTAATTCAGCTTTGATCACAATTAGATGCTCGCAATTAGCTTCTTCATTGACTTCAAATTCACAGTACTCATTTATGAGCCAAGTGAGCTCATTGATAGCATCTTGCCTTTGCTTGGCAAATTTTGAGTCTGCCTTGGGCGGCATGGTAAAAAATTTGAAAATGCAAATAAGAAAAATAATAATGTATACGACCTGTTCTGATGTTACCCTTACAAATAGCTGTGACTACTATGAACCCAAACGTATATGTGTTTTGAGAAACCAGTTGCACTCAATGTGGTGTGAGGTGCCTGATGCATGACCTTGATCGACTGGATTGTTTGGCAGTGGGTTGACTTGATGTAGTTCACAGCAAGAGGAGAAGTTCAATGCGGCAATGGTAACAGCAATGCCAATGTCTCGTACCAGGAACAACATGAAATATAAAATAACAAAGCTTGAGCTACTGTAACAATAGGTGCATACAATGATAGAATACTAGGAACAATATTAAAGGAATTAAATGGATGAAAATTCAGGATGAATGCCTGTATCAAAATACAAAACAAATTGCTCTTTCACTGATCGTATGGACTACTAGATATCAGTAGGCCAACTTAAAAGTAAGTTTATGCATCAAATTACCAAACAAATTGGTATTTGACTTTCGCAGGTTCTATCCGACCCGGCAATGGACCAAAAAGATATGTAAAATGCCCTAAGAGGTCTAGTGGACTATGGTGAAGGATAACTCCACCTGGTGGTAGCCGGGCTTCTACATAACCTCTGTAGATGTATAAATTTCCGAAGGACCACCTAGAAAGACGTTCTAGGACGTAAAAATATTTGAAATGCATAAATAGGAGATATCAGGTAATTTCAATAAAAGGAACCAAAGAAGTTGGATACATATATTTGTATCACCAAATAATGAAATAACAAGAATAATAATTGTAACCAGAACGGAGTGAATTACTGGCTTAAGAATTACAGTATGCCAAGATAACAGTATTGACATCAATAATTATTTTTGTGATAATTTGAAAACAGATTAAAGTCACTTGAATAAATCGAAATTGATAAAAGGTGTGATAAAAGTGATAAATTGAATATGAAGCCAATCATGAACTTCAAGGTTTAAGTTACTAGCAAATGACATTAATAAAACAATAATTAAATTTGACCTTCAAGTTGTTCTAAGAAACAAATGATATTGAAAGATTGAAATGTGTCCTGAATGTTTATAATAATTAAGTAATAATATTCTGCAGTTGCTTACTAAATAATATTTAGCAACAATAAATACAATAATGTAAGGTGAATAAGAAAAATAATAGAATACGATACCGAACCTAACCTCCTGAGTACGCCAGAACAGGAAGAAGTAATGAAATGTAGTTGATGGAGCGAAGCCCTCCAGGTAGATAGCCAGGTAAACAGACCAGCAGTGGTCCTTAATGTAATGGACCTTTAGGATCACAGAACAGCCGTGTCGCAATGTAAAGTCGTGTGGTTGCAGGATGTGTAGGAAATGCAAATTGACCACCAAATTGCATGGAAGGTTCAGGAATGTTCAGCAGTGTAAGTTGAAGAATGTAGAAAAGTTCACAAGTAAATCACATTTTTTGAATGGTACAAGTTCATGATGAAGTGCGTTGAAACTTGAAGTAATAAATTCTATGCCAAGTAGGGATCGCCGACTTGCACGATATGTAAAAGATGGAAGCAAATGCATTGAACCGTTTCAAATACAAATGCACATCAATTTCAATGTGTGAAATTGATGCTGTAAATAGAGTTCACAAGAGAGCCCATTGAAACGAACGGTAAGTGATACTACGTAGGGACTGCCTACTAGTATAATATGTAGAGTGATAGCAAATGTACTGACCCATTTCAAATACAAATGCATGTCAAATTCAATGCGTGAATTTGATGATGTAGAGTTCACAAGAGAACAAGTTGAAACGAACGGTGATACTACGTAGGGACTGCCTACTAGTACAATATGTAGAATGATAGCAAATGTACTGACCCATTTCAAATACAAATGCACATCAAATTCAATTTGTGAATTTGATGATGTAGAGAGAGTTCACAAGAGAACACATTGAAAGTTGAAAAGAATGGTAAGTGATACTAGGTAGGGACTGCCTACTAATACAATATGTAGAGTAATAGCAAATGTACTGACCCATTTCAAATACAAATGCACATCAAATTCAATGTGTGAATTTGATGATGTAGAGTTCACAAGAGAACAAGTTGAAACAAACGGTGATACTACGTAGGGACTGCCTACTAGTACAATATGTAGAATGATAGCAAATGTACTGACCCATTTCAAATACAAATGCACGTCAATTTCAATGCGTGAAATTGATTATGTAAATAGAGTTCACGAAAGAACACTTGAAACTCACGAAATAGGTTGTTACTGAAAGTTTGAAGCACATAGCAGATTTAGATTGCAAACCTGTAGAACAGCCATGGACATGGATCGCCGAGGCAGGAGCTTGAAGAAGAACAGAACCGGAACATGAAGAAGCCGGAAGACAAGAATCCAGAATCAAAGAAGAAGGGCTGAGCCAATGAACGATAGCGTCGGGTCGATGAACGCCAATAAAAACGCTGTTTACAAATTAGTTATGCAAATTAGCCAATGCCAATACAGGTTATGAAAAACAGAGCTTGGAGCGAAAATCAGAACAGAACGAGGAAAGAAGAACAGTAGAGTAGTGACAGCACAAGAATTGAGTGCACAGAAGCAAGATCATTGGAGAGACACCGCCAGCACTGTGCAAGCGGCAAAAACTGGAACTAAAAGAGGAGGAAGTGACACCCACCAACCTACACTGCGACAAATTGTGACGGAATGTTGTCACTGAGTTGTAACAAGGATAATGATACACACACCACATAAAAAATACTAATCAAAAAGT
This sequence comes from Conomelus anceps, assembly GCA_948455865.1. NCBI lineage: Eukaryota > Metazoa > Arthropoda > Insecta > Hemiptera > Delphacidae > Conomelus > Conomelus anceps. Next base: position 43,184,612 of record OX418221.1, read on the forward strand.
TAAAAAAATATATACACAAGTCTCCTTTTTACTATAGCAAAAAATACGTCAACTTTTTTTTTAAGAATCTCAAAAAATAGAAATTTATAGCCTATGCATTTTAAACACTTTTTTCGTACTAAATGTTTGTTTGATAGGCTTCAAATCTATCCAAACTTGTAGCGCTGTTCATGATGAATACATTGAATGCTCAACACTTTTATCATTGCAATAATAACCGTTTGGTGTGTGTACCTTTCAAGCGTGGTTTTACACCTGCTGAGCTCGCTACGCACACTAACGGATGATATACAGCGCCCGCACTCGCAAGAAGGGCAGGAGCGCACTGCTAATCGCAGCCAACTTCCTCACCATTTCCTGTGACTCATAACTCCATCTCAAGAAATGCTAGAGCTGCCTTGTATTGTATTTCGTAATTCGTATAGCTGAACGGACTTGTTTATTCGATAGAACATTATCATATTTCCAATTTTTGAAAGTAAATACTGTATTTACTTTTTGAAAAACATTAGTCCTAGCTGGGCATGTATTATAGTTCCTAGTTTTTTAAAGTAACTATTTACTTTTTGAAAAACATTATTATAGTTCCAATTTTTTAAAGTAACTATTTAATTTTTGAAAAACATTAGTCCTAGCTGGGCGTGTATTTATAGTTCCTAGATTTTTAAAACTATTTACTTTTTGAAAAACATTAGTCCTAGCTGGGCGTGCATTATAGTTCCTAGTTGTTGTAGATGATTCAAACACATTTTTATTTTTGTTGATGTATAAAACAATTTTTAAAAGTAATTTTTTAAAGTAACTATTTACTTTTTGAAAAACATTATTATAGTTCCAATTTTTTAAAGTAACTATTTAATTTTTGAAAAACATTAGTCCTAGCTGGGCGTGTATTTATAGTTCCTAGATTTTTAAAACTATTTACTTTTTGAAAAACATTAGTCCTAGCTGGGCGTGTATTTATAGTTCCTAGATTTTTAAAACTATTTACTTTTTGAAAAACATTAGTCCTAGCTGGGCGTGCATTATAGTTCCTAGTTGTTGTAGATGATTCAAACACATTTTTATTTTTGTTGATGTATAAAACAATTTTTTAAAGTAATTTTTTAAAGTAACTATTTACTTTTTGAAAAACATTATTATAGTTCCAATTTTTTAAAGTAACTAGTGTATTCACTTTTTGAAAAACATTAGTCCTAGCTGGGCGTGTATTATAGTTCCTAGTTTTTTAAAGTAACTATTTACTTTTTGAAAAAACATTATTATAGTTAATATATAATTTAATGTTATAAACATTAAAAATATATAATTCTGATAAATGTACAGACAAAACTCTAATTTGATTTATCTAGATATGTTGCAAAAGAAGAAGGCTTGGTTGCCTTTCTTTTTTTCTTATCCTTCTTATGCAACACTATTTTTTATGTATAATGAATGTTTATATATATTCAATTTTTTGATGGTTAGGTCTATAAAATGGATTAATTAATAGTAATTACTAGCTATTGTGCCCGTCCTTCGTACGGATTATGTTTAGAAATAAGACTAAATATGTTTCGGCTTTTTTGATAGCAATGATCATGAAGTTGTTAGCAGCTTAGGCCCTGTTCAGATGATACAGTTTTTTTGCGGTACGGTTTTTTTACTGTACGGCGTCAACTGTACTGTGATGTTCACACGGTCTGGCTTTGCTGCTTATTGCTGTGCTCTCCTCCTTCTTCCATTGCGCTTCCTTCTTCTTCTTCTTCAGTGGCCCTACAAACCAGGACAGGTCTTGGCCTGCACTAGTAATTGTCGCCAACGGTCCCTATCCAGCGATCGTTTAAATGTCTGTTCCTTTACTAAATTCCTTGACGGCCGTCCGTTCCTATCATTTTGTGCTTCCATAACAAATGTTTTTTTATGGAGTGGGGGAGTTAGCCGCACATCCAACCCCCAACCTGGAGGACCAGGGAATTTTTTCAGGTTTCCTTCCTTAGCCTTTAACAAACCAATGCTGAACTACAAGGCAGCAGTCAATTTTCTATTGGGGTTTTCTTCCCCTAGCCTTTGGATTTCCATTGACCTCCATCTGCAAGGCAGCAGTTTCTATGCTGGTTTTGGTCCACCCGGGTATTTCATTTCCCTGGTACCACCTATATCTAGGAGGCATCCCCCAATCCGCCACCTGGGGAGACGCCCGATAGGAGACCACCAACTCCCACCATTGCGCTTCCAGTTCAGTTTTATTTATTCCAGTCTAGGATTTTTTTTTTTATTTGTGTAAGATTTTTTTAAATAAGTTTCTTACTGAAGGTTTCTCTTAAATTTTGATCAAAGTACGCAAATTCTGGTTTCAATATTCTACGCATTTTTCTCTCATTATTTTTATATTAATCTTAAGTCTTGTCCCACAAGGCGGGTCTCTCATATATTAGAGAAATTAAATTTTCACAATCAATATCTTCCACTTCTGGACACTGGAATTCACTAATAAGAAGATCAATGCTGAAGAATATCAATGAAGAAGATCAATGCTGACGATCTGAAGACTGCTTCCAGCATAATAAGCGTATCGTTTGAACATATCCATTACCGGTACAATACATGTGCCACCGGATACGGATAGTTATTTTGCGGTACAGCTGATTTTAGTGATACAGTTTTCGAAGACAAAACCAAATGTAGAAATCGGCTAGAACAGCTTTTTTACTGGATCCAGTTGAAACAGTATTGTGTGAACGTGAACATACAATATGAAATGTACATGCAAGCGAAAGCACTGCAAAATAACTGATACAGCAAATTTACTGTACCGCACAAAAACTGTATCGTGTGAACGGGCTCTTAGTAAACAACTTGGAACGTCAGCAATTCAATGACAGGTATCGGAGAGAATATTTTTTGAGAACAGCTGATTAATATATCATGATAAATTACGTGATTTGTTCTAATGTGGTAATAATAGTGCTACCTGGCGAATTCCCAAGAGCCTAGCACAAAGCGCACCTTCCTAGAATGTTAATTTTTGTTTTGATAAATTTAAATTAGAAAATTTTGTTTTTTTTTTCAACAAAGAAATAATTGATTAAACATAAGATGAGCTTTAATTCACCAGACATATGTTTACTAAGAGACTGCAATGCTCCGACTACACAAGTCTGCAGACAGCGTAAATAACGCCGCGAAGGGCCCACCATTTATATTTGAGAACAGCTGATTGATATATCATGATAAATTACGTGATTTGTTCTTATTCTTATGTGGTAATAAAACTTGGAAGAAATGTATTCAAAATCGCACAATACTTGGTTTTTAAACGTTTATTATTATGTTGAAAAAAAAGTTAATTTAGTTTTTTATAGCTAAAGACATTGTCAATAATGTTTTCAATACTGTTCAATAACTAAAATCCCGATCGATGCTCTCGTTTTTGAGGAGAAGGCCGCGAAAAATACCTTTGCGGCCGTGACAGACAGACAGACAGACAGACAGACAAACAGATAGACAGACAGACAGACAGAAAGTGAGATAAGACTATTTTCGGCTTATTTAATGTATAAAACATAAAAATAACAAAAAAATATACAATTCTGATAAATGTACAGACAAAACTCTAATTTTATTTATATAGATTAGTTCTTCTATTGAAATTTATGGTCAGAAACCATCCTCAATATTCACACAACATATTCCCAAAGTTTCTTGCTAATCTGTCAAGTGGTTTTGAAGTCTATAGGGAACATACATACATACATGCATTCATTTTCATATATAATATAGACTAGCAGCTACCCGTCCTTCGTTTCGTACGGATTATGTTTAGAAATAAGACGAAATATGTTTCGGCTTTTTTGATAGCAATGATCATGAAGTTGTTAGCAGCTTAGTTAACAACTTAGGACGTAAACAATTCAGTGACAGTTATCAGAGAGAATATTTGAAGAAATGTATCCAAAATCGCACAATACTTGGTTTTTAAACGTTTATTATTCTGTTAAAAAAAAGTTAATTTAGTTTTTTATAGCTAAAGACATTGTCAATAATGTTTTCAATACTGTTCAATAACTAAAATCCCGATCGATGCTCTCGTTTTTGAGGAGAAGGCCACGTAAAATGTATCCAAAATCGCACAGTACTTGGTTTTTAAACGTTTATTACTCTGTTAAAAAAAAAGTTAATTTAGTTTTTTATAGCTAAAGACATTGTCAATAAAGTGTTCAATACTGTTCAATAACTAAAATCCTGATTGATGCTCTCGTTTTTGAGGAGAAGGCCGCGTAAAATGCCTTTGGGGCCGTGACAGACAGACAGACAGACAGACAGACAGACAGACAGACAGACAGATAGACAGACAGACAGACAGACAGATAGACAGACAGACAGACAGACAGAAAGTGAGATAAGACTATTTTCGGCTTATTTAATGTATAAAACATGAAAATAACCAAAAAATATACAATTCTGATAAATGTACAGACAAAACTCTAATTTTATTTATATAGATTATCGTACGTGCATACAATAGGCTATTTTGAGGTTATGTTTAATGATCCTTTTGTACTAGCTCAAAGTTTATGTTTTTTATATTAAAAAAATATATATGACTAATAACACAAAAAATATCGTACATAACTCGTCCGGGAAGATGTTTATAATACTCGTATGATAATACCGCACTCAACTTCATCTCCTGCATTTACTTAACATATTTTCAGTAAGCACAATTTTCCACACTTGTAACATAATATAGGCCTACTATTTCAGTGTAGGTATATTCTGAAAGAGACCACATCAAAATGAATCAAAAGCCATTTCACTTTTAAGAAGCCTTTTGCTATTATAATTTTCCTAAATACAATATTCCACATTAAATAAAACGTTGTAGAATTTTCCTTAGTTTATCTTTTCTTATAAGTGGATTTTTAGTTACTCAACTGTCGATGTTATAAATTAATTATTGGCTTGCTAATTTGATAAATATTTGATAATGTAGGCTTTAAGAAATTTATCATGTTTTCAAAGTTTGAAAATTCAACTAAAAAGCTTAAAATAAAACATATTTTAAAACAAAAAAAGAAACCGACTTCAGTGAAATGATAAAATACTCACGTACGGTAATAAAAAGTTTAAAATAAAGTATTTACTTTAAACTGAGAAAATTTTAAATTTCATACAAGTAATCTTTTGAAGTCGGCGCCAAATTTCCCATAAACTTCTAAAATATAACAGAATTTACTCTGTGATGTTTTCCATGACGAAATAATTAAACAATCTAATATCAAAACTGACACTGTATTCCAGTAAAAGTGAGTGTAAATCACATATTTAATTGAAATACAGTGTTAGTTTTGATATTAGATAGAATTTCTTATCAATCACTTCCCGGTGGTTCGGAACACACCTAAAACTGTAGGTGCAAATCATCAATCACCATCATCTAACTCATTACCCACGCACAGGTCTCAGACATATGTGGGCTTCATCCTAAAAAAGAATTTATAAAATATTTGGCATCGGCTTCAAAAGATTACTTGTATGAAATTAAAAATTTTCTCAGTTTAAAGTAAATACTTTATTTTAAACTTTTTAGTACGTGAGTATTTTATCATTTTACTGAAGTCGGTTTCTTTTTTTGTTTTAAAATATGTTTTATTACATTGTATAATTGTACTGTCATTATCATGTTTTGCATTATTTTGTGTTTTGGTTTTTTGAAATAAATTGAATTGAATTACTACGTGGCCTAACAATTACTCACCCTCTTCGACCGCTACATTCCATTGAATTTTTTCTTGAAAATGAAATATTTGAATAAAATTGCCTCATATTTATCTCTAATATGAATAAGACTTGAGCATTAGAAATTAATTTCTCATGTTATTTTGAATCAACTGTATCAATTCAAGATTTAAATCTCAGTTTCCAAATCGCGGATTCAGACTAAATGGACAGCGGACAAGGCCGAAATACACTACCGTAATATTTATGATTTTGGTACCTATAGGAACCAATACCAAAAGCTTCAATTGTAGTGTATGCGACCCTGTTTCATTTAGTCCGAATCCGTGAGTCGGAAGCCGAGACTTGAATCTTGAGTTGATACAGTTGGTTCAAAAATAACATGGAAACTGAATTTAATGTATTATAAAAATAAAAGATACTAAGTACAAAAATTCAGCTTTTTCTATAATATAGCTTTGAGATAACACAATGATTGTGATCACATTTGTATGATATTTCTGATTTTAGATAAGTTAATGTTCAACTTTTTCGTTACAGGTTGTTTGGTTCACCGCCCTATTTCCTTATGCTGTTTTATTAATTCTTCTCATAAGAGGCATCACTTTGCCCGGATCGGCTGAAGGAATAAAATATTATCTGAGTCCTAATTTCTCTTCAATTACAAAAGCTGAGGTAAGATTTTGCCATATAATATGACTTTATTGATTTCTTGTTCCATAACGATCTGCGTTGTTAATGTTAACTTTTAATGATAAATTCAACGACTTGCAGTCAATTTTAATTTAGAATAAATAATATTTTTACTCACTTGGACTGTAGTTTTTTTTTGCGTCATGTATTTGTGGGTCTGTGCGTTGGATGTTTGTTTCTGTTTTAATGACTGTTTTTTATGAAGATTAGTTGTTTTTGTATAGTTTGGATTATATGTTTTAGACCTTTGTTATGAGTGAGTGAGAAAAATCAGCCTAAGTGAGTAGAAATATTATTTATTCTCAATTAAAATTTACTGCAAGTCGTTAAATTTAGTATAAAAAATTAACTTTATTTGATGTTGAATTGTAGAATTATTTAAGGACTTGACAGGGCCTTATTGAAATCGTGCCGTTATCCGTCCGCCCCTCCGTGCTCTAGCTCTTGAAAAGATATGAGTTACTAGACTCTTGAAACTTCGTAAAGATCCTCCTCATAATCCAAGTGAGATCGCTATTGATTTTGAAGTTTGGAGATAAAATATAAAAATAGATATGGTGAAACAGATCACCACTTAAGGGTCTAGGTTAGTTTTGGCTAGTGAAAGTCAAAACATTGCACAGCTCACTCATTTTAAATACAAACAAGACTTGAAGAATATTACGAAGGTTGCTGCGTGGCTTAATTATCCACTCTATTTTCATAATGCAAGCGTTGACGTTTTCATTTTTTTGTTTTGAAATCTTTTTTCAAGTTATTAAAATCATCATATTAACAAAAAAACAAAGAGAAAATATTGATGCATGATAATATTATGAGGCCTGTTGAACCAGAAGAAAAAGGAAATAATTTTTTTAAGAACTGCCAATGAGATTTTTTTTGTAAATCGGGAAGCATATGGTGTTCATAAAAAACAGAGGAGTTGAATGGTACATATGCCTATCAGCACAACTGACAATAGTATTTTTTTACTATTGCAATCTAGTCTAAGAAGGCTAATGAGCAATTTTTTCCTGATATTACATCGTTCACAATAGTAATAATTATTATTTTATGTTAATTTGTCGGATCCTTGGATACTCCATTGTATTGATTTTTTTTAATTAGGTGCAATAACTAGTACAATTACAATATTATATATAGTTGATATTACATTCTAGAAAGCACTTATTCAATTTTACATATAAGCTGCACTATATAATATTATGCAAATTTTTCTCATTCATCATATGTCAGCAAGAACACAGAAGTTCCATTTGAAATGTCTGTTGTTCTGCTGTCTTAATCCAAAGATATGTGAGACTTCTTTCTCCTGTCTTCATATAATATATTTGTGCCGCAAAAAGTCATGGTAAGTAGGGCTCCCAGCTTATTGAGCAAGTAGTGCAAATCCGTGGTGGAAGAGCTTATGACTGATGACTTCTGGTAAGGGAGGAACGTTTTTGATCTTATATCTTCAAATAAAACTACATTTCATAGATGATGATATGAAGACCTAAAATTCTATTATCATACATTTTGAAAATGATGACTCAATAGATACTATTCACAAGTTAGTTTGAAATAACTGACAGTTTTACAAACTGAAAAATATACAGACAGAATTTTTATCAACTTCGAATTCCTTCAATTGCTACTATGTATTGAAAATATTCAATAACTTATATAGTTATTCAGTAGTTTACTGTAGCTTATGTTAGAAATTTCTCACTAATTTGTTATTTCCAATCTATTAAAAAAAATTGTCGTTTACTGTGGCATAGTAGTGGAAGTCAATATTTGTCAATGTTTCACTAATTTGCTGACTTCCAGATTATCTGAAATTTTTTTAAAAATATTTTACAGGTATGGGTAGACGCCGCCACACAAGTATTTTTCTCATTAGGTCCAGGATTTGGAGTTCTATTGGCTTATGCTTCTTACAATGAATATCACAATAATGTTTACCAGTAAGTTTATCTGAAATTTATTTTTTACTGTATTAATTCAAATTGATTAATTTCAAAGACTGTATTCCAATAATATCCAGTATTCGTCTAAATACCAATAAATTTAATTAATAGGCTATTAAATAAATAGAATAAATTAAATAACTATTGACTTTTATAATATTCAGTGTCCAATATTACATTCAATACAATAATTATCACCATATCTAATACCATAAGAATGGTATCGCTTTCCATTTTTTAGTTTAAATTGGCATTGAACTTTATAACGATCTATTTCAATTAAATACAATCATCAGACCTAACACTTGATTCAATTCGCGTAGTCTATTTCATGTCTATCTTCCACAAAAATTAAATCTGTTTTTAATCACCAACTACACCAAGGCTATGTTATTTTCCAGTCAGCCGATTGTTCAAACCTGATGAGATTTCACATGTCTGTTGATCGAATTTATATAGCTGTTACGGCCAATCTTATCTGCTATAAGATAATAGCCACCCGCCCTAGCTCTGAGCCTCCCTCTCAGTTGGTCTCGCTCGGTCCGTCAATGAAGTAGCTCGATAGTATATAGTCTTTCTCGGTAAGCCGACGGTGCAATTGTCTCCTTATTCAGTGCCCAAACGCGAATACTCTCATCCTCTCTCATTCATGCTCTCTGTCTCTCACTATCCTCACTCACTCTCTTCCTCTCTATCACTCTCACCCTCTCACACTTCCTCTTCCTCACTCATATATCATCACACTACGAACACCAGACTGGACGACTACAAGCAGCAAGAAACAAGGGGCGCCCCTCCTCATCTCTCCAACTCAGCTCAACGTCTGGTAAGTGTACATCTAACACTCATTACTCTCCCTCTTATACTCAAATGGCCCTTACATTTGGTCCTTCACGGCCCGGATATTGATTATCATTTGGCTACCCCTGATACTCAAAAATCCGGTGGATTTGAATCAGTTAGAAAAGTGAATAATTTATTCAAAAATACTCTTGTTAAGCCGTTTCATAAGTTGCTCAATTTTGTGCATTTTGAAAGGATTATCGCTGTAACTTGCAATTGTAACTTGCTCTTATCTCTTATCTCTTGATAAAGTCGTTGAGCTGAACCTACAGCAGGCTTCCTACAAAGTTGAAAAATAATATTCTAAATTCCACTCGTTATCTCACTCTGTCGAGCATTCTCTCTCACTCGACGCACTCTCGTTCTCTTTCTCTCTCGCACTCGCAGCGCCGTATTAAAGACAATCACTCTTTGTCTTTCTATGCTCTATTACAAAGGACGTTCTATCTCCCTAGTGCGTTCTCACTCACTCTCGTGCTCTTACTACAAAGACGTTATCTCTCTCTGGCTCTCGGTCCTTATAATCACTTTCATTCTATTTTGCACTTCGTTCGCCATTCAACAACAATTATCATAATCGGAACGTCGACCACAGCTGTTCTTTGTTTACAGTTTTGACTTAGCAGAATTTTCTCTATTACTCCTCCTGTACTCTACTCACTCTACTCGCTAAATAATCTCAAATATGACTTTATCACTGCCTGTTATAGAAGCAAAGAAGGATAATGCTTTCTCACAAATCCAAATAATTTATGATTTGACAAAGAAAACAGCAGATAAAGAAATACTTAGAAAATTTATGATTCGTTCAAAATCAGTTGACAAGCTTCGCAAAGAGTTTGCTGATGCTCTTGACTCATATCATGAACTCAAGTTACAAGAAGATAAGAAGTTTGTTCCCAATTACGCACCACTCAATAGTGTTGATGAACTAGTTGATTATATTAACTCTCATCTCGAATTTTGTGAAACCAAGATTACTGCTTCTAAAAATAAGACTGCAACCTCTACTTCTCCACAACAAGCCTCTGTTGTTCGCTTACCGAAACTCGAGTTGAAGCATTTTAAAGGCGACATGCTTGAATGGGTCTCATTTATAAATATGTTTGATTCAAGTATTCATAACAATGCATCCATGGACTCTGTAATGAAATTTCAGTATCTACTTAGTGTTCTCTCAGATGAACCACTAAATTTGATTAAAGCTCTACCTATCTCAGCTGCTAATTATCAGGTAGCCTATAACCTGCTCAAAGATAGATACCATTCACCTCGACGACTCGCTTCGCTACATCTCAATCAACTACTAGATTTACCCTCAGTCGATAACACTCCTTCTCAAATGAGATATTTTCTGAACTCTTATAATGAAAATATCCAAGCGCTCCAAGGTATTGAAGTTGATATTACAACTCAAGAAAATCCTCTCTTGTCGGCTATTATCTTGAGAAAAATGGGTATTAATCTCAGAAGAAAATATGAACATTATCGCTCAACAATTCACTCTAGCGAAAACAAGGACACTGTATTTATTCCAAAGGCCGATGAAATAATAAAATTCATTAATCAAGAATGCTCTGAAATTGAGGAAGCATCACCTCCGAATTACCCTCAGCTCTCGGCTGTCTCGTCTCCTCTCAACACTCAATCTCGTGGTCGTGGTCGTGGAATAATAGTTGATGTCTCGAAACCTCTACAACAATTTAGATTTCAACAATCTACTCCTCGTGGTCGAGGATATTTTCGCACTATCTCACCACCGGCCTCATACGAAAATATTGTCTCGCAAAATCAGACCTCAGTTACAAATAACTCAACTCAACAGGTCTCTAAACCTCCAATGAGACAAAGAAGAGAGTCTGACACACCCTCCAAAGCGGATTGCTCTTATTGTGGCTCTGACAGACATAGAATTTATACTTGTCCAGAATTCTACAATCTTTCAGTAGAAAGGCGCTTACATTTTGTATCAGTCTCGAATAGTTGCTCGAATTGTCTTGGTCATCGCCATGAACTATCACAATGCTCTTCTCAACACTCGTGTCAAATATGTGATAGACAAATATGTGATAGACGTCACCACTCGCTGCTGCATATTAAGAAAACATCTGCCTCCACTCCTCGTAACAGCAGACCTACCAGTCCCTCGCAATGACTAGCTACTCGAACATCGGATTCCACTGCTCGGAACTCTCTCACTCGAAACGCCGAATCTACTCACCACTCTCAATCAAATGTTAAAATATTACCGCTCTCAAAAACTTCTGTTAATAAAATATCTCAACAACTCTTCATTGGTGCGGCTCAGGAGGAATCTCTTACCACTCTTCTTCCTACAGCTCTCGTACGTTTATCAACTCGTGATGGACATACTGTCGTCGCCAGAGCTGTATTAGATACAGCAGCTCAAGCTACATTTATTACTGAGCATATAGCAACAATATTAAAGATCTCTCGAACTTACTGTTCAAAACTAACAATTAGTGGCATCTCAGGCACTAGTACTCGCTCTCATGGTGTGACTAATGTGACTCTGAAAACTCTCAAAGGTGATATTATTGCACCAGATCACAAGGTGATGATATTATCCAGCATCACTGGGGACATGCCTCAAGCATGGCACACATCTCTCGGATATGTATTAATTGGTTCTACAGTAGCTATATACCTTTCTGCTCGTGAAATTACGTTTCATACTCTTCTCTCTACTAGCGATCTCTCAGAAGTTGAATCTCAAACTCTCACGGTCTCTGCAGACTCTCCAGCTCTTGAGCTTCTCAACCGCTTCTCTTCATGGACGACTCTAGTCCGTGTAGTAGCGCTTCTCTTGCGCTTTCAACACAACTCTCTGTGTAAGAATCATACTCAGAAAAAGGTGAATTCTCTCTCCTCATCAGAGCTTCAAGATGCAACTCTACGCATTCTTCAAATTATACAAAAGGACAGTTTTCCTGACCTCTTCTCAGCTCATCAGTCAATTAAGATTTCTCCCTCTATTCAAAAATTACAACCTTTTCTCTCAGATGATGGACTCATAAGAGTGGGTGGACGACTCAAAAATTCGTCTATTCAGTGGACTAAAAAACACCCAGTTCTATTACCAAAGAACAATTATGCTGTGAAACTTCTAGTGCGCTACTATCATCTCAAGTACCTACATGCTGGGCCCCAGCTTCTTCAATCCCAGCTCTCGCTTCAATATTGGATTCTCTCTGCACGGAGCCTCATTCGTAGTGTTGTTTTCAAGTGTATACAATGTTATAGATGTCGCCCCACGCTCTCTCAGCCTCTCATGGGCGATCTTCCTCAAAATCGCATACAACCTCAACCTGCCTTCACAACAGTAGGAGTCGATTATGCAGGACCTTTCACAGTGAAACCGCACTCTCTACGTCGTGTTCAAACTGTGAAAATGTACATATGCCTCTTCATATGTTTCATCACTAAAGCTATACATATTGAAATGGTCTCTGACTTAACATCTGAAGCATACATTGCTGCTCTAACCTGCTTTGTATCTCGACGAGGAAAGCCTTCCACTGTCTACTCTGATAATGCAGCCAATTTTGTGGGAGCTGCCCGTTCACTTACTCAACTCTTTAACAAATTAGAAAGATCCTCATCTACAACAAAATATTTCTCTGAGAGTGGCATAAGATTTAATTTTATTCCTCCGCGCGCTCCTCACCATGGTGGTCTCTGGGAAAGATCTGTTCGAAGTATTAAGCACCACCTCTCTCGAGTTTTAGGAGAACAGATTGTCACTGCTGAAGAGTTTCAGACTATGCTCACAGCCATTGAAGCCATTCTCAACTCTCGACCTCTTACACCTCTATCTCCAGATCCGGCTGATCTCAAAGCACTCACACCAGGACATTTTCTTATTGGAAGACCTCTCCTCGCTCTTCCAGGAGAGAATTTTGAAACAACACCTCTCAATCGTTTACGACGCTGGCAAATGCTCCAATGCTTTGTTCAACACCTATGGCGTCGATAGAGCAATGAGTATTTGCATACACTCCAGCAACGCTCGAAATGGACGAAACAGCAACGAAACCTTGCCGTTGATGACCTCGTAGTTATTCACGATGACAACGCACCGCCACTCTCTTGGCGACTGGGTCGCATTGTCAAAACTCACCCTGGTAAAGATAATACTGTGAGAGTAGTGGATGTCAGAACAGCAAACGGCATACTCTCTCGTCCAGCTGTCAAGGTGTCACCTCTCCCCCTCGAATAATCTCTTAGTCTCACTTCTCATGTCTCAGTGGTGGATCGAGTAACTATTGTAGACATGAGAAATCTCGCTCTTAATCTCTTCTCGTTTGTCTCTCCTCTCTGGACACTCTTGTCTCTCCTCTCTGGACACTCTCTTGTCTCTTCTCTCTGGTCTCTACCTTTCATACCTCATATGTTGAACCATTGGTTCAAGGCGGGGGGTATGTTACGGCCAATCTTATCTGCTATAAGATAATAGCCACCCGCCCTAGCTCTGAGCCTCCCTCTCAGTTGGTCTCGCTCGGTCCGTCAATGAAGTAGCACTATCGAGCTTCTTACAATGAATATCACAATAATGTTTACCAGTAAGTTTATCTGAAATTTATTTTTTACTGTATTAATTCAAATTGATTAATTTCAAAGACTGTATTCCAATAATATCCAGTATTCGTCTAAATACCAATAAATTTAATTAATAGGCTATTAAATAAATAGAATAAATTAAATAACTATTGACTTTTATAATATTCAGTGTCCAATATTACATTCAATACAATAATTATCACCATATCTAATACCATAAGAATGGTATCGCTTTCCATTTTTTAGTTTAAATTGGCATTGAACTTTATAACGATCTATTTCAATTAAATACAATCATCAGACCTAACACTTGATTCAATTCGCGTAGTCTATTTCATGTCTATCTTCCACAAAAATTAAATCTGTTTTTAATCACCAACTACACCAAGGCTATGTTATTTTCCAGTCAGCCGATTGTTCAAACCTGATGAGATTTCACATGTCTGTTGATCGAATTTATATAGCTGTTACAGCCAATCTTATCTGCTATAAGATAATAGCCACCCGCCCTAGCTCTGAGCCTCCCTCTCAGTTGGTCTCGCTCGGTCCATCAATGAAGTAGCTCGATAGTATATAGTCTTTCTCGGTAAGCCGACGGTGCAATTGTCTCCTTATTCAGTGCCCAAACGCGAATACTCTCATCCTCTCTCATTCATGCTCTCTGTCTCTCACTATCCTCACTCACTCTCTTCCTCTCTATCACTCTCACCCTCTCACACTTCCTCTTCCTCACTCATATATCATCACACTACGAACACCAGACTGGACGACTACAAGCAGCAGGAAATAAGGGGCGCCCCTCCTCATCTCTCCAACTCAGCTCAACGTCTGGTAAGTGTACATCTAACACTCATTACTCTCCCTCTTATCCCCATATGGTCCTCCACTGCTCTTCTCTCTCCTCAATTCCTCTAAGCTACCACAGGCCTCAACAATCTGGTCCCACGGGCCAGATTACGCCCTCACATTTGCTCCTACTAGGACGAATACTCAAACGCCCTCACAATAGCAATATTTATTAAACTTGTATAATTATCATTCACTTAGTAAACACTAACTTGTTAGTATACTTAATTGGAGTAGGCTATTAGAAATAATTTCTCTCAAATAAAAAAAGTCATTCTTATGAAAGGTAACTTAATTTATATGAAAAGGCTCAACCATATATAAGAGGGCCCGAAGACTATCTTCAAATCTGATTCCAATGAAATAAAATGTTTTTTTTTTTCAATTAAGGAAGGGCTATTAATTTAAAAGTTCACTCGAAATGGAACACTATAACAGTTGAAAAGAGTTTTCAATATTAAATTTTGATAACAGCTTTTGAGCCAGAAAGTACTGATTCTTAATCTTTTGTAATTGTTGCAGAGATGCTCTGCTGACAAGTGTAATCAACTCTTGCACGAGTTTTATTGCGGGCTTTGTGATATTCTCGGTGCTGGGCTACATGTCTCACATGACCAATAGGCCAATAGGCGAGGTGGCCACCGAGGGTCCTGGCCTTGTATTCGTTGTCTACCCAGCCGCGATTGCCACAATGCCCGGCTCCATATTTTGGGCCCTCATATTCTTCATGATGTTGCTCACGCTTGGGCTTGATAGCTCGGTTAGTATGCTCAATAAATTGACATTTTGGTTCTTTCTTATATCTAAATAAATAAAAAACAAAAAATAACGTATTAAAAAATGCAAGTACATTTTGCCCGCTAAGCACAGCTCACTTATGCCCCGTTCCTCAGTTGTTCTGTAAATCATTCAGTAGCTATTGATACAATAGCGCCCTTAATGACTGTTTCACTTATTACACCCAGCAGTCAGGTAAACGTTGCTGTTTAGATGGGATAATTATGTATATGATTTCAAAAATCGGATAAGTGTGAAGCACTTCATATGATACTTTGTCCCTACAGTTGTTTTTTTTTTTAGATTACATCTTGGAGACTAGTTAAGGAGTATAAGACAACTCAGACCAACAATTATGCAATCCTATACACCAGTTACCATAATAATACTATATCAATTAGTTGAGGTGAGGCTTAATTTTGATGTGAAAGGAGCCCTTGTACACTATGAAAAGCTTTATCAAATAAATACTGAGTGAACAACACCAGTTTTCACTGCTGGCTGTGTGTGAAACAGTCCATAGGACCACTATTGAATGATTTTCTGAGTGACTGAGAAACAAAGCATCAGTCAACAAAAATAATGGATATTCATATAGATAAGAACATTATATAAGGACTGCTGTTTTGCATTGAGAAGTAAATATAATATTAGAGTTGAAATCTTAAAATTTTTCTGTAAATCTAAAATCCGTTTTTTTAAAACTCAGTTGAAGTTTGAATTTTTTATTATGTTGAAGATCAATCTTGTTTCCACTAATATATAATAAAAATTTTAAAAACACTTTTAAGAGAAAACTATGACTCACGTCATGGCGTGACGGCCGTTTCACTCTGATGTTAAGAGCATTGTCAGACGACTCACAGTTCACTGATTCAAGGCATGAGTTGAGGATTATGGATGTTGGAAGTGTGAGGGGATAGGGGAATGAGTAGGCGAGCGGTTTGATCTGACGATGCTCATAACATCAGAGTGAAACGGCCGTCACTCCCTAACGTGAGTCATAATTCCCACATAAAAGTTTTTTAAAGTTTTTATTGAATTCTGTATTTTATTGTAGTATAGCTCATTTTCAAGTAGGCCTACTTCGATAAGGCTCCAATTGAAACCACAAGCAATTGAATGAATACTTTGCCTAAAATATGAAAAATATTGGTGTTTCAATATCTTGATTCCCATTTGCAGCTTTAAGGAAAAATTAGTTATTTTTCACACTACTAATCTGCGAAATATCAAAATTTTCTAACAAAATTGTTGTATTTTTACAGTTTGGTGGATCAGAGGCCATAATCACAGCACTCAGTGACGAATTCCCACTGATTGGTCGAAACCGAGAAATATTCGTTGCCTGTCTTTTCACGCTCTACTTCATTGTTGGACTTATTTCTTGTACAGAGGTGAGTTCCACATAAATTTCTCCCATTCAATTTCAATCCAGTATTTTGTTGTGAAAAAATTAACCAAGCAATGCAGTAAAATGATAATTGATGAATAATCAATAATAACCAAAGTAGATCGAATCTTTGTTCTTGTTACTGTGTTTATTATGATGAATTATTCGAAAGCTCAATACGTTCATCACTCATGGCACTTGACTATTGTATTTTTTATTTTTTGATCCTATTCGATATTGCCTATTATTTTTGCGAATGAGTAAACAAAGTCGTGCAGTAAAATGTATGCTATCCAGGAGAATCCAATAAATAATCAGCGATAGCCAAAACAATTTCCTTTTTTAATTTTTCTTACAGTGTCACAGAGTGATTGTGACGAAGGGGGAAAAAGGGGGGAAGCTACGCTCGCCCTCCAACATCCCCTAGTGATCACGGAGATTGCGGAGGAACCGACCGCGCATCCGGTTCGCGCTTCCCCCGCTCAGGGCGCATCGTTGCCACTCCCCCCCTCCCTTCTACCCGCAGAGGGGAGTATTTAAGCGGCGGAGTGGCAACTGTTCATCACTTCGTCTCGGGAGCTCTCCCAAAACAGAACAAGAGTTATTTATTGAGGTGAGCTTCCCCTAGGGTACAGCAAACGAGCTGTAACCCTGAACCGCCTTGGCTTGGTGCATCAAGCTGACATCGAGAAGTCATCCGCCCCTTCCGTCCTCGACCTCGGTAAGCTGTTACAGACAGCTTGCTTCCCGTGCTTGCCGTTGCAGACAGCAAGCTCCTACCTCGACCTCCTTCATCCCTGGACCCCCCCAGCAAGCCGTTACAGACGGCCTGTGAAATAGAAGACCTTAATTAGTTGTCTAATGTAAGGCTTTATTTACGTGAATGAATACATAGTTTGTTATTTCTATTAGTCAGTCAATATTTTACATATCAGTTGTACAGCTGATCTTTTCATATATCAATCTTCCCCCCCAGAATCATATTCTTCAATATTATTGGAAGAGAGTGATTTGGGAGCTAGATGACGCAAAGAAATGGCACTTTCTTTTCCATCTTAATGCTTTATGCGGGCATATTCTGGGTACGCTTCTATCAATTGTACCTTTTCAACTTTTGGATCGTACTTACTGCTTTGAACAAACTTTTTCAACCAAACAGGTCCAGGGTATGATCCATAGGTTGAGCGACGTGGATGAAGAAACATTCTCTCATATGGAGTTGTGTTGGTTGTTGTGCAAAGAAGTGATCGTACGGAATGAAGTGAATCCTGTAAAACGTCTTCCCAGTTGGATAGAGGTAGGTTACGAGTTCTGAGAGCTAGGTTCATTGTATTCCATATAATGTGGTTATATTTTTCAACTTGACCATTACCTCTTGGATTGTATGGGCTGGAATTACTCATAGTTACTCCTTTCATTGTCAAAAGGTTTCTCACATCTGATGAAACAAATGAACTTCCTCTATCAGAATGAACAAAACAAGGAAGACCAAAAAGAACAAATAAAGATGAAAGGTGTTTTATAACTGTAGTGGAATTGATATTGGCACATGGGAAGGCGAATGGAAATCGTGAATACTCATCTACGACGGTGAGAATGTACTTATTTCTTGTTTTTGAAGGAAGTGGTCCTTTGAAATCAATACTAATTCTCTCAAATGGTCTTGTAGATTTGATCAACTGTCCTTTGAATTTATAGAAACGTGGTTTGAGCTCTAAGCAAATTGAGCAGTGATTGCATACATTTTTGACATCTTCTACTGAATAGGGTAAGTTCTTGCTCCTTACCCAGTGATAGAGGCGAGTTACTCCTGGGTGGCACAAATCATTATGATACTTGATTAACAATTCATTATCTCTCCTGCAGTCTACAACTGCACATACTCTGGACAAGGTGTCTGCTGGAATGTTATCTTTTCCTTTCCTATAAATTATATCGTACTTGTATTGTGATAACTCTAAACGCCACCTCATTATTTTTTCGTTTTTGATTTTACTTGTCTGAGATGAGCTGAACATGAAAGCTACACTTCTTTGATCGGTTACCAAGTTGAAACTTCTGGATATAAGGAAATGACGCCATTTTCTTATTGACTCTATTATAGCGTAAGCTTCTTTTTCCACTGAGGAATGTCTTCTTTCGGAAGGTGATAAGGTCCGGGAGAAAAAGGCAACAGGTCTTCCTTCTTGAGATAAGATACCTGAAATAGAAACAGCAGAGGCATCCGTTTCTATTGTGAGCGTTGAAGAGTTGTCTATGTGCTTGAGAGCAGTTGATGCAATTTCAGATTTGAGTTTGCCAATATTTTCAATCAATTCTCTACTTAATGGAAATTTTTTGCAGTGAACAAGTGGGTGAATAAGTTCTGAAAAGTTCCTGATATACTTTAAATAATGCGCAAACATTCCAATTAATCGTTTCAATTCAGCAGTATTTGTTGGAATACTGAATTCCATCAAGGGTTTTATACGATCTGGATCAGGTTTGATAGCATTATTTTCGATTAAATATCCTAAATATGTCATTGAGGTTTCTGAGAATTTGCATTTTTCTTTGTTGACAGTTAAGGAATACTTTTCAGTCAACTTCATGAATTTTTGTGAATTGAGATCATGTTCTTTCTTATCTTTACCGCATATTATAACATCATCTAGAAAAGCAAAAGTGTCATGTAGGTCTTCAAGGTCAATTAATTGATCTATAACTCTTTGAAAGCAAGCTACTCCATTTGTTACACCGAATGGAATTCTACAGAACTGATATAACTTTCCTTTTGCTTCAAATGCTGTGTATGGTTTATCCTCTTCTTGTATGGGAATCTGATGATAGGCACTTTTAAGGTCAATAGTGCTGAAAAATGAATAACTAGATACTTTATTGATCAATTCATCAATATTTGGAAGTGGATATGCGTCCAGGAATGTGAATTCATTAATGGTTTGAGAATAATCGATTACCATTCTTTTTTTATGTCTACCATCATTAACGACAAATGCTTGTGCTCTCCATGGTGAATGGCTGGGTTCAATAATTCCTTCCAATAATCGATTGTCGACACTTTTATTTATGAATGCTGAATCATCATTACTGATTCGTCTTGATTTTGTTGCTATAGGTTTTATTTCAGGTGATAGATTACCAAATAATGAAACGGGTTCGATTTTGGCTTGTATCAAGTTGCAAATGCTTAGCGGTGCTTTGCTTCCACCAAACGAAATGGTGATGGAAGAATATTTTCTTAATATGTCATGACCGATGATTATGTCAGTACAAAGTTCAGGTAATACCATGAGTGAAATGTTCTGATAGGTTTCTTCAAATACACAAACACGTGCTACAACACATTTTCTTATTTGTGATGTTTGATTATTAGAGGCTAATATAATTTTGCCTTTACACGAATAAAATGGAAATTTATTTTGTGCAGTGAAATTTTCATTAATGAAACTTCCTGAGCTTCCGGTATCGACTAGAGCTTCTGCTTTTACATCGTTAACAGTAGTAGTATGTTTTTGACAGAGCTGGCGCAACCTTGACCTTTGACCCCGGAAATGACCTTGAGAAACCGGATGTGGTCAGGAACCGGATGGGGGAGCTGGCGCAGCATGGGAACCGGAAGTTGCGCCAGGATTGGTACCAATCCTGGCGCAGCGTGTGAACCACTTATCTGACAGGTTATCTGAAGTCCATCCTGTCCAATTAATTAATTTTCTTGAACCGGATGGGGGAGCTGGCGCAGCGTGGGAACCTGTGGATCTGGGACAACACCCCCCCCTCCCACCATGACCTACCCCCCCCTCCCACCCTGACCTACCCCCCCCCCTACCCACACCCAACAACCCCCCCCCACCCTAAAAAAAGTTTTCCCTCACCAAAAAAAGTTTCCCCTCGCCCTAAAAAATTTCCCCCTCACCCTAATAACGTTACCCCTCACCCTGAAAAATTCCCCCCCTCACCCTACTAACGTTACCCCTCACCCTAAAAAATTTCCCCCACACCCTAATAACGTTACCCCTCACCATGAAAAAGTTACCCCTCACCCTGAAAAATTCCCCCCTCACCCTAATAACGTTACCCCTCAACCTGAAAAAGTTTCCCCTCACCCTAAAAAATTTCCCCCTCATATAGGTAAGAAATCACCTTACTTTACTTCAACGAAGGCTGTTTCAACGAAAAAGAGAGGGTAGAGAGAGAGAGAGAGAGAGAGAGAGAGAGATAGCCCCACTTCTACTTCCATCACTGGCCCCGCCCACCAGCCTTGACATTCCAGTTTCAACTAGTTTGTATGACGTCACTGCTACATTCTAATGCTATGAGTCATATCCATGCAGGAAAAAACATGTCTGTATTATGTAATCACTGGCCCCACCCACCATGCCAGCACCTATAAATACCACACAATAGTTTGCATTCGTTCAGTTTGATTAAGACAACGAAGCAGTGAACATGGATACTTCCAAGGTTTTTAATGTCCCCATTCTCTGTGGGAATAAAGTGAAGCCTACCAGTGAGAGGTTCGGTTTGTGGCTTCTAACAGAAAACCTGTGCAATGACAACCTTCTTACAGATATTGGACAAATTAATTACACTGCTGGAGAAGAACTGTTGGTGTGGGCTGATTCAAATCTTGTGCCTATTACAGAGACCTTTTGTGACAATATAATGCTTGTGAAAATTTGTGCTTTGGAGGACTGTGAGGAAATGGATAAGAGACGGTTTATTCTAAAAAAAGAAATATGTGGAGCATTCAATTTATACTTGAGAGGAAAATTCTCCAAAATGGTGTCAGCTAAACATGGAGTTAAAGCAAAGTTACCATACTTATTAGACAATGGAAGTGATATGTCCAAAAAAATTCTACAAGTGCTTGACGAAGACAACTATAAAGAAGTGAAACAAAAGTACCAGAATCTAGTGGGGATACCCTACAAAGTGGAGCTTGCTGATGTTCCCATTGCCACATTAATGGAGGAGTTACCAAAGTTATTGGAACAGCTTAGGAAGGAACATTTCTATCTTCTGGACTTGGACATAACACAGGACTTTGCTGGAATATTTAATAAGAGTGGGATGTGTGACTTTTTAACTACAAATCATTGTTTTTGCTTCCAAGGAGAGTATAAAGAAGACTATAATGTGATTGTAGATAATGATAAAACTGTTGGGATTGATTGCTTGACATGGGTTAATAATAATGTAAGAGTGAAAATTTATAATAAGTTTATTTGTCAAATGACAAGCCCTGGTGTAAATAAGCAGCTGGGTAACCATATTGTAGACTTTATTGCCTGTCCAGATACAAGATTACGGGAAACCTTTACTTCTGATTTAGCTAGAATGCATGGCATTACACGTTTGGAAGCAACAATTTATAACTACAGCATAAGAAATAGCTCCAACTCTAAGAAATTCGATCCTATTCAAGATAGCTTGTCACTCTTAAATGACAGTAAAAATTATTTTGAAAATGCTCCAATATATTCTGTATCCTTGTCTAAGATGTGGTCCAAACTGACAGATAGTTTAAAGAATAGCTGTTGCTTGGTTTATAACAATCTTTTACAATATGTTTACTGGGGGAATAGCAACACCAAGAAATTGACTGGAGTACAAGTAAAGCTGCCCACCAATCCACAACATCGAAATAAAATAATATCCTATGTCATTTCTGCATTTAGCTTTAATTTACTACCCATTAATTATGTCGAAATTCACGAGGATACAGACAACAGGGATAATATTAGTTTTGCACAAAAGTGTTATATTAAGAGTGGTGAGACATATTTCTCCAAGTCAACCACCACTTTCTCTACAATTGCCAAAGAGGTCAACCTAGATGAGCTAGGTCTTGTTAAAACCAGTAATCTTATACCTCAAGTTTTAAGAAAAAGAACAAACATAACCTCTAAGCTTGCTCCCTATCCTGTTAAAGAAATAGATCCCTTGTCTCCAATTACAGTGCTATCTGCTAGGAAGCGTAAGCTAGAGCTGGACGAAATTGAGCTTAAACGTAGGAAAGTTGAGTTTTTAGAAGCTACAGAGTCCATAAAGAAACAGCATAAACAGCTAGTAGAGTATGAAAACGAAATCAAAGATTTGAGAGAGCAGCTTGAACCATATTTTTATTCACATTGGAAGAATTTTGAACCAAGTGGGGTGTATCATGTGACTGCATTTACTGTGAATAATAAGGAAAAATTTACATATGTTGGGGTTTTAGGGGAAAAAGATGGCTTGAAACAGGTTTACTTTGTAAAAGGGTACCATAAAAATGCTTTTCTCAATGCATACAAAGCAATAGAGGACCTTAAGAAAGTGGGCTATTTTGTAATCCCCTACAATGACGAAAGATGTATATTATGCTTGCCAAGAGGGGAAACCATTTGTGTAATTACTGTTAATGGTATGGCAAGCTATAATGGTAACACATTTCCAAGAATAGAATCAATCAAATTTTGTCAGATGTATGGAAAAACTTGGAAGACACATCTTTTACACAGTTAGAAGTGCAGCAATTCAACAGCATTACAATGCTGGAAATTAAAGGGAAAGTAAAAGTAGGACAGTGCAAACGATTGGAAGAGTTAGCAGAAGGTACAGAGTTGGTCATTGTTGCAATTAAACAAGTATGGGCTAGAAATAAGAATCGGTATATTTTACAGTTTGAGAACCTAGAAGCATTGTATGTCTCGAATTATTGGTTGGAGGAAGAATTTGAGAACTCTAACATAGATTTAAATTATAAAATTAGAATTAGGTTGGATGTCCTTAAGCATACCCCCAGTAGAAATAAGGAAAGAGTTGTTTTTTGTATTTAATACATTGCATTGTAAATAGAAAAATGTATTATTATATGTTGTATTAATAAATGGAGAAATTATTGTGAATTTGTCTTTGGCGTTTTTTCACAAACTCCTACAATCCTATCCTTATAAATAAGATTAATCTGAGACATATTTCTCTAAGTCACC
The DNA here is from genome assembly GCA_948455865.1 of Conomelus anceps. Classification (NCBI taxonomy): domain Eukaryota; kingdom Metazoa; phylum Arthropoda; class Insecta; order Hemiptera; family Delphacidae; genus Conomelus; species Conomelus anceps. Next base: position 43,208,389 of record OX418221.1, read on the forward strand.
TGTTGGGTGTTGGCTGTTGGCTTAGGCTACTCCAATTAAGCACCAAGTAAGCCATAAGGGATAAAAGTGGTACACCAAGTTAGCCCAAAGTGGCACTACGTGGTGGATGAGTGTGCACTACTGCACTGAGTGGAGCACGGAGTGTGCAGTAAGTGGGTGCAGTGGCACAGTAAAAGAGCTCACAGTGGGTGTGAGCTTTTGCAATTAGCTTGAGTGCTTACATATTAGAGCTTCTAGAGCACTAGCAGGAGCACTAGAGGAGCACTAGGGGAGCACTAGGGGTGCACTAGGGGAGCACTAGGGGCACACTAGGGGAGCACTAGGGACGCACTAGGGAAGCACTAGGGAAATTAAGGGGTGCGCTAGGGAAACACTAGGGGCATTAAGTGGAGCACTAGGGAAACACTAGGGGCATTAAGTGGGGCACTAGGGAAACACTAGGGGCATTAAGTGGGGCACTAGGGAAGTAAGCCATAAGGGATAAAAGTGGTACACCAAGTTAGCCCAAAGTGGCACTACGTGGTGGATGAGTGTGCACTACTGCACTGAGTGGAGCACGGAGTGTGCAGTAAGTGGGTGCAGTGACACAGTAAAAGAGCTCACAGTGGGTGTGAGCTTTTGCAATTAGCTTGAGTGCTTACATATTAGAGCTTCTAGAGCACTAGCAGGAGCACTAGAGGAGCACTAGGGGAGCACTAGGGGCGCACTAGGGGAGCACTAGGGGCACACTAGGGGAGCACTAGGGACGCACTAGGGAAGCACTAGGGGAATTAAGGGGTGCGCTAGGGAAACACTAGGGGCATTAAGTGGAGCACTAGGGAAACACTAGGGGCATTAAGTGGGGCACTAGGGAAACACTAGGGGCAATAAGTGGGGCACTAGGGAAATACTAGGGGCGCACTAGGGGCACACTAGGGGAGCACTAGGGGAATTAAGGGGTGCGCTAGGGAAACACTAGGGGCATTAAGTGGGGCACTAGGGAAACACTAGGGGCATTAAGTGGGGCACTAGGGAAACACTAGGGGCAATAAGTGGGGCACTAGGGAAACACTAGGGGCGCACTAGGGGCACACTAGGGGAGCACTAGGGAAGCACTAGAGGCGCACTAGGGGCGCACTAGGGGCACACTAGGGGAGCACTAGGGGCGCACCAGGGAGCACTGGGGTGGTGTCCCTGAGTTGTTAGGTCATGTTGGGTATGTTAGATAGGTCATGTTAGGTTAGGTTAGTTTGGTTAGTTTAGGTTAGGTTAGGTTAGGTTGGATCACGTTAGGTTGGGTTAGTTTAGTTGGGTTTAAAAGTGGCGCGCCACTTTTAAACCCAACTAACCCAACCCAACCTAACGTGATCCAACCTAACATGATCCAACTCAACCTAACCTAACCTAAACTAACCAAACTAACCTAACCTAACATGACCTATCTAACATACCCAACATGACCTAACAATTCAGTGACACCGCCCCAGTGCTCCCTGGTGCGCCCCTAGTGCGCCCCTAGTGCTCCCCTAGTGTGCCCCTAGTGCTCCCTAGTGCGCCTCTAGTGCTTCCCTAGTGCTCCCCTAGTGTGCCCCTAGTGCGCCCCTAGTGTTTTCCTAGTGCCCCACTTATTGCCCCTAGTGTTTCCCTAGTGCCCCACTTAATGCCCCTAGTGTTTCCCTAGTGCCCCACTTAATGCCCCTAGTGTTTCCCTAGTGCTCCACTTAATGCCCCTAGTGTTTCCCTAGCGCACCCCTTAATTTCCCTAGTGCTTCCCTAGTGCGTCCCTAGTGCTCCCCTAGTGTGCCCCTAGTGCTCCCCTAGTGCACCCCTAGTGCTCCCCTAGTGCTCCTCTAGTGCTCCTGCTAGTGCTCTAGAAGCTCTAATATGTAAGCACTCAAGCTAATTGCAAAAGCTCACACCCACTGTGAGCTCTTTTACTGTGCCACTGCACCCACTTACTGCACACTCCGTGCTCCACTCAGTGCAGTAGTGCACACTCATCCACCACGTAGTGCCACTTTGGGCTAACTTGGTGTACCACTTTTATCCCTTATGGCTTACTTGGTGCTTAATTGGAGTAGCCTAAGCCAACAGCCAACACCCAACAGGTGACTTAGAGAAATATGTCTCAGATTAATCTTATTTATAAGGATAGGATTGTAGGAGTTTGTGAAAAAACGCCAAAGACAAATTCACAATAATTTCTCCATTTATTAATACAACATATAATAATACATTTTTCTATTTACAATGCAATGTATTAAATACAAAAAACAACTCTTTCCTTATTTCTACTGGGGGTATGCTTAAGGACATCCAACCTAATTCTAATTTTATAATTTAAATCTATGTTAGAGTTCTCAAATTCTTCCTCCAACCAATAATTCGAGACATACAATGCTTCTAGGTTCTCAAACTGTAAAATATACCGATTCTTATTTCTAGCCCATACTTGTTTAATTGCAACAATGACCAACTCTGTACCTTCTGCTAACTCTTCCAATCGTTTGCACTGTCCTACTTTTACTTTCCCTTTAATTTCCAGCATTGTAATGCTGTTGAATTGCTGCACTTCTAACTGTGTAAAAGATGTGTCTTCCAAGTTTTTCCATACATCTGACAAAATTTGATTGATTCTATTCTTGGAAATGTGTTACCATTATAGCTTGCCATACCATTAACAGTAATTACACAAATGGTTTCCCCTCTTGGCAAGCATAATATACATCTTTCGTCATTGTAGGGGATTACAAAATAGCCCACTTTCTTAAGGTCCTCTATTGCTTTGTATGCATTGAGAAAAGCATTTTTATGGTACCCTTTTACAAAGTAAACCTGTTTCAAGCCATCTTTTTCCCCTAAAACCCCAACATATGTAAATTTTTCCTTATTATTCACAGTAAATGCAGTCACATGATACACCCCACTTGGTTCAAAATTCTTCCAATGTGAATAAAAATATGGTTCAAGCTGCTCTCTCAAATCTTTGATTTCGTTTTCATACTCTACTAGCTGTTTATGCTGTTTCTTTATGGACTCTGTAGCTTCTAAAAACTCAACTTTCCTACGTTTAAGCTCAATTTCGTCCAGCTCTAGCTTACGCTTCCTAGCAGATAGCACTGTAATTGGAGACAAGGGATCTATTTCTTTAACAGGATAGGGAGCAAGCTTAGAGGTTATGTTTGTTCTTTTTCTTAAAACTTGAGGTATAAGATTACTGGTTTTAACAAGACCTAGCTCATCTAGGTTGACCTCTTTGGCAATTGTAGAGAAAGTGGTGGTTGACTTGGAGAAATATGTCTCACCACTCTTAATATAACACTTTTGTGCAAAACTAATATTATCCCTGTTGTCTGTATCCTCGTGAATTTCGACATAATTAATGGGTAGTAAATTAAAGCTAAATGCAGAAATGACATAGGATATTATTTTATTTCGATGTTGTGGATTGGTGGGCAGCTTTACTTGTACTCCAGTCAATTTCTTGGTGTTGCTATTCCCCCAGTAAACATATTGTAAAAGATTGTTATAAACCAAGCAACAGCTATTCTTTAAACTATCTGTCAGTTTGGACCACATCTTAGACAAGGATACAGAATATATTGGAGCATTTTCAAAATAATTTTTACTGTCATTTAAGAGTGACAAGCTATCTTGAATAGGATCGAATTTCTTAGAGTTGGAGCTATTTCTTATGCTGTAGTTATAAATTGTTGCTTCCAAACGTGTAATGCCATGCATTCTAGCTAAATCAGAAGTAAAGGTTTCCCGTAATCTTGTATCTGGACAGGCAATAAAGTCTACAATATGGTTACCCAGCTGCTTATTTACACCAGGGCTTGTCATTTGACAAATAAACTTATTATAAATTTTCACTCTTACATTATTATTAACCCATGTCAAGCAATCAATCCCAACAGTTTTATCATTATCTACAATCACATTATAGTCTTCTTTATACTCTCCTTGGAAGCAAAAACAATGATTTGTAGTTAAAAAGTCACACATCCCACTCTTATTAAATATTCCAGCAAAGTCCTGTGTTATGTCCAAGTCCAGAAGATAGAAATGTTCCTTCCTAAGCTGTTCCAATAACTTTGGTAACTCCTCCATTAATGTGGCAATGGGAACATCAGCAAGCTCCACTTTGTAGGGTATCCCCACTAGATTCTGGTACTTTTGTTTCACTTCTTTATAGTTGTCTTCGTCAAGCACTTGTAGAATTTTTTTGGACATATCACTTCCATTGTCTAATAAGTATGGTAACTTTGCTTTAACTCCATGTTTAGCTGACACCATTTTGGAGAATTTTCCTCTCAAGTATAAATTGAATGCTCCACATATTTCTTTTTTTAGAATAAACCGTCTCTTATCCATTTCCTCACAGTCCTCCAAAGCACAAATTTTCACAAGCATTATATTGTCACAAAAGGTCTCTGTAATAGGCACAAGATTTGAATCAGCCCACACCAACAGTTCTTCTCCAGCAGTGTAATTAATTTGTCCAATATCTGTAAGAAGGTTGTCATTGCACAGGTTTTCTGTTAGAAGCCACAAACCGAACCTCTCACTGGTAGGCTTCACTTTATTCCCACAGAGAATGGGGACATTAAAAACCTTGGAAGTATCCATGTTCACTGCTTCGTTGTCTTAATCAAACTGAACGAATGCAAACTATTGTGTGGTATTTATAGGTGCTGGCCTGGTGGGTGGGGCCAGTGATTACATAATACAGACATGTTTTTTCCTGCATGGATATGACTCATAGCATTAGAATGTAGCAGTGACGTCATACAAACTAGTTGAAACTGGAATGTCAAGGCTGGTGGGCGGGGCCAGTGATGGAAGTAGAAGTGGGGCTATCTCTCTCTCTCTCTACCCTCTCTTTTTCGTTGAAACAGCCTTCGTTGAAGTAAAGTAAGGTGATTTCTTACCTATATGAGGGGGAAATTTTTTAGGGTGAGGGGAAACTTTTTCAGGTTGAGGGGTAACGTTATTAGGGTGAGGGGGGAATTTTTCAGGGTGAGGGGTAACTTTTTCATGGTGAGGGGTAACGTTATTAGGGTGAAGGGGAAATTTTTTAGGGTGAGGGGGGGAATTTTTCAGGGTGAGTGGTAACGTTATTAGGGTGAGGGGGAAATTTTTTAGGGCGAGGTGAAACTTTTTAGGGTGAGGGGAAACTTTTTTTAGGGTGGGGGGGGGTTGTTGGGTGTGGGTAGGGGGGGGGTAGGTCAGGGTGGGAGGGGGGGGTAGGTCATGGTGGGAGGGGGGGGTGTTGTCCCAGATCCACAGGTTCCCACGCTGCGCCAGCTCCCCCATCCGGTTCAAGAAAATTAATTAATTGGACAGGATGGACTTCAGATAACCTGTCAGATAAGTGGTTCACACGCTGCGCCAGGATTGGTACCAATCCTGGCGCAACTTCCGGTTCCCATGCTGCGCCAGCTCCCCCATCCGGTTCCTGACCACATCCGGTTTCTCAAGGTCATTTCCGGGGTCAAAGGTCAAGGTTGCGCCAGCTCTGTCAAAAACATACTACTAACAGTGATATTTACAACTGAACTAGAAAGGGATGGTAGCATACTGGTAGTTGCTAAATAGGATGTGTTTAGTCTCTGCGTTTTTCCTTCGGATTTACACACTTTAGAAAAGTGTCCTTTCTTCTCGCATTTAAAGCATGTTACATTTTTAGCAGGGCACTCATTTCTAGAATGTATGTTATTTCTGCAAAATAGCATTTCTTTTGTGCTGAAATGATAGCTAAGTTTTCTTCATGTGCTGTTTCCTTATTTTGTACGACAGAATTGACATTGACTTTAATGTTTTCATCGTTTTCATATTCTTGAGCATTCATTTGTGCTGATTCTAGTATTCGAGCTTGCTCTAATGCATTTTGCAGTGAAAGAGTGGAGTTTTCTAAAAGACGTTGTCTAATTGATGTTGAGGTTATACCAGAGATAAAGCTATCTAGTATATGAGTTTCTTTGTTCTCAGCTGATGATACGCTTTCGAAATTACATTTTAAACTGAGCTTTTGTAATTCTAGGAAGTATTGGTCAATAGTTTCATTAATTTCTTGCTTTCTATTGGCTAATCGGTACCTAGCATGGACTTCGTTTTGCTTCTTATCAAAAATAGATTTCAATATAGTGATGGCTTCCTCATATGTTTTGCATTCAGAAATGAGTTCGAATATTGAGGGAGAGACAAAATTGGTTAATACAAAAAGCTTCTCATTACCTTTCACTTATGTTGAAATGAAGAAATTTTCCAGAGTTTTATACCAATGCTTCCATTCTTTCTGCGATTCTGAGTCACTTGGGCTAATTGCGAGCTTTGATGGTTTTAGTATGTTTTGCATATTCATATTTTCCTTTTGAGAGTCTTGTTTCTTGTAGTCGTCTTGATGCTTCTTTCTAGCTCTAGACATTACAATATGTTCTAGAGATTCACGTAAATAAATTGAAATAAAAGACCTTGATTAGTTGTCTAATGTAAGGCTTTATTTACGTGAATGAATACATAGTTTGTTATTTCTATTAGTCAGTCAATATTTTACATATCAGTTGTACAGCTGATCTTTTCATATATCAGCCTGCTTCCTCTGCTCGCCGTTTCAGACAGCGAGTGTCCATCCTCAAGCACGGCAAGCCATTACAGATGGCCTGCTTCCTCTGCTCGCCGTTTCAGACAGCAGGTGTCCTCCCTTGACCAAATAGTTTACCAAATGGACCGAAGCTAAGGCAATTCCCCATGCTGATAGTACAGCAGTCATGGCAGCCTTAAGAGAGTTGGTTATCAACAGGTTCGGGGTGCCCAGATTCCTCATCTGCGATAATGGCACACAGTTCACTAGCAACTTGTTTCGGTCATTTTGCCAGGACTGTGGGATCAACCAATTTTTTACTTCACCCTACACCCCCGCCTGCAATCCCACTGAACGGGTAAACAGGGTCTTAAAAACTATGATCAGTATATATGTGGGAAAGAGGCATACGGATTGGGACAGGTACATCAGCGAATTTACATTTGTCATGAATACCGCTGTGCACTATGTGACAAAATATAGTCCCGCTTTCCTGAACTTTGGCCATGAGCTACGTGCCCCAAAGGAGTCAACCTTTGAGGGGACAGAGCATCCAAGGGATGAGTTTGAGCATACGAGTATTAGTGCCCAGAAGAAATGACTAAAAACACTAGCTCAGTTGTGGGAACTAGTACACGACAACTTGGATGAAGCCTACAGAAACACCAGTAGGTATTATAACCTGCGAAGAAGGCCATTAAAATTGTCACCCGGGCAATTGGTGTTCAAATGAGAGCACCATTTGTCATCGGGAACAAATAAGTTTGCTGCCAAACTGGCCCCCAAATATAGTGGCCCCCATAAGGTCATCTGCATATTAAGCCCAATGGTGGTGTTGATAGAGGTTGGCCTGGGGAAACAAGTACCAGTTCACATCAAAGATGTGAAGACGTATCCCCCTCTTGCACACGAAGAGGAGGAAGAAGAGGAAGAATCAGTAGGTGGAGCCCAGTAAGGCGCCCCCGACGACCCCCCTTTCAACCCTCTCTTCCCCCCTCCCTTTGTAGGAGTGGGGTGTCACAGAGTGATTGTGACAAAGGGAGAAAAAGGGGGGAAGCTATGATCACCCTCCAACATCCCCTAGTGATCGCGGAGATTGTGGAGGACCCGACCGCACATCCGGTTCACGCTTCCCCCGCTCAGGGCGCATCATTACCACTCCCCCCCTCCCTTCTACCCGCAGAGGGGAGTATTTAAGCGGCGGAGTGGCAACTGGTCATCACTTTGTCTCGGGAGCTCTCCCAAAACAGAACAAGAGTTATTTCTTGAGGTGAGCTTCCCCTAGGGTACAGCAAATGAGCTGTAACCCTGAACCGCCTTGGCTTGGTGCATCAAGCTGACATCGAGAAGTCGTCCGCCCCTTCCGTCCTCGACCTCAGTAAACTGTTACAGACAGCTTGCTTCCCGTGCTTGCCGTTGCAGACAGCAAGCTCCTACCTCGACCTCCTTCATCCCTGGACCCCCCAGCAAGCCGTTACAGACAGCCTGCTTCCTCTGCTCGCCGTTTCAGACAGCGAGTGTCTATCCTCAAGCACGGCAAGCCATTACAGATGGCCTGCTTCCTCTGCTCGCCGTTTCAGACAGCAGGTGTCCTCCCTCGACCCCAAGTAAGCAGTTCCAGACTGCTCACTTCCTATGTTTGCTGTTACAGACAGCAAGCTCCCATCCTCGACCCTAAGTAAGCAGTTTCAGACTGCTCACGTCCCCTGCTCGCCGTTGCAGACAGCGAGTCCTACCCGACCCTAACGGCAAGCCATTGCAGACAGCTTGTTTCCTCCTCGCAGTTCCAGACTGCGAGTCCTTCCCTACCCCATTACCCTGTACCCTTCGGCTAGCTGTTTCAGACAGCCGGCCATCAACCGCAGTTGCAGACTGCGTACCCAACCCCAATGGCAAGCTGTTGCAGAGAGCTTGTTTCCTCCTTGCAGTTCCAGACTGCGAGTCCTTCCCTACCCCATTACCCTGTACCCTTGGGCTAGCTGTTTCAGACAGCCAGCCATCAACCGCAGTTGCAGACTGCATACCCAACCCTAACAGCAAGCCGTTGCAGACAGCTTGTTTCCTCCTCGCAGTTCCAGACTGCGAGTCCTTCCCTCCCCTGTCACCCTGTACCCTTGGGCTAGCCGTTTCAGACAGCCAGCCATCAATCGCAGTTACAGACTGCGTACCCACCCTCCACAGGGGAACTGTTTCCATGGGAGGAATCGCCCTACCCTCAGGACAACTTTGGACCGACCTCCTCCGCCCTGACCTACATCGACTGAGTTCGGTCCCTCAGGAGCAACCCCTGAGAAGTCGTCACCCTCTCTCGAGGAGACTTCGAGAGAGTTTGTGACAACAGTATACCGGTAAAATGAGTTTTTTGAAAACTCTACAAGTGTATCACTCATGGTACCTACTCAGAAAGCCTTTAGGTGAATTCAACGACTTGCAGGAAATTTTAATTAAGAATATGCTTGATGCTGTGATGAAGTATAATTATGTCCCATTTCTTATTATGCGGTGATGCTTTTCATGACGAAATACTTCATGAACAATCTAATATCAAAACTGACACTGTTTTTCAATTAAATATATGATTTTCACTCACTTTTAATGGAGATACTGGAGGAACGCATTTCACTTCTAAAGAGAAGGAGGCTGATGAAGCTTCTCTTTAGAAGTGAAATGCATCCCTCCAGTATCTCAAATAAAAGTGAGTGAAAAGCATAAATTAAATAAAAATACAGTGTCATTTTTGGTATTAGATTGTTCATCAAGTATTTCGTCATGGAAAACATCACAGATCTCTTTTTTTATCATTTTCAATGTTGTTTCATGAATCTATATTTCTGAGTTTCATGTTGTTATTATTTTCAAGTTATAATCAAATAGCAGAAACACATTCCTCCAGTATGTCCAATAAAAGTGAGTAAAAATCATATATTCAATTGAATTGCAGTGTCAGTTTTGATATTATATTAAGAATAAGTAATATTTCAGTCACTCTCTAGGCCAAACGTTTTCGAGTCGACGTGATCATCAATTTCAATTTTTTGGTTGAAAGAATTGTGGTTTTAGTAGAATGTGATCCAGGAGAAAGAAATCCAGGAGATTAATTCATTTTTTCAACCCAATATAATAAAAAGAGATTTATTAATTTCGAATTTCTTCAGTGCTATCAATTTATACTGAAGACTTCCGCAATGGCGGATATTGACAACAGTATTGAAAATATCTGATGGAAATCGATGAATGCTTTATCAAAATCCGCCATTGTGGAAGTCTTCAGTATAAATTAATAGCACTCAAAGGAATTCGAAATTAATAAGTTTCTGTTTTGTATACTTGTCAGTTTGTTAAATTGTCAGTTATTTCAAACTAACCAATATAATACTTCATCACCTTTAATTTTTCAATCCAATAAAATAATCATCACCTTTTTGGTGGTGATTATTAGCAAATGAATAAATAATGTAAGTAGTACACTCTTTACCATTGAAAGGATGATTAAATAAACAATGTTAACCAAAATGTCCATTCTTTCAATGGTAAAGGCGGGCCGCTTAGTGCAGTTGGTTGAGGCGTCGCAACTTCAGCTTAGTGTCGTTTAAGCGGTATTGGGTTCGAATCCCGCTCCACCGTCAGGCATCTATGTGTTATCATTCACCTCTTCACCTACCCACAAGTCTCGGACTCATGTGGGCATCATCAGCAAAAAAAAATCCTTAGATATTACAATACTTACTTACTTACTGTAGTGGCCACTCGTACCCCAGTCGGTACTTGGCCTCATCAACACAGCCTCTCCAGCGATTCCGGTCACCAGCGTCATCCTCATTTAGCCCCATCTTTCTCATGTCTTTCCGGGCCTGGTCCCACCATCTTGTTTTAGGCCTTCCAGCTGGTCTCCTTCCTATAGGATTGTTCCTCAGTACACTGCTTGTTAGTGAGTCCCCTTCCCTCCTCAAAACATGTCCCGTCCACCGTAACCTTCTGCTTCTAATCTCACCCACTATGTCTGGTTCCTTGAATAGCTGGCGTATTTCACAGTTGTGTTTTATCCTCCAAACTCCGTTCTCTAGTGTTGAACCAAAGATTTTTCTAAGTACCTTGTTATTACAATAGATATTACAATATTCACAATAACTGCTAAAAATGAGAATTCTTAATTTATTAACATTTAATTTAAAACTATAGGTCCAACTCATCAATCACTATCATCCAATTCATTACCAACGCACAGATTGCAGACCTACGTGGGCTTCATCCTCCGAAAAAATAATTCCATTCTTTCCCCTGTATCTATAATGGATTATTTAAAAAATCAATAAGATTATCACTCATAGCTCTTCTATTCTCACAAGTTAGTTTGGAGTGACTGACAATTGAATAAACTGTCAAATATACATAAACAGAATTAATTAATTTCGAATTCCTTTAGTTGCTATTACTTTATACTGAAGACTTCCGCAATGGCGGATATTGACAACAGCATTGAAAAGCTGATGGGAATCGATGAATGCTACTGTACAAAAATATCAGTCACCACCGGGAATCGAACCACGGACCTCTCAATTGCCGGTTGAGCGCCTTAACCACTAGACCATGGAGACCTTTCTGCACAGGAACATTCATTTTCAACTTGGCCATATCGGCTCGTATCTCACAAGTTAGTTTGAAGTGACTGACAATTGAATAAACTGACAAATATACATAAACAGAATTTATTAATTTCGAATTCCTTTAATTGCTATTACTTTATACTGAAGACTTCCGCAATGGCGGAAATTGACAACAGCATTGAAAAGCTGATGGGAATCGATGAATGCTACTGTACAAAAATATCAGTCACCACCGGGAATCGAACCACGGACCTCTCAATTGCCGGACCTCTTCAGTATAAAGTAATAGCAGTAGGGCAGGGTGGGAGTTCCAGGCCAGTTTTTCTTTAACCTTAAATTTAAGGTTAACCTAAACGAATCCAATCAAACCTAATTTAACCTGAAATAGATAAGTTCAAGTAAAATCAACGCAATCTATCCGATCTCAAAAATTCCCATTTTCACGGGAGCTAAAATTCACGAAAAAATTTGAACTTTTCAACCCCTGAAGGGAATTTTAATTTGAAGACGCCATCTTTTTCAGCATTTTAAGCCACCTCAAATTCATGTATCAAATACAAATTTCCGATAATAATTAATTGGAAAAAAAATAATAGAATTTTTGGGTGTGGTCGCCTCGCTAAAAGTGGTGGGAGTTCCAGGCCAGTTTTCTTTAACCTTAAATTTAAGGTTAACCTGAGTCAACTATCCAAACCTAATTCAACCTGGAATAGGTAAGTCAAATTCCAATCAGCACAATCTATTACATCTCGAAAATTCCCATTTTCACGGGAGTTAAAAATCACGAAAAAATTTGAACTTTTCAACCGCTCAAGATAAATTGAATTGGACGGTGCCATCTTGTTCGGCTTTTAAAGGCACCCCAAATGCATGTATCGAACACCATTTTCCGATGATAATTAATTGGAAAATAAAGATTTTCCCACGCTTACACATTTTTTCCCACGCTCTTTCCAACCCAACTAGACCCCAAAGACGAAAATTTTCATTCTCATGGAAGCTAATACCACTGTATGAACTTAAATCCTAAATTTTGATACATTTCTACGAGTTTCATATCTATGATACAGTTCTAGGAGTTTTGTATCAAATATGATACAGTTCTAGGAGTTTTGTATCAAAAGTAAGATACAAACCTCCACTGAAACGTAAACTAAAGAAAACACTAAAACATTAAAAACCAACACTATATGAAGAGGTGAGACCTAATCATAAACAGAGATAACCCCAAGCTGATTTAAAATAAATTATCAGCTCCCGAAAATTTCCGTTCCTGTGGGAACTATCGTTCCTGGAGAAATATCAACTTTTGAACCGTTCAAGATAGAATGGATTGAATGATATCATCTTATTCAGCTCATCAAGGCAATGCAAATTCATGTATCATACACTAATTTCCGATGATGGTTATTGGAAAACAAAAATAGAAAAAAAAAATTAAAAAAAAATTAAAAATTTTTTTTTAAAAAAAATAGAAAAAAAAGGCAGACACTATATATAGGCCTGCAAATACATTTTTTATTCAGTCTTCATAGACCGCCTGTACTGTGAAGACCTCTAATAATCAGGCGAGGGTGGGTGGGTTGATATACACTATCAATAGTGTCTGACTTTTTTTTTATTTTTATTTTTTTTTTTTTTTTTTAATTTTTTTATTTTTTTTCTTAATTTTTTTTTCTTCTACACTATAAATAATAGTTTACCATAGCAACCACATAATATTTTTTCAGTTCGTTTTTTTTAATTTTTTTTTGTTTTTTTTTTTAATTTTTTTTCTATTTTTTTTTCTTAATTTTTTTTTTCTTCTACACTATAAATAATAGTTTACCATAGCAACCACATATTTTTTTTCAGTTCGTTTTTTTTTTTAATTTTTTTTTTATTTTTCACACTATTAGGCCTAATAGTAGTTTACCAAAGCAACCACATAATATTTTTCAGTTCGTTTTTTTTTTAATTTTTTTTTTCTATTTTTTTTTTTCTTAATTTTTTTTCCCTTTTAAATTGAATTTAATTTTTCCCCCTCCCATTTCCCCCTCCAATTTCTCCCTCCCATTTCCCCCTCCAATTTTCCCCTCCAATTTCCCCTCCAATTTCCACCCCAGTTTTTGGGTATAAATAGAGGTGCATAGGCAGAAAATTACCACTCCTTTGGATCGAAGGAGTTATGTTAGTTCAGGCTGAAAATAGTCAACGAGCTATACTCCCACCAGAGATTTCTGGCTCATCCACGGAGGCTAGTCGCTACCTATTTTCAGATAGGGTCCCAAACACCAGCAATTACAACAATACCAACTATCAAACAACACCTATGGACTTGAGTATCACCAGCAATTACAACAATACCAACTATCAAACAACACCTATGGACTTGAGTATCACCAGCAATTACAACAACACCAACTACCAGACAACACCTATGGACTTGAGTATCACCAGGACAATGGACAGTAGGAACAGGACAACAGACTCGAGCAACACCATGAAAAATTCGGTATATATAAAAATGGATAGAATAATTTCATCCACCTACTCATCACCAATCTGCCAACACAGCATCAACAAAAACTGCCTCTTTTTCATATGGAACTCATTCAACACAATTGATGTAAAAATATTGTTTGAAAACCTTAAACCTCATATAATTGATATAATACTTGAAAATTCTGAAAAATTCCACCACAATATTAAATGGTATGTGAGTTTAACAGTTAAATTGAAAAAGATTTCTGCTGATAAAGAGTTGTATGTTGAACCAACATTCCATGGACAATCGAGGTCTATAATCTCAGTCCATGAGAATCTTGATAAATTTAGTGTACAATGGGAGGAGGCAGAGGGAAAAATTATGGAAGGGTTAGATAAATTCATAAAGTTAGGGAGTGGTTGGACTATAGACATATTCAAACAATTCAATTTCAATATGGTTAGATACAGACGAATAAGTGGTTCTGGCTCATACATTCCTACTCCAGATAAAATTATAAAGAAAAATGCTGTTATAAATGTGAGAAATGAAGATGATCTTTGCTTTGTTTGGTCCATCCTCTCCTATTTCAACACCACTAAGAAATATCGAGTATCTGCACTTAAAAAAATAAAAGATAAAATTAATATTGAAAATTTATGCTTCCCACTTAAACTGAAAGACATACCTAAATTTGAGAACCAAAACACAACAATAGCTGTTAATGTTATTGCATATGAAGAAGAGAAAGATATGTTCTATCCAATCTTTGCATTCCAACACAGAAAAAGAGAGTATACAATCACCCTGTTGTTGTTATCTAACAAAGAAGAACAAAAACACTACACTCTTGTAAAAAATCTATCCAGACTACTATCACATCTAACAAAAAGTCATGGTAAAGAAGAAATTTGCCCCCACTGTTTCAAAGATTCACCAAATCAAACGCAAAACAAAATTTAGAAAAACATATTGAATTGTGCTCATCACATGAAACACAACGCATTAAAATTCCACAACAAAATACTGTTTTAAAGTTCACAAATTTCTCCTACACCCTACCCACCCCCTTCACGATATATGCTGACTTTGAATGTTTAATTAAAGATGAAAAACATATACTATGTGGTTATGGATATGTAATAGTAAATGAAAGTGGATCAATTCATTATGGACGAAGGATAGTTAGAGCATCCAACCTGTCTGAATCATCAAATTTAATAGAACAGTTTCTAGATGAATTAGATAAGCATGGAAATGAATTGAAAAAGCAATTGAAAATACAAGTGCCAATGCAGATTACAGTAGAAGAAGAAAACAAATTTAAAATGGTAGACGTGTGTTGCCTGTGTAATAAGAGCCTATTGTTTGATCGTGTGCGACACCACTCGCATTCAACTGGAAAGTTTATTGGAGCTGCTCATCAATCATGTAATCTTAATGCAAAGCAAGTAGAGTTCATTCCTGTAATATTCCACAATTTCACCGGTTATGATTCCCACTTCATTGTTCAATCACTCAATAAATATAAAAAGAGAATAAGTTGCTTAGCTAGGACAAGTGAAAAAATAATTTCAATAACACTAAATAACACTTTGAGATTTATCGATTCACTACAATTTCTGAATTTATCTCTTTCAAAATTAGCAGAAAATATATTATCAAATGCTTTCCAACTGATTTCAGCACATTTTCCAAATAATACAAATTTACTCTTGAAAAAACAAATATACCAATATGAATATATGGATTGTTTTGAGAAATTCGAAGAAACACAATTACCTTCCCGGGAAAACTTCTACAACAAACTAACCGATTCAGATGTAAGTGAGACTGACTATCAAAATGCTATAACCGTTTGGAATGCATTCAACTTGAAAAATCTTGGCCAATTTCACGATCTCTACCTGACCACCGATATACTCTTACCCGCCGATATATTTCAATCTTTCAGATCAACATTCCAGAAAACCTACAGTCTTGATCCATCCCACTTTTATTCGCTACCACACTATTCGTGGAATGCAATGTTGAAAATGACTGGTATTGAACTTGAACTTTTGAGTGATCCAGATATGCACCTGTTTGTAGAGTCCGGTATTCGCGGAGGTTTAAGTGTAATCCCCAAACGATATGCAAAAGCCAACAACCAATATTTATCTACATATGATGAAAATTCCAAAACCACATTTATAATATACTTAGATGCAAATAATTTATATGGTACAAGCATGAGTGAACCACTGCCACACTCTGGATTCAAGTGAAATCTATCTATCTAATGAGCAAATTCAAAATTTTGATGTTACAAAAATTTCAGATGAATCACACGTTGGCTACTTTTTAGAAGTCGATCTTGAATATCCAGAAAGTCTACATGATATGCACAACCATTACCCCCTGGCACCAGTAAAAGCCACACCGCCATCAGGGCGATATGAGAAATTGATTACAACTTTTGAAAACCGTAAAAATTACATTCTACACTATAAAAATTTGAAACTTTACATGAGATTAGGTTTGAAATTAACAAAAATTCACAGAGTGATGCAATTCAATCAATCAGCCTGGTTAGAGCAATTTATATCATTAAATACCGAATTGAGAAAGAATTCAAATAATGATTTTGATAGAGATCTATACAAGCTATGTTCTAATGCAATTTATGGAAAAACGTTGGAAAATGTAAGGAATCACAATGATTTCAGGATTATAACTGATGAAAAGCAACTTGATAAAGTGATTGCATATCCAAGAATGAAACACTGGTCCAGATTTAACGATGATGTTGCTGGTGTATGTCTAAATAAGCTTGAGGTTCATCTAAATCGTCCCATTTATGTGGGTATGGCAATACTTGAGTCAAGTAAAGCAATAATGTACAAATTCCATTATGATGAAATTCTAAAAATGTATCCCAATGTTGAACTGCTAATGTCCGATACAGATAGTTTTATGTATCTGATTCAAACAAACGATATTTATAAAGATATTGAAAGAAATTTGGATTTATTTGACACATCTAATTATCCAAAAGACCACCAATGTTACAGCACAAAACATAAAAAACAACTAGGTAAATTTAAGGATGAGTGTGGTGGAAAAATAATTTCTGGGTTTGTTGGACTACAAGCTAAAATGTATGCAATTCGCATAGGTGATTTAGAGAAGAAGGTTGCAAAGGGCATTCCCAAGAGTGCAAATAGAAATCAATTGAGATTTGAAAATTATAAAGAATGTCTGTTTGATGTAAAACACAAAAATGTAACATCATCAGCAATTATTGTAAGTAAACTGCATCATGTCTATACTGTTCAACGTGAAAAACTAGCTCTTCAACCTCATGACGATAAACGTTTCATACTGCCAAACCAAATTGATACTCTAGCTTGGGGCCATAAAGATATTCCAATAAGAAAACGTAAAATTCGTGAGCAGCAGCCATCTCAAGGAAAAGTACAAAAACTTTAAAACCTGAAAAACTTTAAAACCGAAAATCTTTTGAAAACTTTAAAATAAAATGAAAATTTTTTTTTTTTTGCCTAAATAGGTCTGAGATCTAGAGTTTTAGGTGGGTTTCGAACCATTTGAAGTATTAATTTTTTTTCATTGTTGTACTACTGTGTAAAAAAAAATATCATGTTACTGTTATCGAATTAGTTTATAATGAAATGATAAATTGAAGAATTCATCTAAAAAAAAAAAATACAATCTATGTAAACCTGGGTGCAGGTACCTGCGTAGGTGCGTAGGTGCGTAGGTGTGGGTACCTATACCTAGATTAATGTATGTCCTATGTAGGTGTGTAGGTGTAGGTACCTATACCTAGATTAATGTATGTCCTATGTTGGTGTGTAGGTGTAGGTATGTAGGTAAAAAAAAAATATTTTTTCATTATTTTATTTATTTTTTTTTTAAATTACTCTAATTATACTTTTAAATTACTATACTACTTTGATGTTTTGTTTTGTTTATTTGTTTACATTACTTTTCTAACAATTCCACTCAATGGTGTATATTCATAGATATTTTCGTATATAATGAGACAGTATGCAGATGTATTTTCTGGGATATTTGCTGTTGTGTCAAATGAAAGTTTCACATCTAATGCACCCGATTTCAAAAGTTCACTTTGACGAGAACAGTCTATCACAATCAGTGGTGTTTTTTCAAATTTATCAAATGCTATTGATGTTCCCGAATCACTTTGTTTGTAGTAGGCATGTTGAAAGGCGGCAAACATCTGATACAATGTTTGTTTATTACCCATAATATTATCATAGGGAAAGTATTGTGCATTCAAATACAAGCGAACATTATTCAAATTACAAAAATCAAATTGAGATATATCATTACGAAGGCTATTCTTTCTATTAGTTTGCAGTCCTAGTACAACAAATCTTGGTTTATCCATTTGTGATGCCGTCTTAACAGTCCACTGATGACTTGTGCTTTCCGGTAGGGTAGGATACTCATGTAATTGCCAAGATCTGAATGGAAGGCTAATTGGTTTATCATTGTGAGATAATTTCAGTAGATTAAGACGAATTGTGTCTGCTACATGTATGTAGGGTACTTTCCATTGTATTTTTGTTAGATTAATTTCGATTTTAGTACCAGCGGTGGTTTGAATTGCATTTAAATCAGATGAGGATCGAAGCAGAACCAATTCTTGTTTTACATTCAAAATAATTTTTCTATAATCTTCCATGAAGCCTAACCACATTTCCAGTGGTACACAAAAGCTGAATTTCTTTTTATTTGCCCATCCATCTCGATTCCATCCTGCATTCTCCCATATACATTTATTTTGTGGAGTTTCGCACAAGAGGTTTTTCATTGTTGTTGTCATACCGACGTTACGTGTGTGGTCAACTTCGACTCCACCCACCTCATATCTAATCTCATCAAATAAATAGGCTATTCCATTGTTCACCAATACAAAGTCAACTTCAGTATTGTCTGCTTTTTGTACTTTAATATTACCCTCTATTAGAAGATAGCTTTTACATGGTAGTGTGTAGACATCCTGTTGATTTACATTGATACGAATTTCATCATTATTTTTGTATGTTTGTGATGCATATGGTGTGTGAGTGTGATACTCGAATTGGGTTATACTCTCATCGAATTGTACTTTCTCACCAACATTGAATATTGAATCAATTTGCATACTGTGAGGAATTTGGTGATTCATTGTTTATATTTTTATTATATACAAAAAAACCTAATCTTTGTAGTAGTTGTCTATTTTTAGGTGTAAGTAATTTCCTATCTGTTCCACCATGTTGTTGTGATTGATGATTTTTTGTAAATATTAGCATATTTTTATATTATAAAATTACTGGTTTCTTTCTTACATGTAAGCGTACTGTTATTGTTTCTCCACGAAAGTTTACCACATTTCCATCCTGATCAATTATATTTATACAAATTTGATTTATTGTGTTTGTATTAAAGTAAATTCGTATGGCTTTTCGTGGTGGGGAGACCCTTACGGGTAGTTCCACCTCGCCGCTTTTTTTTTTTAACGACTGCTTTTTTTATATGCAACCGGGACCGACGGCTTAACGTGTCCTCCGAAACACGGGAGTGGCTCGAGAAAAAGATCTTGTACTCAACTGGGATCGAACCCAGGACCTTTGGCTTATCAGACCAGCGATAAGCCAACTCGGCTACGCCGACTCCTGTGTTGTTACAAAAAAACCTAATCTTTGTAGTAGTTGTCTATTTTTAGGTGTAAGTAATTTCCTATCTGTTCCACCATGTTGTTGTGATTGATGATTTTTTGTAAATATTAGCATATTTTTATATTATAAAATTACTGGTTTCTTGTGTACATCTTTTTGTTGCTCTGTTTCAATCTGTTGTTGCTTAATACTTGTGTATATTACTAAGAGTGCTCCCTGCCCGGCAAATCAACTCTAGTAGATTTAAGCGCACGCCAACGTTTTATTCAACAAATATTTTCAATCAGACTCAGCAGATACGACCCTGCACTCCTGCAATTTATTATAGCAAATATATAATAGGTTGGGGAGGTGTAGGACTTAATTGTTGCGAAGTTTCAGGTGTAGGACAGCGTGCAGAGGTTCACATATTTGAACCTAGGAGTGAAAAACCTAATGCAACCGGCTATCCAAATCGGCATTTGGTGTGCTAAAGAATTTTCTTCACAGCTTTACACCGCTCAAGTGCCTGTACCTGAGATTTCGTTGACAAAATGGTTGACATGATTGATACAGGGGCTCAATGCTGCTTGGTTCAAACAGACCTTTTTGTTCAGTTGAAGAATCTCATTGACCTACCCACCCTGCCACTCACAGCAACATTCATACAAGGAATAAATGCTTGTCGAAGAATATGCATCAGTACACAATGTATGTTGGAGCTGCAAATAGGGGGCATTGTTTTCCCCTATACATTCTTGGTATTGCCATCATCTGGTCCACACCTTATAATTGGATCAGATTTTCTTCAGCAATTTTCCTGTGTCATCGACATGCAACCTAGCACACCACAATTATCACTCAAGAAGGAGAATGCCACAATTTCAGTACCAATCAAATTTGAGGCAGTTGGTGGTGAGATAAGACAAGCATTGAATTTTACCTACCACACAGACAATATGATACCTAAAATGGATCAACAAGAATTAGAAGAGGCATATGAAGAGTTTCACACTTTTTATAGTAGGTCTTCAGACAATCTGCTAGATCTGCAAACTGAATCAATCATAGAAGAAGTCCTGAACCAAATTCAGGAGCATACTGAATGGAGTGAAGAAGACAAGAAGCTGGCCAGTGAAGTGATATTACGCCACCAGGAAGTTTTTTCTGAATTACCAGGAAAGGCTAACCACTTCAGTTGTAGGCTTGAAGTTAAACCTCATGACAAATACTACCGGAAGTCTTATCCTATTCCTTTTTCTCGCCAAGAAGCTGCCTCCAGGGAGATACAGCGCATGGAAAAAATAGGAATCATAGAACCCTCATCATCTGCATATAGTCTGCCTATAGTGTGTGTGAATAAAAAGGACGGGACTGTTAGATTGTGCCTGGATGCCCGTATGCTGAATGCAATACTTGACGATGATCGAGAGGCTCCAGCCCAAATAGATCAAGTATTACAAACTTTCCACAACAAGTCCATATTCTCCACAGTTGATTTAAGCTCGGGGTACTGGCAAGTTCAAGTAGAAAAAGAGTCTCGTGACTATTTGAGTTTCATCTTCAATGGAAAAAACTATCGTTTTACCCGATTAGCATTTGGAGTGAGAAATGCTATGGCCATCTTTATAAAATGTTTGAGGCAAGCTCTTGGAGAAGACGTTCATGAGTTCTGTACCCTCTATGTGGATGATGGTATCATCTCCTCAACAACAGTATTGGAGCACTGTCAACACCTTGATACCATTTTTGACCGACTCAAAATGTGCGGTATGAAACTACGGCTGTCAAAATGTCACTTATTCAAGAAAAAAGTAACATTCTTAGGCCACATAATATCTTTAGAAGGAATAACCCAAGATGAGGAGAAGTTATTAGCTATAAGGAACTTTCCTTCACCAGCAAATTGAAAGCAATTGCAGAAATTTGTTGGTTTCTTGCAATTCTATCGGCGTTTCAACAAGCAGCTGTCACATTACAT
The DNA here is from genome assembly GCA_948455865.1 of Conomelus anceps. Taxonomy (NCBI): domain Eukaryota; kingdom Metazoa; phylum Arthropoda; class Insecta; order Hemiptera; family Delphacidae; genus Conomelus; species Conomelus anceps. The sequence goes on from OX418221.1 coordinate 43,229,675, forward strand.
GGCCCAGCTAAGTCATGTATTGTCATCCACCAAACCCTGGAAGTGGACAGAAACCGAAGAAACCATTTTTAGACAGATAAAGGAACATTTTCTACAGGTGATCATGCTCTGGCACCCTAATCTAAATCAACCCTTCCACATCAACACAGATGCGTCCCATTATGCACTCGGGGCAGAAATATTCCAGTTAGATGAAGAAGGAGAAAAACAGGTTATTGCCTTTTTCAGTAAGACACTCAACTCAGCACAGCGAAGGTATACTACCACCGAAAAAGAACTCCTAAGTATTGTGGAAGTCTGCCTAAAGTACCGTACCCTGTTGTTGGGCCATAGAATTTTCATAAATACGGACCATCGAGCTCTTACTTTTTTCAAGACAGCAAAACTCACAAATAATCGCTTGTCAAGATGGTTCCTTGCCCTGCAAGAGTTTGACCTGCATATCACTCATCTTCCTGGTCGATGTAATGCCACTGCCGATTTCCTATCCAGAGAAGTTGATGCAACCTATGTGCAAGATACCACCTATCAATGCTACATGGCCGATCATTATCAAGGATTGGAATATCCCAACAATATCAGTCCCATTGAGCACTCACATGTTTTAAGCTACCATCAGATTGAAACAGAGCAACAAAAAGATGTACACATCCAGAGAATACATCAGCTACTTCTGAATGGGAGAGGAACAGGGGTGCCGCCCAGACACATGAAGAGGTATTGCTTGCATAGAGGTTTGATTTTTTGCAGACAAGACATAAACTCCTCAAACTGGAAACTGTTGATTCCTCAAATGCTGGTGGGGGATGTAATTAAAGAAACCCATGAACGTCTGGGGCATTTTGGCACAAGAAAAATCTACCATGCCATCAAAGAACTGTGTCATTTCAAAAGCATGCATCGTCAAGTAGCCAAGGTGATATCAGCTTGTGACATCTGCCAGAAAACAAAACACAGCCGGTTCACCATTCGAGGATAAATGATTCCTATTCTTCCAACTGAACCATTAGAACTTGTCTCTTCAGATATTTATGGTCCTTTACCAATGGCAGCTGGAAAGAAAAAATATGTGTTTGTAGTCACATGCCTATTCTCAAAGTACACCAAATTCTTCCCAGTGGGAAAAATCACAGGAGATAGGTTGGCTGACCTGGTCATACAGAAATGGTGTTCTGATGTGGGTAAGCCCAAGAAGATCTTAGCTGATAATGCCACCTATTTTAGAAGTCCAAAATGGCGGAAGAAACTGATGGATGCTGGAATTCAATCATTATACACCACTCGATACAATCCCAGTGCCAATCCTGTAGAGAGGAAAATGGCGGAAATATCCCGTTTTATGAGACTATATGCAAGCCATGCACATACTCACTGGACCAAGTTTCTGCCATTTCTTGAAGAATGTATGAATCACATGTATAATGAAACTACTGGCTGTACCCCATATGAAGTAATGACTGGTAAACCCAGCATTCACTTTCTACGTCACCTAGTAGAATTTCCTGCTGAACAACAACAACCACAGCCCACACTCATCCAGCTAGTACAGAAAAGACTAAAGAAGGCAGCATCAGCCCGGAAAAGGTATCATGATTGCAACTGTCGATCATTTAAATATCAACCTGGTCAAGAAGTTCTAGTAAGGATACACAAACTCTCTGACTCATTGGGAAAATTAACAAAAAAATTTTTCCACCTATATGCCGGACCTTTTCTTGTAGAAGAGATTACTAATTACAACACAGTTAAACTAGTTGATCCCAAAGATAACTCCTGCTTGGGATGGCAGAATGTGCAAAATATCAAACCCTACCAGAGAGCCAGGGGAGACATATATCAGCAAACAGACCTATGACTATGAACCGAGATTACATCAAATAAGTGACCGAAATAAAAGTCAATTTAAGATTATGTCTGGCCAAGACAGAAGGTTTGCCATGGTACATGGTAGTCCATGCAGCCAGCAGTCCGCATTCAGATGGATAGGAGAGGGATCCATTCAGCTCATCCGCCTGATCCATCAAGCTGTAGTGCAGAGAAGGTATCACCAAGCAGCAGATCAAACCATACGCCCGGATGACCTACACAACGGAGAAGACAACTTTATCTACAGTGTCCAGCTACATCCCACGAAGCTCACCTGCGACCTGCATCAATGACCTGCCTTGACCTTGCACGAATCATGCAGTTTTTTAAAAAAAAAAAAAAAAAAAATTTTTTTTACATGTTAATTATTGTTAAATGTTATTTGAGTTCAATGCACCATTTTCATATTATTTATCATATCAATTATTGGAAAATATTCATTGTAATTTGTATAAAATGTCATAATGTGATATTTTGATTGAGAATCCATAAAATTTAACAAAGAAAAAAGAAAAAAAACATATTGTGATACTAATTAATTTGTAAATTTACTATTATTGTTAATTTATTTTGGAAAAAAGGTTAAAAAAAATAAATAAAAAATCTGTGATAGTAAATTTGTAAATTTATTATTATTATTGTTGATTAATTTTGAAAAAGAAAATGAATTGAAAAAAAAATGGTTTGTGATAATAACTTGCATGAAAATGTTAAAATTGTTAAACAAATTGAGCATGTATTAATCAAAATTCCATTACTATTGAAGAAATATATTCTAGATATTGTTATAAAAATAATTTATTATAATTATATAATTTTGTTGTTATAAAAAGAATTATTTATGTTGAAAGAAGATCTATATTAATCATCATTATTATTATACGTATTATGTTATTTTCTTAGGCTATATTATTATTATTGAGGTATTCAATTTGCCTAAATAATTGTATTAAATTGTATTGCAATGCTTTAAAAAGTATTAGATCACATTGTATTCTAAACTACAGAAGAAAGATACTGTACAAAATGTTAGAAAGCAAAATATTCAACAAAAATATTCAATCAAATTACAAATTAAATGAATAACTTCAAAATGTTAAGGAAATAAGAGAAACAAAGGAACTCAAATTTATTAAATTTAATATAGAAAGGAACACAAAATCAATCAATGTAAAACAGGAAAAACGAGCATAGAAATTATTTATTAAATTTTGTTTGAAGGAAGGAAAATGAAATAAGAGAGAAAATAAATTTATTTAAATGAAGAAAAGTCAGTGTCATAAGATGAATATTATTGTTACTAAAACTAGTCATATGCCATTCACTGCAAATGAACAAAACAAAGTTATATTGTGTGAAAACAAAATGTAAAATGAGTTATTTCAAGCTTTAGTATTATGGACTGCCATCAAATGCCAGCCAAATTCTTACCATTATTATGAAATCCCACCTCAGGAAATTACCTTATACAGGGCTTAGAAGCTTGTATGCTTGCCCAAAATTATTTTTAATTGAGGGAATGTTCCCCAATTATTTGCACTATGTGCAGAATTTATTATTTATTCCATTGAGAATACTCTACTATTCTGGCTGAACCAAAGAGTCTCCAGATAGTAAGCATTATTGTATGCTATTTTACTTCTTGTTTTAGTCGATTAGGGCAACAAACCGACCCAACGGCTAGGCCATTGGCCTCATTCAATAAGTGATAGCCACAATTATTGTGATAATTACTTTGATATTATTTTTTGTATAAATCCTCAGAGGTGGTGATAGTAATGGCTGTGATATTTGTGTTTAATGTTAAGTGTTCTATGTTATGAAACCATTAAATGGCAAAAACGTCCAAGTTACCAATACTGTATATTAGCTTAAGGTGAGAATTTACCTGACTCAAATTTTTTATATAAAGCCTTTCATGGCTGAAAACCTTTATATAAGGGGGCTATGTCACGGGACAAATTCTCGATTCCCAGCCACCCAATACAAATTTATAAATAAATGGAATAAATAGGTAGTTTGAATGATTGGCGCTGATTCTATACTAGTACATGACACTGTCACTCTGTCACGAAATTTAAAATCTACCGGCGACTTATTTAAGCCGAAATAAATAAAAGTACTGTACGCAATTTTAAGGAAAACTAATATCACTATATTGTTTACAATACCTAATTTGTACTCTGGACAAATTATTAGATCACGAAATGAATAAAATTGGAAATGAAAAATCAGCCTATATCAACTAGCTTTAACCTACAAACAATACATTAAACTAGCATAAGTTCTAAAAAAAACCAATGAAATATAAATCCTGTATAATTATTATAAAATATAGTATCAACTAAGAGACCACTCACCTCGATTTCAATTTATTTTTGCTAGAAATTTCCCTTGAACACTTTAAACACTTGTTGGTTAGCCTCAGTGGCCGTTTTCACATTTTATATTTCCAGAGTGATGAGCACATAATGAATATTTTTTTTATCCATTATTTATGGAGAGGAACACGTTATAAACACTTTTGAACCGCTAAAATAGCGTAAAATTTAGTTCAATTATTTAAATAAACGTGGTCACTGTTATCAAGCACAAACTTGTTGCCGGTGTTGTTATGGTGATGAAATTTAGTAGACGAAAATATTTTTAATTTATTTAAAAATATTAATTAATGTAAAAGAGTTGCTCACTCCTTCCTTAATGCGCTACAAATATTTTTATTTATTATCTTGTCCTTTCTTATTAAGAAATCGCATTAATATAGGCGCCAATGCCATATATTAATCGATCTAATTGCGGTTCCTCCTATTTTTTCTGAGGATGGAACCACCCGTTTTTCGGCTTTTTCCGACCTCCGGAAATAACTTTAACTTGCTACCTGACCACCAGCCGGAGAGGACATCCTAAATTCGGGTCCCCGATAAATTATCTAGTCACATATGACTGAATAAATCTTAAGTTCCTATATAATGTTTAATGTTTCTCTGTAAATTGCCTCCTATTTATTGAAAAGTCTGTAAACTGCCGAAATATTTATTGTAAACCAGAAATTCGCACACTTTAAAACCACGAGTGTCAGTCGTCCAAGTTCAAACGATGACCGCATGGTGTCCTGGGGTCCTGCGCCAAGGAGAAGACGCCAAATCTGAGTGAGTGACGAAATTTACAATAAATATGGCCATATTTTCACCGAATAGTGCATCGAAATTAGAATAAATTCGTCACACTGGTTCCTGTACTGTATACAATTCTTGTGAAGACTTTTCAATCTTCAGATTAAATAGACCCTTAGGGTAATCTCCCACATATGAGAGACTTTCAAGTATTCATTAAACAAATACTGTCAAGAAAAGTAATAATCTTGAATAGCAAAAATTATTGTTTCAAATTAAACTGTTGTCATTATTTGAATGGGAATATTTTGAATTCCATAATCAATAAATCTGTTGTTGCTTAATACTTGTGTATATTACTAAGAGTGCTCCTTGCCCAGCAAATCAACTCTAGTAGATTTAAGCGCACGCCAACGTTTTGTTCAACAAATATTTTCAGTCAGACTCAGCAGATACGACCCTGCACTCCTGCAATTTATTGTAGCAAATATATAATAGGTTGGAGAGGTGTAGGACTTAATTGTTGCGAAGTTTCGGGTGTAGGACAGCGTGCAGAGGTTCACATATTTGAACCTAGGAGTGAAAAACCTAATGCAACCGGCTATCCAAATCGGCATTTGGTGTGCTAAAGAATTTTCTTCACAGCTTTACACCGCTCAAGTCCCTATACCTAAGATTTCGTTGACAAAATGGCGCCCGAACAGGGCCATTTTGTCAACGAAATCTCAGGTATAGGCACTTGAGCGGTGTAAAGCTGTGAAGAAAATTCTTTAGCACACCAAATGCCAATTTGGATAGCCGGTTGCATTAGGTTTTTCACTCCTAGGTTCAAATATGTGAACCTCTGCACGCTGTCCTACACCCAAAACTTCGCAACAATTAAGTGTGTTTGTATTGATTGGCATGTACACCACAGTTGTGGGTGATTCAATTATTTTATAGCCAGGTGGTACAATTGTGTAAAACTCATGAATTGTGTGACCTTCACTGCCGTTATTGTACGAACCCTGTGCAATATTACACTCTACACGTATACTATTTACACGCATTATATGAACGGGTTTTGTTGATATATGCCATTTATTTGCTAGTAATTTTTCATGTTGAAATCCAAGTATTGGACCAATGCTGTCCTTCATAGTTAGATCAATATCTTTATCTGCATACAGCTCACACTGTAGCGTATTGTTGTTGGCTTTGATTCTCAGTTGACTGCTAGTCAGTTTAAGATTATTTTGAATATAATTTAGAATATCCTCCAATTCGTATGATCCTTCTGGTATTTCAACCACACGTCCATCATACACAAACTTATTATTTACATTTGTTTCAATATTTGGAATTGTATTGTATGTGTACATGTTTACTAGACCCACTTCATAGTCAAAGCTATCCAATTCAACTAGTGGGAATATTTCACTTACCAATGGATTCTCGTTTGCTGTTAGCGTAAACATAATCACTATATTTTTTATACAGCCACAATAGACACAGATGTCCGCATGAGTGCTCCATTTGTTGATATTTCTTGTAGTTGTATCGAACTCTTACACCTTGCATATATTTCATAAATTCAAGTGGTGGACTTAGATTACCAAAACTATCAAAATAGTCGCATAGATTAGCGTTTTTAAAGTAACACGTCCAATGAGTGCCCTCACCAATTTCATTATCCAGATTGATTATACCCAGTTCTAGGTGTTTGAGTGGTGTATTTGGTAGTTTATCTCTCATATAAATTCCACGTAACGGTAAGTCAAGCTGTTCTGCATACTTTACTATATCTACATTTGATAATGGGGATTTTTTTTTAAATAGCTTTCAATGCACTCTCTACCTTCTTCTTCTTTTTCATACCACAACCTTTGTACGGTTTCAAATAGAATCCTTTGCCGAGTTTCTTTCCCCCTCCACCAAATTTCACTTTTGCATTCATAAGATTTGTAACTAGATAGGCTGCTGCTCGTTCAGGAAGACTAGCATCGGCTGCTTTTACTCTTTCCCACGCAAGTGCTGCAAGTTTCCTATCAGCTTCCATTCAATTTTGTGTTGGGTCACTATAGGCTATATCATGCTCTCAACACGCTTCATCTAATCTATTTATTCCTTTATCTCCTCTTGCTAATCGTTTTTTCAGGTTTGTCCCTCCACCACAGAATTGGTACCCGGGAATATGGAGTTCCATGGGCAGTAAATCAATTGTTTTATTAATTACGGAACCCAATATACCAGATCCCAACTTCTTTTTCATTGACCTCTTCTTTTTCTGAATATTTTTTCTATTCATTTTTATATAGATAATTTTTCTCATACCATCTTTTAAATGAAGAATTATAGATGGAGAGACCCTTTACAGCCTCTCTATAGTTGGTAAGTAATTGTGGATCTGTCATGTGTTTCCACTGTTGTCTAATATCAATGTTTGGTAAGTAGAAATCTTTAACTGTATCTATTTGTTGTGCAAGAGTAATGGCATTTTAAAATAAGTTTATCATCTCTTCTCTCTCCAAGTCCAGTGTCTCTTTTCTACTCAAATGTCGACCAAATTTATCAATAGTCATGCTTGTTTTTATTATAATTCATGTTTATAGATGAATTTACTCTCAAACCATGCTCTAAAAAACCATGGATTTTCAGTTTCCTCTGAATATTTTCTATACTGATCAAATAGGTTTGGATCTGTCATTGCTCGCCACTGATTAATGTTGTTGAGATCAACTCTTGGAAGGTGGTGTGCTGCAAGTGGTATCAATTGTAGGATATCAATTAAATTTTGCACCAACTGTTTCAATTCTTCATTGATATTTGCTCTTCTACTTGCATACAAATGTCGTCCAAATTTATCAATAGTCATTTTTATAATACTAGATTACCACCTATAATGATACCGATTTCACGTAATTCTTCAATTATTGATGCAATTTCTGAATCATGACCGGTGTGTCCAGCAAGTTTTGAATTAATCAACAATTCCAATCTTTCACACAATTCATTTGGATTATCCCAATAGGTGTAGACGTTGCTGTTAGGTGTGGTTTCAATTTGCATATCATAACCACTACCCAGCTTTTGTTCAACTCCTTTAACACGTTTAGGTGGAAATAAATCTTTAATTATGCGAGTGTATTTAAAACTGGTATTTCTTTTCACACGTCCCAATGCATCAAGATGAACTCCAGTTAGTTCAAGTATACGTTTGTAGTCGACAAGATCACCTTTCCTATAGATGAATGTATCTGGAATTGCTTTGAATAGCAGCTCTAGTAGACCGTGTGTAAGCGGGAATGATTTATTACCATCAATAATGATTTTTTTATCGTCAAACTTGATAACTTTGTTTCCAATTTGCCATTCATTGATTGTGGGATTGAAGTGAACTCCATACAGATTTTGACCTTTTGTTGTTCTCATAAAATTATCAATGTATGTATCTATACGTTTTCTAGATGCAAATTTCCGACTAGACTCTCTACTGTCTCTTCTACTACTTTCATCTAAATTACTGGGAACATTGGAGGTGTCTAAATTTGAAACATTGGAAGAATCGAAAATGTTTGTTGTATCTAAATTAGAGGTATCTAAATTAGAAGCATCTAAATTAGTAGAGTCTAGAATGGGGTAGTCTTCCTCCTCTACCTCCCCCTCCTCTACCTCTTCCTCATCCTCCTCCTCCTCTTTCATTTCCTGTTTAACATCAAATTGTTGTTGTTGTTTAAATTGATTCAATGATTCGGTAATTGGTTTATATTGTTTCTGTAAATTTTCTTCTTCACTAATTGCATCATACGATAATTCTCGATGTTTTCGGCGTATAGAGTCACGCAGCTGTTTTATATTATTCTTGATGGCTGTCAATTCTTTTAGATCCTTTTTCAATATCATTTTTATAATAGGATAAATTTATCAAATCCAACTCTGTATCTCCCATTATCCAGTCCACAATCTTTGTTTATGACTAGAAAATTATTATTATTATTCCATGCTTGAGCACACATTCTACTGAATTCATCCCTACTCAAATCTGGATATACATGATCATGATATATGTGTTGTAGATTACGATCATCCTGTTTGAATATAACAATCAAATTACTGTTGTCTCTAATCAGTTGTTTAGGAATACTAGAGTACGTTTGACAAATGTAGAAACTATCGATGTTGTTGTGTCTACCCATACTGAAATAGTCTCGAATATTCTGTTGTTTTTCCATACAAATATCATCGAAAATCATAACTGAATTGGTGTGTGCATCGTTTGGGTGTGGTATTTCTTCATTATGCTGGTACAAATTGAATCCGACCTCGGCTACTTGACTCATAATTTCCTTGAGAAGTTGATACTTGTCTTGCTGGTGAGATTTGGTGAATACATATAAATGTGAAAACTTGACACCATTCTCGGCAAATAATAAATTAAAAACAGTATTTGTTTTTCCAACATTGGACGGCCCACACACAATACATCTTACACTATTTGGTAGAAGCACACTGTGTCTTATTTGTTGGTTTTTATTTAAATACTTGTCAAAGTTAATCAGTGGCAGTTTTGATTTGTGCTGTTTTAGCTTCATTTTTTTAATGTATTATTATCAATCCATGAATTGTATTTCGAATCAAAACCCAACCATTTCACATACAATTTATTACCTTTCTTCTTTAGCACTCTTTCAATAAGATACACATCGGGGTACTTGGTTTTCTTCATTTCATACTCATAGAATGCACCCTTGATAATTTTATTGTTATCATCTTTGAGGTGATAGGTGAAGGGAATGCTTGGTAGTACATTGTGTACAGTGAAAATCTCATTAGTATAGTTTGGTAGGTATCCTTTATCAAATATTCGCTTGTAACGAGTGATTCGAACCTTATCACCGATTTTAAACTTTTGCTTTTTAAGTTTGAAGGAACGCAGGGTAGCCTTATCAATATTCATCAGTACATACTTTTCATTTTCAGTATTCACCTCACTCGGTTTCATGCGAGTGGTTCGATGAACGGTGTTATTGTATTTGTCTAACAGTTTAGGAAGTAGGTTCAACCATTTATAATTTCCCTGTACAGTGAATTCACGAAACATGTGCTCTTTCAGGGTCCTATTGAAACGTTCACAGATTGCCGCCTTCTTATTACTGAAAGTACTGTAGTGATTGATATTGTACATTTTAAAGAGTTTTTGAACAGTAGCATTGTAGAACTCTTTACCAGCATCAGTTTGAAAATTCTTTATCTTATTCTGTTCAAGTATTGGTTTGAGGGCGTTTGCCACATCATTACCCGATTTACTTTTCAATGGTATTGCAAATGCGAATTTACTAAAACAATTTATTACTGTCAGTATGAATTTGAAATTTCTATTGATGGTACTGTAGTTTGACATATCAACAAGATCGGCCTGGTACAGATCTGTTACGCCTTTGATTTCTGTATGACGTGTGGGAAAATTGTGTCTAACATTTGCATGTAATTCTTGAGCAAGTCCTTCTCTTGTATTCATTTTTTATATCAGTGTTTTATACTAGAGTTAGATCTCCGCTATAACCACCATTTAAACCACCGTTAAACTGAGTCAGAATCGGTACTGCTTTTAGTGTAATGACCCAAAAATTATTTTTTGATTCAATAAATTATACTATTGAAATTCTATTATTCTCCCCAATTATTAATGGTAGGTTTGGTTAAGCTGGCGGGTCTAGTTGGGTTGGAAAGAGCGTGGGAAAAAATGTGTAAGCGTGGGAAAATCTTTATTTTCCAATTAATTATCATCGGAAAATGGTGTTCGATACATGAATTTGGGGTGCCTTTAAAAGCCGAACAAGATGGCACCGTCCAATTCAATTTATCTTAAGCGGTTGAAAAGTTCAAATTTTTTCGTGATTTTTAACTCCTGTGAAAATGGGAATTTTCGAGATGTAATAGATTGTGCTGATTGGAATTTGACTTACCTATTCCAGGTTGAATTAGGTTTGGATAGTTGACTTAGGTTAACCTTAAATTTAAGGTTAAAGAAAACAGGCCTGGAACTCCCACCACTTTTAGCGAGGCGACCACACCCAAAATTTATATTATTTTTTTTCCAATTAATTATTATCGGAAATTTGTATTTGATACATGAATTTGAGGTGCCTTAAAATGCTGAACAAGATGGCGTCTTCAAATTAAAATTCCCTTCAGGGGTTGAAAAGTTCAAATTTTTTCGTGAATTTTAGCTCCCGTGAAAATGGGAATTTTTGAGATCGGATAGATTGCGTTGATTCTACTTGAACTTATCTATTTCAGGTTAAATTAGGTTTGATTGGATTCGTTTAGGTCAACCTTAAATTCAAGGTTAAAGAAAAACTGGCCTGGAACTCCCACCCTGCCCTACTAATAGCAATTAATGGAATTCGAAATTAATAAATTCTGTTTATGTATATTTGTCAGTTTATTCAATTGTCAGTCACTTCAAACTAACTTGTGAGATACGAGCCGATATGGCCAAGTTGAAAATGAATGCTCCTGTGCAGAAAGGTCTCCATGGTCTAGTGGTTAAGGCGCTCAACCGCAAATTGAGAGGTCCGTGGTTCGATTTCCGGTGGTGACTGATATTTTTGTACAGTAGCATTCATCGATTCCCATCAGCTTTTCAATGCTGTTGTCAATATCCGCCATTGCGGAAGTCTTCAGTATAAAGTAATAGCAATCAAAGGAATGCGAAATTAATAAAAATTCTGTTAATGTATATTTGTCAGTTTATTCAATTGTCAGTCACTTCAAACTTACTTATGAAATAAAGCTCACTGAAGTGAACATAGTTAGTAATCTATACTTGTATGGTCGTTGCTCATGAATGATAGAATAAAACCGCCAAAACTAGGGCATTGTCGTTGTGTGCGTAACATTGACTAGATGTACATGAATATGTTTGCTGTATCGTTTTCCGTATCCTTATGGCTTAATAATTATACCATTCAGTAATAAGACAAGTTAGGCAACTATGGCTGGACTGCCGTGTTGAGTCGGTTGTGATATCGTGTCTGTAATTAAATGTATTTTCTGTAATAAATTGAAGTGTTACAGTTGTTAAACAGGTTTCAGTATTTTTTATTAATAGTATGTGTCATGGTATAGTGTCATTTTGAAGCTGAAGTAATGTGAGTATCTATTTTTTCCTACTTATTGGTCACAGATTTTGTGTGAAGGTTAGGTTTCGTGAATTAGCTGGTGATTTTCAATAGGAGCTATCGAAGTATATAGTACGGTAGCTATAGTAGTGCTATAGTTGCTTGTTGTTCTATGGCTGGCTGAAGTTTCATTCTGATAACGGTCTTTTGAGGCTGACTGTGGATAAGCTCAATTCTGTTCTGATTATTTGGTTGTTTTTATGGTTCCTAGTTTTATCTCTAATAGTATCTTGAACAAGGTGTTCTTCTTATCTGAAATCTCAGTCCTTACATTGAATAATTATTGTTAATTCGTTTTCGCGATAGGGCCTACTTGTTTATCTTAGTGCATGACCTACTCCAGGCTATTTGTTTAAAAAAATATATATATACATAATATATATATAATTTCACAATGTCTGATGATTTGAGGCTGTTCAAAACAAGGAGGGGTAATGTTGCGTTAAGCTTGAATGGTTACAGTTTTAGAAAGGATCGCACTATGAGTAATGGTAATATTTCTTGGCGTTGTTGCAAAATAGGGTGTCCAGCTACACTAAAAACCAACTCCAAGAAAAATGAGATAGTGACTCTAGGTAGTGCACACAATCATTCTCCTGCTGATAGTAGCTGTAGTCCCGCATCACAAAATATGTCCTATATATCACCTGTAGCTGTAGTGGATTGAGTTGTTGGCGACTTGCTTCCTGTATCTTCGCCATCCGCTTTGAATATGTCTGAGTGTGAGGGAGAGGAAAGTAGTATAGTTTCAAATAGACGTGATATAGCTGTAAATACTCCATCTGTGAGAACCGTCCCACTTCAAAATAGCTCTTTAGATATTCGATCAATAGAGTTGTTGCAACAGAGGGACGATTTAATTGAATTTTCAAAAACTTTGCATGACCAAGTAGACAAACTGAAGCAACAAATTGAGGTACAACGCTCAGAATTTGATGCCACACTTGATCGGCTGACGCAGAAAGGCTCTGATCTCCGTGCACAGATGCAGTCTATGACAGTTTCGATTAGCGTTTTAGAAGCAGACAATCTTTCTCAACTATCCGAAAATAAAAGCCTTAAAATGGAATGCAGTAGATATCAGGTATTATACGACGAGTTATTTGCTAGAGCTCAATCCACTGAGAGTTCAACAGAGTTGAGAAATGAGTGTGGAAAAAAGAAGACCAAAAATGAAAGGTATATAATTACTTGTCGTGAAAAAAAAGGTGAGGTCAAAGATGCGCGGGCGGAATGTGAGCGGAAGGGGGATAAGCTGGTGAAGATTGCTGGTGGCTTCGGTGAGAGACAGTTATCCTACAATGGGGCTAGTACCAGGGTGAAGATCGGGGCTCCTTCAACCGCTGAGGGGGTTTCAAGAATAAATATTTTCTCTGATAGCAATGGTCGTTTTGTCTCTTCAATCATTAAAAATCAGGTTGGTTTGGCTACAAGCGTAATAGGCAATGTGTATCCGAGTGCTCCAATGGAGTTTGTATTGGATTGCTTACTGACGAGTCGGGAGATTGCTAGTTATTCAAGGGACGATTATGTTGTTTTGCTGGCTGGAACCAATGACATTGATGTGGATTTAAAACATCAAACAATAGGCCACCTCATCGCTCAGCTTAGTGAGGCAATGGATTCTCTGGTCCATACTAACTTGGTATTGTGTACGCTGCCATATAGACACGATCTTCCTGTAGGGTCGCCTGTTCATGCACTGGTTAGAGAGATCAACAGTGAGATAGAAAAACTCGCTTGCAATAACAGCCTTGCAATAATTAAGCTCCATAACTTTCCCAGAAGGCTTCATACAACACATGGACTTCATATGAATTTTTGGGGGAAAAAATACTTATCCAGGAAACTATTGGATGTTTTCGAATCAGAATTTAGTGTGCCAGGTAATATATCCAATTTCGTTTCTTGTAATGCCCTAAATGTTTCGCTATCCTCTTTCTTGAGTACAAGCACTCATCTTGACTTGACGGGATCGACAGAAGGAGATAAGGAAACACCAGAGAGTGAATCGCCCAAGAGTTCAGAAATAATTTTTTTAGAACTGAAAATGAGCGGGACCTTTCTAATAATCAGCGAATGAGTAATAAAAGTGATGATAACGTTTTATTTATTATGAATTTAAATATCCAGGGAGCTGCTAATAAACTTGATGATCTTGAACAGTTACTTGTCTACCCAGTAGATCCATTGGTTGTTACTCTGTCTGAGCATTGGTTGACCTCAGATAATATTCCCATTCTCAATACTCTCTCTAAGTATCAGTTAGCTTCACATTACTGCAGGAAAAATAAAAATAGAGGAGGAGTCTGTCTACTATTGCGGAAAAATCTGGAATATAGAACCCGTGATGATATAAATGCTCTTGCAATTGAGAATATATTTGAATGTACTGCAATAGAATTTAATATAAAGTATAAAGGTATATACCAGCTTGCTCTGATTGTAGTAATATATAGAACTCCTAATAGTGATATCAAACTTTTCCTCAACACGTATGAGCATTTACTTGCCCATGTCTCTAAGGATAGTAGAAATAGGAAAATCTTTCTTTGTGGGGATTTTAACATTGATTTGCTTGGGGAATCATCTAACAAGATCGAATTTGTTAATCTCACAAATTCTAACAATTTTAATTTTGTGACAACAGTGCCGACTAGAGTGACAGCTAAGACTGCCACTTGCATTGATAATGTCATAACAAATAATAGCTTAGAGGATATTGACTGTGATACAGTGGATTTGGGAATATCAGATCACCTCGCCCTGATTGTTCAGCTGAAACCGAAATGTGTACTCCATAGCACAACTTACACATCAAAGCGTATAATAAACGAGTCTTCAATTAGAACATTTATTAACTTAATGAGCAATATAAACTGGGAATCTTGTTTCAATACTTCTTCAGCAGAGACTGCATTTAACTGTTTTTTCTCTAAATTTCATTCGGCCTTCTTAACTGCTTTCCCAATAAGATTTTTCAAGGTAAAAAAATCCCATAATAGAAAACATTGGATGACTCAAGGAATTAGAGTGTCATGTGCTAGGAAGAGGAAGCTATTCATGGAGGCAAAAACCAATAGAGACCCAATTTTTCTACTCTATTTTCAGAGGTACAGGAGGATTCTTAAAAGAGTTATTTCTCTAGCTAACCCAGCCAGCACATTCACATATAATTTACGTATATTATACAAAAGTCTTATGTGAATGAATCATAAATTTCACATACATGAAGCATAAATTTTACATACATTTTACATACAAATGTCACCTCTTTTTATGTAAATGATACGTAAAATTTAGGTCTATACATATGTATGATTTATGTAGTATATACATAAAATTTTATCTCAAATTTCTGATTAATGTACGTAATTTCTTTATAAATGCTATGTAAATTTGAGGTCCATACATATATGTATGATTTATGTAGTATGTACATAAAATTTTATCTCAAATTTCTGATAAATATATATGTAGTTTCTTTATAAATTATACATAAATTTGAGGTCTATACAACATATAATTAACATAATATTTATATAGAATTTAATCTAAATTGTCAGATAAATATACATACATTTTCTGAAAAGGCTTTTATAAAAGCTATCACAAATGCTTTTCAGAAAATTAATGTATAGTGGGTACTAGTAAACACATACAAATAGCATTATACTAAAAAACATAAATTCTATAGAATGAACTGTTCAAAACATCCAACAGAATTCAAGTTGTACCTTATATTTATTATTTAAGTTCAACCAGCAATTAGGTGGTTCGGAACCCACCTGAAACTGTAGGTCCAACTCATAAATCACCATCATCTAACACATTACCCACGCACAGGTCTCAGACCTATGTGGGCTTCATCCTCAAAAAAAAAAAATCATGCATGCTTTTTTGGTAATAGATATATAGGCCTACATACTGAAAATGCATATATATTTACTGTATATGTATGTGAATTTGAAAAATTCAAAGTCATTTTCAGATAAATACAGTATTGTTTTATATATGAAATGTTACACCATCAAATACTTCCCATTTCCTCTTGAATACCAGCTAACAGAGCTTTGAATTTTTTCTTATATTTCAACAAAATATGATTATGATCCAACTGTACTCACTACTTTAATGATAGCATTTGTTTTTTTTTTCTTTTTTGACACACTAGTTCTGAGACTTGAAAAATTAGTGGGGAGTTTATCCAGAAAAAAAGACTGTTTTATGATAATACATATTTATTTTTCTAGTTACCTAACAGGGTAGCTATTTATACAATCATTACACATATTTTTCAAGTAGTAGCCGTTTTTTTTTAGAATATCTTGTTGAAGATTGTCAGAACCACTCCTGAACTTAAGTCTCAAACTTCTTCATGGGGAATGACCCTTGATGGACACTAATCATCATTCCTGTGGAAAAACAAAAATATATATTGACTGGAGTCAGTTTAGTTGACATGCACAAAACCTATCCATAAATTGAATGTTACAAAGTGCTAGCAACCTATCTCTATGGATTGATATGATTTAGACAAATGCCTGCATAAAATGTGTGTCTGTAGCCAATTAGCTAGCATAACAGACTTTGGGACCAAGCTATGGAGAGGGTTTGAAATGAAGCATTAAACTCATTAATTCACACCAGTATACTATACTATTTGCTTGTACTGAATCTCCCTTATTCTGTTCAATAAGTTCGTCATAGATGCTGTACAAAAAGAATCTTCTAATCCTAAAAAAATGTCAGCTAGGGGTATGGGGATGGTTTATGTATGCATCATGGTTATATTTTAGTTGGTTGTTCAAGGTTATAGAGAAAAAGGAATTAATTCTGCCTGTCATTGAATTTTTAATTTGTTAGCTCATATGCAGGTTGTGCAATACTCTGCCAATTCAGAGCATGCACTTCCCTCAATGTTAACATAACAAGGTTATCATGGACCAAAGAATATGAGCAGTTCTTCAGAATTTACAGGAACAACAGATAGCGTTTTAGTAGTTTAAAAATACTTTGTAAATCAAGAGTTTCCATTAGTATTTATATCTTGCTTCTTCATAGATAAGATGCATATGAGCCACTTTCAAGTTGTACAGGCATACAGTTCAAAACCCCTTTTCCATGACACCATAATAACAAGAAAGTTCGAAGTTACTGACAATTGAACAAACTGACGAATTTACTTAAACAGAATTTATCAATTTCGAATTCCTTTAGGTGCTATTAGTTTATACTGAAGACTTCCGCAAAGTTTTGTAGTTGTACAGAAATATCAGTCACCACCGGGAATCTAACCAAAGTAGACTTTGCGGAAGTCTTCAATATAAACTAATAGCACCTAAAGGAATTCGAAATTAATAAATTCTGTTTAAGTAAATTCGTCAGTTTGTTCAATTGTCAGTAACTTTGAACTTTCTTGTGAGATACGAGCCGATATGGCCAAGTGAAAATGAATGCTGCTGTGCAGAAAGGTCTCCATGGTCTAGTGGTTAAGGCGCCCGACCGGCAATTGGGAGGTCCGTGGTTCGATTCCCGGTGACTGATATTTTTGTACAGTAGCATTCATCGATTTCCATCAGCTACTGAATACTGTTGTCAATATCCGCCATTGCGGAAGTCTTCAGTATAAACTAATAGCACCTAAAGGAATTCGAAATTAATAAATTCTGTTTACCATAATAACATTAACTCATAATAAAAGTGGTATTTTTCTGACAACAGCTTTAAAAAATATTTATTCAAGAAACAAATCCTTGAAGCTTAAATCAAGTCCACTTACTTTTCATCACATCTACAACTGCCATGTTGCAGTTTCTTCTCCCCTCTTCTGCCTTCCCAGCTGAATTGGATGGCAACGTTGTGCGGAGCGGCTCAGGGCCACCTTTGTTGGATGAACAATGACGTCCTTACTTAGCCGCCCAACGCGCAGGAGCAGCCCAATCGATGTCACTACATAAGCATTGCTCATGAAGCGGCTGATGCAATGCCTCCTAGAGGTTGATGCCGCTCATCAATGTAGATGCTCGTCTGCAGTAGTAGTATATTGGTAGTAATAAATAATATTTTTAAATTTAAAGATATTAATTTGGTGGAAATTTTTGTATATACAAAATTGAATCCCGTCAAATTTGTTATTCAGTAACATCCATTTTCAAACTGTTCATTAACAAGAATAAGTTACTGTTCTCAATAATTTTCGCATTGTATGAGTTCAAACTCATTGCAGAAGTTTAAACTGAAGATTTCCTGGTTGTTGGACTGAAAAATTATTGTATGTTTAGGTGAATGTGCTGAAGATATTCTAAGGTTTTCTCTAAAGGCAGGTTTTCTCTAAACTTGAAATGAATCAATAATGATTTTTACAGATTTTTTTAAGAAGCAAAGAAAAAGTGAAAACTTCTAACATGGAAAATTTAATTTGAAAATCATTTGCTGTAGAAGTGATTGATGTAAGGTTATGATTAATACACTTGTAGGTGCGACTCTGCAGTGAAATTTAAAAAAAAAATGATTTGAAATAGTAATTCACATTGAAGTTTTAAAATTTGTGTTTCAGTTTTCACAGAAAGATCTGATTCTAATGCTAGTGCTGTTTTTAATCCTTGATTTCCAGATGCCAATCGGAAATCGTTGATGATGGCAGAAAATATTTGTTATATGAATGTTTGTGACCCCAGACCTAGACTACTTCTTCTTTATATGGTCTAATTAGATTAAAAAATAGCAATAACTGTAAATCACTAAAAATTCTCTGATGAACTTATTCACTTTCAGCACAATCTTAGAATCTATTTGTAGTCGCTAAGTATGATATTAAATACGTTTTATCATTTCTAAGCTCCAAATCATTTATTTTACTATTTCTAGCATTTCAACTTTTATTCCATTGTATTTATTGGTTTACTCATTGAAGAATACGAATTTTATCTTATTCAAACACTAAAATGAATGAACAAACAAAAAACTTACAAAACAAGGAACAAAATGAAAACCTGGAAGGTTTGATGGCTGGTCAATGGTTGCAAACAACATTGGTTGAGTTCATAGGAGCCTCACTTTTTACCGGTAAATGAAATTTCACTTTGGCATCAGCTGTGAGCAATGCTTATGTAGTGACGTCGATTTATCTTATATATGGCTGCTATATATTTATCTTATATTTATTTATGGCTGCTCCTGCGCGTTGGGCGGCTAAGTAACGACGTCATTGTTCATCCAACAAAGGTGGCCCTGAGCCGCTCCCAACGTTGTGTCACCATCCTCTGGAGAATCCTCCTTATGTGATCTTCGAGGTTAACATCTCTTTAAAGAAAGCAGCCTGTAAACAACATTCAAAATTAGGTATTAGAAGGAAGTAATATTACAAGCAATATGGCAGGAAACAATTGAATGTTAAGCCTACCAATTAAACAATACAGGATATGTCTACTGAAAAGCAATCTAACTTGGTGATTTTTGGTGACCTATTCATGAAAAAAAGAACTTTCTGACTAGAAAATGACCATCATGGCCTATTGAAGGCAAACCATGTTGGATATACATCATCACAATTATATGCTGTCTTAACTAACCAAACATGAAGATACTAATCTATACATTGTAATTCTATCAATAAGGTATCCAGAAACAATACTGGTTAGAAATTATTGCATTCAAGTAGAATCGTCTACATTTTCCATAACTGTTTCAAATCAAGTGGTTTTTATTTCTAACCTTTGTTAGAATTAAAATATAATTATTCTGCTTTTATAAAAGCTTTTTTTATATAGCTTTATATATAAAGTCACTCAGCCGTTTTTGGGAGAAATCAATAATAGCTGGAAATTAATTCTGGTTGTTATTCATTTATTGAGCAGATAACCCATTATTAAAGGTCTTGAACTGTTTTCTGATGCTTTATTGTGGCATTACAGCATGTAAATTGGTACCTACACATAGTTTTTGAACATTTGTCTGTAATACTTGGAAAGAGTTTTACAGTTGAAATTGTCCTTTTGCACCTTAATTTTAACTGAAGTTTCATTTAAAAATAGTTTTAGCCAATAGCATTTCAATTAGCTGTGAAAAAAGTGTGCCCATACTCAGAATAAAATGACAAATTATATGAAACCAGAAATTTGAAAAATATTTTCAAGTTAAGCCCCCCATCAGCTGCAATTTAAGCCGAGCTGGTAATAACAAAAAATGAAAGATGTTTACATGGATTCTTACAGAATCATTACTTTCAAATCACTAATTACTTCTTACCTGAGTAAGCCTAAATAAATTGAATTTAGAAAGAAATCTACTTATTCTTTTTTTGGATTTATGTTCCAATGACTGTTCGATTTCTAGAAAGTCCTCCAATTCTTAGCAAGGAGGTTTGCTTTGGAGTTCACTCATTTCTATGGTTTGATCATCAATAATATTGCACTTTCTTTCATGTTCCCTTTAACCAAATCCAGATGAACTAGTAATTTTTTGGTCCAACACATTTTAGCTTCATGGGGAAAATGTCTTGCTATCTATTACACACATAAATTGGGTTAAAGCATTATAAGAAGAACTTGTAAGAACTTACCAAAAGGATTTATTCAAATTTCTTAAAGTGAAAACTTTCTAACCTATAAAACTGCCCAAGAAAGATAAAGTGGGTAACCTGAACACTCAATAAATTAAATTCAAAGTTGTACTAACCTGTTTTTGTAATCCTTGGAATTGTTTCCAAATTGTGTTCTATTTGTATCAAAACGATATAATTTCAAGGATATAAATTTTCACTAGACAAAGAGAACAACAAACAACCACCAAAAACTTCACGTGCGGCGTGCCTAACAGAAAACAGAGTCAGAGAGAACAACGAACAACCGCCAAAAAGTTTGATACGTATCGATGTATGAAACAATCGATAATTTTCTAATCGATGTTCATGAGCCTTGATTAATAGAGCATCGATTATTATACATCAAATTTAGTGGAATTCTGATTATTTACTTTTATAGGAAAATATCAAGTCTAACCTTGAATCATAGAAGAATGAATAGTTATGAAATAAATTAAAAGAGTTTACCAATAGATATAATATTACTCATCACGTTTTCGCAACAATATTGGCGTATCGATAAATTACTTGGTGAAAATGATCGATATTTTGTAGCTCGATACACATCCTCAAACTTCAGAAAGGGACTTTTTCCAAAAAAATGCATAGGATCATTTTTGTAGAGACTTTTGTCAGCTTCAACAGAAGAAAAAAATTCTTTGAGTTATCGATACTGAATTATAATAAAAAACTGAAAAATTGTACCTTTCCACCCCCCTCCAACAATGTGTTCAACTCCACCATTGGGTACTTTTGGTTATTACCCAAGGTTAGAGAAGATTATTGGTGAAAAAATAATTTTTCTATCAATAATTATTGTTCCTCTTGACGACCACATTTTTGTCTAATTTGACTGGGCTAGGGTACTGGTATATAAAATGAAGTTGGAGTTTGTATCTACGAATAGAGGAGGGATATTTGCGAATAATCTGTACAATTTATGTATAATTTATGTGAATTTTGCAAACAATTTTTACATAAAATATACATAGTATGTACATTAGCATATCTCTGTTTTTAAAATTCGAATTGATCAATTATAGAAATGGGCTTTCAATAAATATATCTACTGTTAATTCGATTTTGCATTCCAGATTGTTTAACAACAAATTTACGAATTATTACTTACGTGAATATTGTACGTAAATATTACATAAATTTTACATTAGATATTTATCATTTACATATGGACCTAGAATTTACGTAAAAAATATGTTAAGTGCTGACTGGGAAACAGCGAAGTAATGAGGACTTCATTCATAAATCCTCCAATATAAACGCTGGTACATGGGCAGTTGTTAGGAATGAGCTAGGCTTACAAAAAAAGGATCTCACCAATATAGAATTAAATAGTGAGAACAATGTGGTTTCTGATCCCAGTATTGTAGCTTCGCTGTTTAATGATCATTTCCTCCAGTCAAATGATGATGTTTCTGGGCAAAGGTCGTGGAGGGATAGTATGAGGCTCCTTAAAAATTCTCAGAGACAGGAAAACTCATTCTGCTTCAGGGAGTTGAGGGCTATTGAGCTACAAAAAATTATTTTAGGCTTGAGAAATACTAAATCGGCTGGGTGGGATGACATTCCAAGTGCAGTCATAAAAGCGGTATGTCCTATAATATTAGAACCTCTGAGACATGCTGTAAATCTGAGCTTGTCAAGTGGCGAATTCCCAGGCAAACTCAAGTTTGCTATAATTTAACCACTCTACAAGAAGGAGGATATCAAAGATGTTAAAAACTATCGTCCTGTGGCCCTTCTGACCATTTTTTCTAAAATCTTTGAGAGGGCTGCATTCAACCAGGTCATCAGATTTCTGGAGGGCCATTGCATATTACATGAGAGGCAGTTTGGTTTCCGTAAGAATCACTCAACTAAATCTGCAATCTTTGAAATGGTTACTGGAGTGTTGAGGGCACTGGATGGATCTCAGAGTGCTCTTGGTCTCTTTTGTGACCTGTCAAGGGCCTTTGACATGGTTGACCATGAGTTACTGTTGAGAAAATTGAATTTTTATGGATTTACTGGCAAATCATTGAGGTTCTTCAAATCTTATCTGTATGATAGATTTCAGGCAGGTAGACTGAAGACAGAAAATGGCTGTATGGTTACATCGGAGTGGAAGAGGACTTTATGTGGTGTTCCTCAGTGATCAATTCTAGGTCCAATCCTTTTTATTATTTTCATTAATGACCTACCTCACAGTGTTGACTCAGATCTGATTTTGTATGCCGATGATACTTCGGTGCTTATAGAAGACAAGAATGATTGTGAGGTACAAGGAAAGGCAGTCTGAGTACTGAACCAACTGAGTCACTGGTTCAGTTGCAATCATCTTAAGTTGAATCTGGCTAAAACAAATTTTGTAAAATTTTCTACAATTGGAGGTCCTACGGGTTTTGTTGAGAATATCTATTCTGGTAGGGGAGAATGTCATTCCTCAGGATTGAGTCGGTTTCTTGGAGTAGAGCTGCAGAAAAATATGAAGTGGGATACTCATCTGAGGGCGCTTGATATTAAATTATCTAGAGCTCTTTTTGCCTTAAGAACTATAGCGAGGGTTGCAAATGTCAGGACCTCTCTAGCTGTCTACCACGGCTATTTTTTGTCCCATATTCGCTACAGTATTATATTCTGGGATTGTAGTGAAACCAATATTCGGAAAATTTTTCGTAGACAGAAGAAAGCAATAAGGTTGATTGAGAGGGTGCACTCCCGAGTATCGTGTAGACCGATTTTTAAAAGGCAGAAACTTCTCACTGTACCGGCTCTTTATTTTTTTGAGATAGCCTCTTATGTTTATAAAAATAGGGGAAAATTTATGGAGGACAACCTTTCCCATAATTACAACACAAGACATAAGACAACAAATTTACAATATCCAACACACAGACTCACATTACTAGAAAGGGGACCACATTATGCTGGGCTTAAGGTTTTTAATTGCCTTCCAAATAAATTGAAAATTATCAATAGCTATAATGTGTTCATTGCAGCTTTAGAGGATTTGTTGATTGAAGGCTGTCCATACACAATAGGAGAATGCTACAGTTTGTTTTCAAATTCATTTTGACCCTATAAAATAGGAAATAATTGGAAATTTAGTAGAGATATTAGATAGGGTCCATTATAAAATGAATTTCTCGTATCCGGCTCAAAACACTCACATGTTTGAATTAACTTAATTATTATTGTTTTTTTTTTGTTTTTTTTTTGTCTATAAAATAAAATGAATAATGAACGACATATTTGATAATAGACTAACATAAGATAATTAATTATCTTGAATATTTTAAATATTAGGTTTTATTTCAGTCTTTGGTTGCAGCAGAATGAGATGCGACAAATCGCACAAAGATTATTTAAATGTAACGACACAGTGCTTGGGCTGGTGTTTTGCCAGATATAAATGTCCGATATTGTGGAAAATCTGTAAATCTGGCAACACACCTTGATTTCCATGGCTTTGTTGCGCTTGTCTTGGGGCATGACGAGATACGCGCGATGGTCCATGTTTAGCACTTAAAATAGAATTTAAAAAAAGGTTCCTTCATTTTTTTTAATAGTAATTTGACGACTGTACCTGCTGTAACCTAATGGCTATGTAACTGAAATTGCATTGACGTGTCATACACCGCTAGAGCTATGCTCATCATAATGCGGTTTCATGTGACAAAATAATAATAATAATAGCAATTAAAGGAATTCGAAATTAATAAATTCTGTTTATGTATATTTGTCAGTTTATTCAATTGTCAGTCACTTCACACTAACTTGTGAGATACGAGCCGATATGGCCAAGTTGAAAATGAATGCTCCTGTGCAGGAAGGTCTCCATGGTCTAGTGGTTAAGGCGCTCAACCGCAAATTGAGAGGTCCGTGGTTCGATTCCCGGTGGTGACTGATATTTTTGTACAGTAGCATTCATCGATTCCCATCAGCTTTTCAATGCTGTTGTCAATATCCGCCATTGCGGAAGTCTTCAGTATAAAGTAATAGCAATTAAAGGAATTCGAAATTAATAAATTCTGTTTATGTATATTTGTCAGTTTATTCAATTGTCAGTCACTCCAAACTAACTTGTGAGATACGAGCCGATATGGCCAAGTTGAAAATGAATGCTCCTGTGCAGAAAGGTCTCCATGGTCTAGTGGTTAAGGCGCTCAACCGCAAATTGAGAGGTCCGTGGTTCGAT
The DNA here is from genome assembly GCA_948455865.1 of Conomelus anceps. Lineage (NCBI taxonomy): Eukaryota > Metazoa > Arthropoda > Insecta > Hemiptera > Delphacidae > Conomelus > Conomelus anceps. The sequence continues at coordinate 43,254,596 of OX418221.1, forward strand.
TCCCGGTGGTGACTGATATTTTTGTACAGTAGCATTCATCGATTCCCATCAGCTTCTCAATGCTGTTGTCAATATCCGCCATTGCGGAAGTCTTCAGTATAAAGTAATAGCAATTAAAGGAGTTCGAAATTAATAAATTCTGTTTATGTATATTTGTCAGTTTATTCAATTGTCAGTCACTCCAAACTAACTTGTGAGATACGAGCCGATATGGCCAAGTTGAAAATGAATGCTCCTGTGCAGAAAGGTCTCCATGGTCTAGTGGTTAAGGCGCTCAACCGCAAATTGAGAGGTCCGTGGTTCGATTCCCGGTGGTGACTGGTATTTTTGTACAGTAGCATTCATCGATTCCCATCAGCTTTTCAATGCTGTTGTCAATATCCGCCATTGCGGAAGTCTTCAGTATAAAGTAATAGCAATTAAAGGAATTCGAAATTAATAAATTCTCTATTTTATTTGTTCTATTCAAAGTTTGACCCCATAATCTATCACCTATTTTTATTGCAAATGAATAAACCAAGCAGTGCAGTAAAATGTTTACAGTTTAGCATATTAAATGTGTAATCAATCATAACCAAAAGAATTTCAATTGTAAATTGAAATTAATCGTGATAAATTTCAATTATTGTTACTGTATAGGCCTATTATAATAATTTATTTGGAAAATCAAAATTTTATTCAATCATTTACTAATGAAACTTTGTACGTTCAATCATTTTTATTTTTCAGGGAGGTTTCTACTTCTTCCATCTATTGGATAGATATGCAGCTGGCTATTCAATGCTATTTGCAGTACTTTTCGAATCAATAGCTATTTCTTGGATTTATGGTTAGTAATTCATTAATATTATATTAGCAATAAAATACTAGACTACTATTAAACACTACTTAACAAACTCAGTAAAAATCTAATCTATTCGTTTTTGACGTTAATTGTTGTCCAATTTATATTTTGGAATTAGAAGAATATCTGAGCTACTTAAGATTGTAATTACATAAAATACTGAAGTTATTAGACTGTCTAATTTGGCCTTTATGATTCAAGTACAAGAGGGAGAAGAAGAGAAATACTAATAAAACATATTTTAAAACAAAAAAAGAAACCGACTTCAGTGAAATGATAAAATACTCACGTACTAAAAAGTTTAAAATAAAGTATTTACTTTAAACTGAGAAAATTTTAAATTTCATACAAGTAATCTTTTGAAGTCGGCGCCAAATATTTTATAAAGATGATAAGAAATTCTATCTAATATCAAAACTAACACTGTATTTTTTTGGAGGATGAAGCCCACATAGGTCTGAGAGTTTTGCGTGGGTAATGAATTGGATGATGGAGATTGATGAGTTGAACCTACAGTTCTAGGTGGGTTCCGAACCACCAGGAAGTGATTGATAAGAAATTCTATCTAACATCAAAATTAACACTGTATTTCAATTAAATTTGATTTACACTCACTTTTACAGTGTCAGTTTTGATATTAGATTGTTTAATTATTTCGTCATGGAAAACATCACAGAGTAATTCTGTTATATTTTAGAAGTTTATGGGAAATTTGGCGCCGACTTCAAAAGATTACTTGTATGAAATTTAAAATTTTCTGAGTTTAAAGTAAATACTTTATTTTAAACTTTTTAGTACGTGAGTATTTTATCATTTCACTGAAGTCGGTTTCTTTTTTTGTTTTAAAATATGTTTTATTTTAAGCTTTTTAGTTGAATTTTCAAACTTTGAAAACATGAAAAATTTCTTAAAGCCTACATTATGAAATATTTATCAAATTAGCAAGCCAATAATAATTAATTTATAACATCAAAAGTTAAGTAACTAAAAATCAACTTATAAGAAAAGATAAACTAAGGAAAATTCAACAACGTTTTATTTAATGTGGAATGTTGTATTTAGGAGAATTATAATAGCGAAAGGCTTCTTAAAAGTGAAATGGCTTTTGATTCATTTTGATGTGGTCCCTTTCAGAATATACCTACACTGAAATAGTAGGCCTATATTACGTTACAAGTGTGGAAAATATTGTGCTTACTGAAAATATGATAAGTAAACGCAGGAGATGAAGTTGAGTGCGGTATTATCATACGAGTATGGTAAACATCTTCCCGGACGAGTTATGTACTATATTTGTTGTGTTATGATTGAAACTAAATAACCTTATTCCTATGACTCAATAACATCAACTAAATTATTCACAATTTTCATATGAACATAATTATGGACAGAAATATTATATTCTTCTTATCCTCGATTCAAATTAAGTTCATGTGATTGGTCAAAAGAAGTCATTAAATACTTCTTTCACACTGAACCAGCTTTGGGTAACCGATGTCGTTTACCCGGCATAATTGCATTGCATCATATGATTTCGAAAACCGTCTAGATGTAAAGTGCTCCATATGATACAATGATCAGCCTGGTAAACGACACCGGTTATCCGATTGGCGGTTATGTGTGGAACTATCCTATTCAAACTTGATTGAAATGAACACATCGAAGAATGCTCCTTTTTGTTTAATATTGGGCTAAGTATTGGGCCGATCCTTGCGAAACTTGTATGGGACCACCGCTGAGCGATGCTCTTTCATTTAAAAAAAAAATTCATCGAAATCGGTTCAATATTGCTCAAATGATTGATGTACAAACATAAAAAAAAAACAGGTCGAATATAGTAAGATTAGTAACCTTGTTGTTTTTGGAAGTCGGTTAAAAAATAGAGACTATTAAATTGAAATCATGGAAAACATCACAGATATTAAATTGAATTTGTAGATAGCTTATTACTCATTCTTTTTTTTTTTTGCTGATGATGCCCACATGAGTCCAAGACTTGTGCGTGGGTAATGTAGTGAATGATTACACATAAATGCCTGACGGTGGAGTGGGATTCGAACCCACGACCGCTTAAACGACAGCAAGCTGAAGTTGCGACGCCCCAACCAACTGCGCTAAGCAGCCCGTCAATCGGGCAACCTGCTAGTAAATCATAATGGCTACAGTATTGTAGCTATACATGATAGCCGCGAGCCGTAGCAGGTATCTGTTCAATCAGAGAGATAAGCTGCGTTCTCGTATGTCCTGTTTGTAACGGTGACCGATTAGATCGGCCAGCAAAAAAGACACTGTTCTCTTCTGTAAAATCACTTCCCGGTGGTTCGGAACCCACCTAAAACTGTAGGTCCACTCATCAATCACCATCATCCAACTCATTACCCACGCACAGATCTCCGACCTATGTGGGCTTCATCCTAAAAAAAAAAAAAAAAAAAAAAATCACTTAAATCCATCGACCAACAACCCCTTAATAGTTCTTTTTTTTTATTTATTTTCTATTCTTCATTAAATTTTAATATTTTTTCATTTTATAGTAAAGTTACCTTTTTTTCCTCTTGCTGATCTAATTTTTAAATCTATTAAGAATAATTTTCTGAATTGTCAGAGTATTCATTTTCAATTTTCATTTTGCTTTCCAGGTGTTGAAAGGTTTTGCAACGACATAAAAGATATGATCGGTTTTGCTCCCGGTTACTACTGGAGAGTTTGCTGGCGTTTTGTTGCTCCGTTATTTCTTATGGTGAGTTGTAAAATAAATTGGTGCGGTACTATAAAGTGTAAATAAGTATTAAGGAAATAAAATAATAATGAGAAATAATATAGTATTAGCTAAATCATTATAATATAATGAACAAGATTCCAACACATTCCCAAAAGGTTTCAGTTCAATCACAACATAAGCTGTAGGCCTATATAATAATTTCATCTGTTATATTGTTCGTGATCTTGTGTTGAGAATATTAATTTTGAATACCTATAGGGTCTACTACTCATTCTGCTGTTCAGTTTCCAAGGGTTCAGGGATGAATGGAGGTTTTGAATGAAGGTAGGGAAAATATTCAGATTAAGTAATTTTTATAAAAGGGAAGAAAATGGAAGATTTTGAACAAATCTATCGCAGGATCCAATTTGTATTCTCATTTATCTATTGAATGGTGTAGCAATCAATTAAATTTGAGATTAAATAATATGATGATGGAGATCCATTTTGTTTCCACTAATATAATAAAAACTTAAAAAACACTTGAGTGGAAATTATGACTCACGTTATGGCGTGATGGCCGTTTCACTCTGTTGTCAAGAGAATCTTCAGACGACCCACAGTACACTCAGTGCAGGCCATAACGTGTGTCATAATTTTCACTTAAAAGTGTTTTTCAAGTTTTTATTTAATAATAATTGATATTTCTGCAACTTGTAACCAGGCGCGGCTCCACCAGGGGGGCGCTCGGACACTGTCCTCCCTGTCAATATGTGATAAATTGCATAATTATTGAGAATACAATAATTCCACTATATTTTATATTTTCCTCTTTTATTTGTATTTGACAAGAGGAAAGAGAGTGTGGAAGTCTGGAAATAGACAGTAAGATAGTTGAAAATGATCAGCCGCACCGCGGTACGAGAAGAGGTTTTCAGCGAGCCTTTATAACTATGTTGGGCATTGCTGGGACACTTCCTCTTGCGTCCGGCCAGTGCAGTGCTGCCATATCGAAAATGCTATTCAATGAAAAATTCTCTACGAGAGAAATGGCAACATGAGCCCGGCTGTAAAATACGCTCTTCGGCCGGCGGCCGCAGCTTCATTACGCATGCGCCAATCATGTGGCGCCAATTATCCTCAAAGTTTTTAGTAGAATTGAGGTTAGAATTCATTAGTTGTTTATCAATTATTGTGGATGCAGTAGTGGTACGTGGAATTTGTATTATTTTCTCAATCATCAAGTTGTCCATTCAAATGTGATTAATGTGAGCTGTGATTAGTATTAGTTGATTGTATTTAAAATAAATTCCGTGGATTATTTGAAAAATAACGTTTGTGATTTCAAAATGCGGTTGGCAGTAAAAAGGCCGGGTCCTCCAAAATTGTCCTGCATAATACCATCGCACAAAATCACTATACTATCGCACAAGATAAATTCCCTAGCAATGCTTTCAGTCGAGCGAAAATTAATTTCTTAATTTCTCAACTTCAATGAAGTTGTGATTGAACATTTTGCTTCTGCTAAAAACCGTAAAATTGAGCTAACTTTCAAATATTGTAGTTTAATCAAACTGTTGAAAACTTTCTGATGATATAGGCCTTTAAGTAGTGTAAATACATATTTTATTGTCCGATTGACTCTATATTTAGTGTGCCTCATATTCAGTTTTTGGACTGAGCCAATTAAAATGATGCCCCTTTTTAAAGTAAATGACAGAATTATAATGACGTTTATTTAGTAGGGAATTATTAATATCAATTGAATGAAACACTTGTGAAAGTAAGACTTAGTGAGAAGTAGGATAATCTTGTGATAAATCTGAGCATCTGCTTACAATCTGGATAATGTGCTGTATTCAGTGCCAGGTTTCAAGATGGAGCACTCATGCACTCTATTGATATGAATGGTGAGTGAGCCTACACATTAATTTTCCTATTTTTCACAATTACTGTACAATCGGTTTCTCAAAATAGCCTTTATTCAACAGTACATAGAGCCCATATTCAACTATATTTGCGGAGTTGTATGATGTGGGGGGGGGGGGGGGGTAGTGTCCTCCTGAAATTTCTCTGTCAGAGCCGCCACTGCTTGTAACCCAAACACAACAAGTTATTTCTAATACCAGTTATTATCTAATATAAAAACTGACACTGTATTTCTATTAAACTATTATTTCACTCACTTATACTGGAGATGCTGGAGGGATGCATTTCACTTTTGAAAAGGCTGACGGAGCTTCTTTACAGAAGTGAAATGCATCCCTTCAGAATCTCCAGTATAAGTGAGTGGAAGTAATATTTTAATAGAAGTGCAGTGTCAGATTTGATATTCGATTGTTCATCAAAGATTTAGTCATGGAAAACATCACACCATTTATTAGCAATCAATAAAAATGATCAACTTTTATCAGCAGAATTCTTGATCCAAATAATTCTGACGGATCAAATAATAAATTTGTCATGAAGATAATGACTTTTTTAATGAAATTTTAGTCCAAAAGCTTTGCTAATGCCAGGCTGTTGTATTTAGTTAACAGTAAGTCAATTTATTAGTTGATTGGTACACAAAATTGAAGGAAATAATTATTAGGCTACTTCAAAATTAAATACTCTGTAATCATTATCGTACTAACTTTTTATGGCAGGTAAATTTAACGACTTGCAATCAATTTTAATTGAAAATAGATAAATATTTACTCACGTAGGATGAAACGTTTTCAAATCATGATGATTCATTTTCAATCATTACATTTACTGCATTCACTAATTATTGGATTTAAAATTTAAAAAAGTATTGTATGAGAATATATTATTACAGGCTCTATATCTAAAATAACGCTGGCAACACTTAAATTTATCACTCACACTTTATTTACACAAATAATCACAACTCTCACTGATCAGTAATGTCTTACAGAAAAATGAGCAATTAAAAACAGATAAATCGATATTGTTCAACTAATAAAGAGAACTGTCAAAAATAAATCACTAAAATAAATAATGCACTGACTGCAAAACAAGTCTGTAATACAGTAATAGGCAAAAGAACTATCACTATAGAACTGTCAAAAGAATTATCACTACAGACAACGAAAATTCATTAGATAGTTTGTAATAGCACCAATGGGATTGCACTGTCTGTATCAACGGGAACTGTCACTACTGCCACTTATCACGACAAGTCTCAAACAAGACTGACTAGTTTTTATAAATGCGTTCACCTTAAATAGGTTTTTCAACAATCGAGAGAACTCTACATTTTTCTATTAACTTCTACTGATTTCTAAAATAAACAATGAAAGGCCTTCACAATATTTGATAAGACTCCATTAATTTCTAGCCAAACAACTAAAACATTCTACAAAGTACAAAGTAAACACAATGAAAGTGTCAAAGCAGAGTAATTAATTTCTTAGAAGTGAACATTTACATAGGAGATAACACAGAGAACCACTGTTTCTTCTTTCTCTCTATTCTCTCCAATTTCATATTCGCTACACTACCCCCACCTTGAGAGATTGTTCTGTCCCAGAACAGAAGCACTTATGTTAGTTTGAATCTGCTCTGGTTACTGGCTGGCTCCTCATTGGTCTTCCAAGGGTTGTAGATGCAGATGGTAATCTGGACACCAGTGGATTTGAACACCTCCTCCAGCATTGGCTTCACAATTGTCCAATCCAGGCCATCATATCCACTTCCAAGCCATGGTATGCCAAGTTTCCTTACTCCTAGTTGCTGCATTCTGTCCCTCAGCTGAAACAAGCAAGTCCACAATATGTCATATGATGCCTTCATCTCAGGCAGTCTCTTAGTCACCAGGTAGAAGAGATGTTGACCATGCCGCTGCAGATGAAGAACATTTCCTTCCTTGGGTCCATGTTGTTTCAGGTCTCCAACACCACCAAACTTCTTCCTGAAGACTGTAGCAATGCCTTGAGATTCCACTAAGTTGCTGGTGACACAATGCGCCAGTGCATACTCCTTGGGCAGGGTGAACAGATTCCTTTCACATGTCTGGATCACTTTCCCAACTGTTGTTGAACTGCGATCATCTGTAGACTTCTTTGGGGACAGAGTATGCTGAACCTGAGCTGCTTGTTCTTCCTTTGCCTTCTTACTGCCACCTTGGTCTGCTGTGATGATGTGCTACTCCTTATTCTTCCTGTTCCTGTTTGCTTCCTTAGCACTGTTGACATTTCCTTGCCAGGTTGGTTGCCCTTGTGTTGATTGCTTCTGGGACCTCACATGTTTCTGGCCAGGATCTTCCTTCTGTTTCTTCCCAAACTGGCTCCTCTCATTCAACCCAGAGATCACTGTAGTCCTCCTCACCAAACCCTCCTGGGACGTTTCTGCATTGGACTCCATTGAGAAACTGCCCACTTTCTTGTCACTGATTCCTAGTTGCTGGATGGCTGTTCCCTTCCTCCTGGTCTGCCTTTCCTTCTCACAAGTACAGCATTGAAACTCCTTCTTGGCCACTCCCAACTGTTCCAGAACTAATTCCACAACCTTCTGAATGGTGCTTGCTCCAATAGTCTCAGCACAGAGTCTCCTGGCACTGACTGCAAAACAGCTTCAAACTCCAATGCTTGGGCAAGAGCATCTCTCAGTGTCTTTGGTCTGGCTAATTTGACTGAAAGCTGGGTTTGTGTTGCCCTCAATCCACTCAGGAACCTTTCTACTGCTATACTTCCATATATGTTGTCATCAACAGAGGGATATGCATTCCTCACAACTTCCTTAGTAATAGCAAAGGTGATATTGTGGAAGGTATCCATAATGAAAAATGAGACGAAATTGTCACAACCACATTTATTAAAACTTCGAGAAACTAGTTTCGGTTGCTACACCATTATCAATCTCAATCAAACTCCGTTTGATTGAGATTGATAATTGTGTAACAACTGAAACTAGTTTCTTGAAGTTTTAATAAATGTGGTTGTGACAATTTCGTCTTATTTTTCATCATTCCTCACAAGTTTAGCAATAGCAGCCTCAAACTCCTGCAGTGATTCATTCTGTCCTTGAACTCTTGTGTTGAGTTGGAATCGATATAACTGCTCCAAGTGCTTGTTGCCAAACCTCATCTCCAAACGTTTCCACAGCTCACTGAAGTTCCACTTTGCAGCTGAAGGAATTGAATGAAGAATTGCTAGCGCTTCCCCTCTGAGATTCATCACCAAGACCCAGGCCTTTGTTGTGGACGACCAGCCATGGAACTTGGCTGCTGTCTCAAACAATGTTTGGTAGTCCTCCAGAGGTGTTTTTCCATCGTAGGTAGGCAGTCCAGTGTGCTGAGGTATAACTACTGGCTGTTTCTGGAGATCTTCCTCCTTAGCATCCATCATTGACTTTTTGAGATGACTACTTCAGGAAAACTTGAAGATTTACTTACTTCTTAGTTGCTGCTTGAAGTTCCAATGTCACACTCTAGCTGTTCAAGTCGATTTTCTAGGGTTTTCAAGTCTTCCTTCATTTTAGTGACTTCTTGATTCATAGAATCAGCAAGATTTTTCACCTTTTCTTCCATGGCTTCTTGTAATGAGTTAATATTTTCTTGAAGCTCGCCTTTCATAGATATCAAATTTTCCTGTAGTTTGTCTTCCAAGGATGAAATATTCTCTTGTAGCTTACCTTCCATTGATGTGATGTTTTGCTCCATGGCTGCCATGTTCTGCTGTATATTCTCCTGTAGCTTGCCCTCCATTGATGACATATTCTCCTGCATATCCTGAATATTTCCTTGTATTTCACCCTTCATGGATGCGAAGTTCTCCTGGAGCTAGCCCTTCATGGATGACATTAATTTTATATCTGGAGTCTCAAAGAGGTAGGCAGCTGAATCTTTGCCTTCCACCAATAATGCATCACGAAGACGGTCTTGTAGAGTAGACCTCTTTCCAGATATTTCAAGATCACGGTCCTCTAATTCACGTTTGAGATCGGCCACTTTTAAATCGCACAATGTAATTTTGCCAGCCATTTTTAATAAAACACAAAAAATCCCCAACTTCCGCCACCAATTGTTTTGGGTTCTATATCTAAAATAACGCTGGCAGCACTTGAATTTCTCACTCGCACTTTATTTACACAAATAATCACAACACTCACTGATCAGTAATATCTTACAGAAAAATGAGCAATTAAAAACAGATAAATCGATATTGTTCAACTAATAAAGAGAACTGTCAAAAATAAATCACTAAATGTCAAAAGGCTGATCTAATATCAAATAATAACTGTACAAAATAAACTGTTCAATGATATTCAAAAAGAAACGTCGAGGAAGAACAATTAACTCATGTAGTACAAGTCTGTAATACAGTAATAGGCAAAAGAACTATCACTATAGAACTGTCAAAAGAATTATCACTACAGACAACGAAAATTCATTAGATGGTTTGTAATAGCACCAATGGGATTGCACTGTCTGTATCAACGGGAACTGTCACTACTGCCACTTATCACGACAAGTCTCAAACAAGACTGACTAGTTTTTATAAATGCGTTCACCTTAAATAGGTTTTTCAACAATCGAGAGATCTCTACATTTTTCTATTAACTTCTACTGATTTCTAAAATAAACAATGAAAGGCCTTCACAATATTTGATAAGACTCCATTAATTTCTAGCCAAACAACTAAAACATTCTACAAAGTACAAAGTAAACACCATGAAAGTGTCAAAGCAGAGTAATTAATTTCTTAGAAGTGAACATTTACATAGGAGATAACACAGAGAACCACTGTTTCTTCTTTCTCTCTATTCTCTCCAATTTCATATTCGCTACACTACCCCCACCTTGAGAGATTGTTCTGTCCCAGAACAGAAGCACTTATGTTAGTTTGAATCTGCTCTGGTTACTGGCTGGCTCCTCATTGGTCTTCCAAGGGTTGTAGATGCAGATGGTAATCTGGACACCAGTGGATTTGAACACCTCCTCCAGCATTGGCTTCACAATTGTCCAATCCAGGCCATCATATCCACTTCCAAGCCATGGTATGCCAAGTTTCCTTACTCCTAGTTGCTGCATTCTGTCCCTCAGCTGAAACAAGCAAGTCCACAATATGTCATATGATGCCTTCATCTCAGGCAGTCTCTTAGTCACCAGGTAGAAGAGATGTTGACCATGCCGCTGCAGATGAAGAACATTTCCTTCCTTGGGTCCATGTTGTTTCAGGTCTCCAACACCACCAAACTTCTTCCTGAAGACTGTAGCAATGCCTTGAGATTCCACTAAGTTGCTGGTGACACAATGCGCCAGTGCATACTCCTTGGGCAGGGTGAACAGATTCCTTTCACATGTCTGGATCACTTTCCCAACTGTTGTTGAACTGCGATCATCTGTAGACTTCTTTGGGGACAGAGTATGCTGAACCTGAGCTGCTTGTTCTTCCTTTGCCTTCTTACTGCCACCTTGGTCTGCTGTGATGATGTGCTACTCCTTATTCTTCCTGTTCCTGTTTGCTTCCTTAGCACTGTTGACATTTCCTTGCCAGGTTGGTTGCCCTTGTGTTGATTGCTTCTGGGACCTCACATGTTTCTGGCCAGGATCTTCCTTCTGTTTCTTCCCAAACTGGCTCCTCTCATTCAACCCAGAGATCACTGTAGTCCTCCTCACCAAACCCTCCTGGGACGTTTCTGCATTGGACTCCATTGAGAAACTGCCCACTTTCTTGTCACTGATTCCTAGTTGCTGGATGGCTGTTCCCTTCCTCCTGGTCTGCCTTTCCTTCTCACAAGTACAGCATTGAAACTCCTTCTTGGCCACTCCCAACTGTTCCAGAACTAATTCCACAACCTTCTGAATGGTGCTTGCTCCAATAGTCTCAGCACAGAGTCTCCTGGCACTGACTGCAAAACAGCTTCAAACTCCAATGCTTGAGCAAGAGCATCTCTCAGTGTCTTTGGTCTGGCTAATTTGACTGAAAGCTGGGTTTGTGTTGCCCTCAATCCACTCAGGAACCTTTCTACTGCTATACTTCCATATATGTTGTCATCAACAGAGGGATATGCATTCCTCACAACTTCCTTAGTAATAGCAAAGGTGATATTGTGGAAGGTATCCATAATGAAAAATGAGACGAAATTGTCACAACCACATTTATTAAAACTTCGAGAAACTAGTTTCGGTTGCTACACCATTATCAATCTCAATCAAACTCCGTTTGATTGAGATTGATAATTGTGTAACAACTGAAACTAGTTTCTTGAAGTTTTAATAAATGTGGTTGTGACAATTTCGTCTTATTTTTCATCATTCCTCACAAGTTTAGCAATAGCAGCCTCAAACTCCTGCAGTGATTCATTCTGTCCTTGAACTCTTGTGTTGAGTTGGAATCGATATAACTGCTCCAAGTGCTTGTTGCCAAACCTCATCTCCAAACGTTTCCACAGCTCACTGAAGTTCCACTTTGCAGCTGAAGGAATTGAATGAAGAATTGCTAGCGCTTCCCCTCTGAGATTCATCACCAAGACCCAGGCCTTTGTTGTGGACGACCAGCCATGGAACTCGGCTGCTGTCTCAAACAATGTTTGGTAGTCCTCCAGAGGTGTTTTTCCATCGTAGGTAGGCAGTCCAGTGTGCTGAGGTATAACTACTGGCTGTTTCTGGAGATCTTCCTCCTTAGCATCCATCATTGACTTTTTGAGATGACTACTTCAGGAAAACTTGAAGATTTACTTACTTCTTAGTTGCTGCTTGAAGTTCCAATGTCACACTCTAGCTGTTCAAGTCGATTTTCTAGGGTTTTCAAGTCTTCCTTCATTTTAGTGACTTCTTGATTCATAGAATCAGCAAGATTTTTCACCTTTTCTTCCATGGCTTCTTGTAATGAGTTAATATTTTCTTGAAGCTCGCCTTTCATAGATATCAAATTTTCCTGTAGTTTGTCTTCCAAGGATGAAATATTCTCTTGTAGCTTACCTTCCATTGATGTGATGTTTTGCTCCATGGCTGCCATGTTCTGCTGTATATTCTCCTGTAGCTTGCCCTCCATTGATGACATATTCTCCTGCATATCCTGAATATTTCCTTGTATTTCACCCTTCATGGATGCGAAGTTCTCCTGGAGCTCGCCCTTCATGGATGACATTAATTTTATATCTGGAGTCTCAAAGAGGTAGGCAGCTGAATCTTTGCCTTCCACCAATAATGCATCACGAAGACGGTCTTGTAGAGTAGACTTCTTTCCAGATATTTCAAGATCACGGTCCTCTAATTCACGTTTGAGATCGGCCACTTTTAAATCGCACAATGTAATTTTGCCAGCCATTTTTAATAAAACACAAAAAATCCCCAACTTCCGCCACCAATTGTTTTGGGTTCTATATCTAAAATAACGCTGGCAGCACTTGAATTTCTCACTCGCACTTTATTTACACAAATAATCACAACACTCACTGATCAGTAATATCTTACAGAAAAATGAGCAATTAAAAACAGATAAATCGATATTGTTCAACTAATAAAGAGAACTGTCAAAAATAAATCACTAAATGTCAAAAGGCTGATCTAATATCAAATAATAACTGTACAAAATAAACTGTTCAATGATATTCAAAAAGAAACGTCGAGGAAGAACAATTAACTCATGTAGTACAAGTCTGTAATACAGTAATAGGCAAAAGAACTATCACTATAGAACTGTCAAAAGAATTATCACTACAGACAACGAAAATTCATTAGATGGTTTGTAATAGCACCAATGGGATTGCACTGTCTGTATCAACGGGAACTGTCACTACTGCCACTTATCACGACAAGTCTCAAACAAGACTGACTAGTTTTTATAAATGCGTTCACCTTAAATAGGTTTTTCAACAATCGAGAGATCTCTACATTTTTCTATTAACTTCTACTGATTTCTAAAATAAACAATGAAAGGCCTTCACAATATTTGATAAGACTCCATTGATTTCTAGCCAAACAACTAAAACATTCTACAAAGTACAAAGTAAACACCATGAAAGTGTCAAAGCAGAGTAATTAATTTCTTAGAAGTGAACATTTACATAGGAGATAACACAGAGAACCACTGTTTCTTCTTTCTCTCTATTCTCTCCAATTTCATATTCGCTACACTACCCCCACCTTGAGAGATTGTTCTGTCCCAGAACAGAAGCACTTATGTTAGTTTGAATCTGCTCTGGTTACTGGCTGGCTCCTCATTGGTCTTCCAAGGGTTGTAGATGCAGATGGTAATCTGGACACCAGTGGATTTGAACACCTCCTCCAGCATTGGCTTCACAATTGTCCAATCCAGGCCATCATATCCACTTCCAAGCCATGGTATGCCAAGTTTCCTTACTCCTAGTTGCTGCATTCTGTCCCTCAGCTGAAACAAGCAAGTCCACAATATGTCATATGATGCCTTCATCTCAGGCAGTCTCTTAGTCACCAGGTAGAAGAGATGTTGACCATGCCGCTGCAGATGAAGAACATTTCCTTCCTTGGGTCCATGTTGTTTCAGGTCTCCAACACCACCAAACTTCTTCCTGAAGACTGTAGCAATGCCTTGAGATTCCACTAAGTTGCTGGTGACACAATGCGCCAGTGCATACTCCTTGGGCAGGGTGAACAGATTCCTTTCACATGTCTGGATCACTTTCCCAACTGTTGTTGAACTGCGATCATCTGTAGACTTCTTTGGGGACAGAGTATGCTGAACCTGAGCTGCTTGTTCTTCCTTTGCCTTCTTACTGCCACCTTGGTCTGCTGTGATGATGTGCTACTCCTTATTCTTCCTGTTCCTGTTTGCTTCCTTAGCACTGTTGACATTTCCTTGCCAGGTTGGTTGCCCTTGTGTTGATTGCTTCTGGGACCTCACATGTTTCTGGCCAGGATCTTCCTTCTGTTTCTTCCCAAACTGGCTCCTCTCATTCAACCCAGAGATCACTGTAGTCCTCCTCACCAAACCCTCCTGGGACGTTTCTGCATTGGACTCCATTGAGAAACTGCCCACTTTCTTGTCACTGATTCCTAGTTGCTGGATGGCTGTTCCCTTCCTCCTGGTCTGCCTTTCCTTCTCACAAGTACAGCATTGAAACTCCTTCTTGGCCACTCCCAACTGTTCCAGAACTAATTCCACAACCTTCTGAATGGTGCTTGCTCCAATAGTCTCAGCACAGAGTCTCCTGGCACTGACTGCAAAACAGCTTCAAACTCCAATGCTTGGGCAAGAGCATCTCTCAGTGTCTTTGGTCTGGCTAATTTGACTGAAAGCTGGGTTTGTGTTGCCCTCAATCCACTCAGGAACCTTTCTACTGCTATACTTCCATATATGTTGTCATCAACAGAGGGATATGCATTCCTCACAACTTCCTTAGTAATAGCAAAGGTGATATTGTGGAAGGTATCCATAATGAAAAATGAGACGAAATTGTCACAACCACATTTATTAAAACTTCGAGAAACTAGTTTCGGTTGCTACACCATTATCAATCTCAATCAAACTCCGTTTGATTGAGATTGATAATTGTGTAACAACTGAAACTAGTTTCTTGAAGTTTTAATAAATGTGGTTGTGACAATTTCGTCTTATTTTTCATCATTCCTCACAAGTTTAGCAATAGCAGCCTCAAACTCCTGCAGTGATTCATTCTGTCCTTGAACTCTTGTGTTGAGTTGGAATCGATATAACTGCTCCAAGTGCTTGTTGCCAAACCTCATCTCCAAACGTTTCCACAGCTCACTGAAGTTCCACTTTGCAGCTGAAGGAATTGAATGAAGAATTGCTAGCGCTTCCCCTCTGAGATTCATCACCAAGACCCAGGCCTTTGTTGTGGACGACCAGCCATGGAACTCGGCTGCTGTCTCAAACAATGTTTGGTAGTCCTCCAGAGGTGTTTTTCCATCGTAGGTAGGCAGTCCAGTGTGCTGAGGTATAACTACTGGCTGTTTCTGGAGATCTTCCTCCTTAGCATCCATCATTGACTTTTTGAGATGACTACTTCAGGAAAACTTGAAGATTTACTTACTTCTTAGTTGCTGCTTGAAGTTCCAATGTCACACTCTAGCTGTTCAAGTCGATTTTCTAGGGTTTTCAAGTCTTCCTTCATTTTAGTGACTTCTTGATTCATAGAATCAGCAAGATTTTTCACCTTTTCTTCCATGGCTTCTTGTAATGAGTTAATATTTTCTTGAAGCTCGCCTTTCATAGATATCAAATTTTCCTGTAGTTTGTCTTCCAAGGATGAAATATTCTCTTGTAGCTTACCTTCCATTGATGTGATGTTTTGCTCCATGGCTTCCATGTTCTGCTGTATATTCTCCTGTAGCTTGCCCTCCATTGATGACATATTCTCCTGCATATCCTGAATATTTCCTTGTATTTCACCCTTCATGGATGCGAAGTTCTCCTGGAGCTCGCCCTTCATGGATGACATTAATTTTATATCTGGAGTCTCAAAGAGGTAGGCAGCTGAATCTTTGCCTTCCACCAATAATGCATCACGAAGACGGTCTTGTAGAGTAGACTTCATTCCAGATATTTCAAGATCACGGTCCTCTAATTCACGTTTGAGATCGGCCACTTTTAAATCGCACAATGTAATTTTGCCAGCCATTTTTAATAAAACACAAAAAATCCCCAACTTCCGCCACCAATTGTTTTGGGTTCTATATCTAAAATAACGCTGGCAGCACTTGAATTTCTCACTCGCACTTTATTTACACAAATAATCACAACACTCACTGATCAGTAATATCTTACAGAAAAATGAGCAATTAAAAACAGATAAATCGATATTGTTCAACTAATAAAGAGAACTGTCAAAAATAAATCACTAAATGTCAAAAGGCTGATCTAATATCAAATAATAACTGTACAAAATAAACTGTTCAATGATATTCAAAAAGAAACGTCGAGGAAGAACAATTAACTCATGTAGTACAAGTCTGTAATACAGTAATAGGCAAAAGAACTATCACTATAGAACTGTCAAAAGAATTATCACTACAGACAACGAAAATTCATTAGATGGTTTGTAATAGCACCAATGGGATTGCACTGTCTGTATCAACGGGAACTGTCACTACTGCCACTTATCACGACAAGTCTCAAACAAGACTGACTAGTTTTTATAAATGCGTTCACCTTAAATAGGTTTTTCAACAATCGAGAGATCTCTACATTTTTCTATTAACTTCTACTGATTTCTAAAATAAACAATGAAAGGCCTTCACAATATTTGATAAGACTCCATTAATTTCTAGCCAAACAACTAAAACATTCTACAAAGTACAAAGTAAACACCATGAAAGTGTCAAAGCAGAGTAATTAATTTCTTAGAAGTGAACATTTACATAGGAGATAACACAGAGAACCACTGTTTCTTCTTTCTCTCTATTCTCTCCAATTTCATATTCGCTACACTACCCCCACCTTGAGAGATTGTTCTGTCCCAGAACAGAAGCACTTATGTTAGTTTGAATCTGCTCTGGTTACTGGCTGGCTCCTCATTGGTCTTCCAAGGGTTGTAGATGCAGATGGTAATCTGGACACCAGTGGATTTGAACACCTCCTCCAGCATTGGCTTCACAATTGTCCAATCCAGGCCATCATATCCACTTCCAAGCCATGGTATGCCAAGTTTCCTTACTCCTAGTTGCTGCATTCTGTCCCTCAGCTGAAACAAGCAAGTCCACAATATGTCATATGATGCCTTCATCTCAGGCAGTCTCTTAGTCACCAGGTAGAAGAGATGTTGACCATGCCGCTGCAGATGAAGAACATTTCCTTCCTTGGGTCCATGTTGTTTCAGGTCTCCAACACCACCAAACTTCTTCCTGAAGACTGTAGCAATGCCTTGAGATTCCACTAAGTTGCTGGTGACACAATGCGCCAGTGCATACTCCTTGGGCAGGGTGAACAGATTCCTTTCACATGTCTGGATCACTTTCCCAACTGTTGTTGAACTGCGATCATCTGTAGACTTCTTTGGGGACAGAGTATGCTGAACCTGAGCTGCTTGTTCTTCCTTTGCCTTCTTACTGCCACCTTGGTCTGCTGTGATGATGTGCTACTCCTTATTCTTCCTGTTCCTGTTTGCTTCCTTAGCACTGTTGACATTTCCTTGCCAGGTTGGTTGCCCTTGTGTTGATTGCTTCTGGGACCTCACATGTTTCTGGCCAGGATCTTCCTTCTGTTTCTTCCCAAACTGGCTCCTCTCATTCAACCCAGAGATCACTGTAGTCCTCCTCACCAAACCCTCCTGGGACGTTTCTGCATTGGACTCCATTGAGAAACTGCCCACTTTCTTGTCACTGATTCCTAGTTGCTGGATGGCTGTTCCCTTCCTCCTGGTCTGCCTTTCCTTCTCACAAGTACAGCATTGAAACTCCTTCTTGGCCACTCCCAACTGTTCCAGAACTAATTCCACAACCTTCTGAATGGTGCTTGCTCCAATAGTCTCAGCACAGAGTCTCCTGGCACTGACTGCAAAACAGCTTCAAACTCCAATGCTTGGGCAAGAGCATCTCTCAGTGTCTTTGGTCTGGCTAATTTGACTGAAAGCTGGGTTTGTGTTGCCCTCAATCCACTCAGGAACCTTTCTACTGCTATACTTCCATATATGTTGTCATCAACAGAGGGATATGCATTCCTCACAACTTCCTTAGTAATAGCAAAGGTGATATTGTGGAAGGTATCCATAATGAAAAATGAGACGAAATTGTCACAACCACAGTTATTAAAACTTCGAGAAACTAGTTTTGGTTGCTACACCATTATCAATCTCAATCAAACTCCGTTTGATTGAGATTGATAATTGTGTAACAACTGAAACTAGTTTCTTGAAGTTTTAATAAATGTGGTTGTGACAATTTCGTCTTATTTTTCATCATTCCTCACAAGTTTAGCAATAGCAGCCTCAAACTCCTGCAGTGATTCATTCTGTCCTTGAACTCTTGTGTTGAGTTGGAATCGATATAACTGCTCCAAGTGCTTGTTGCCAAACCTCATCTCCAAACGTTTCCACAGCTCACTGAAGTTCCACTTTGCAGCTGAAGGAATTGAATGAAGAATTGCTAGCGCTTCCCCTCTGAGATTCATCACCAAGACCCAGGCCTTTGTTGTGGACGACCAGCCATGGAACTCGGCTGCTGTCTCAAACAATGTTTGGTAGTCCTCCAGAGGTGTTTTTCCATCGTAGGTAGGCAGTCCAGTGTGCTGAGGTATAACTACTGGCTGTTTCTGGAGATCTTCCTCCTTAGCATCCATCATTGACTTTTTGAGATGACTACTTCAGGAAAACTTGAAGATTTACTTACTTCTTAGTTGCTGCTTGAAGTTCCAATGTCACACTCTAGCTGTTCAAGTCGATTTTCTAGGGTTTTCAAGTCTTCCTTCATTTTAGTGACTTCTTGATTCATAGAATCAGCAAGATTTTTCACCTTTTCTTCCATGGCTTCTTGTAATGAGTTAATATTTTCTTGAAGCTCGCCTTTCATAGATATCAAATTTTCCTGTAGTTTGCCTTCCAAGGATGAAATATTCTCTTGTAGCTTACCTTCCATTGATGTGATGTTTTGCTCCATGGCTGCCATGTTCTGCTGTATATTCTCCTGTAGCTTGCCCTCCATTGATGACATATTCTCCTGCATATCCTGAATATTTCCTTGTATTTCACCCTTCATGGATGCGAAGTTCTCCTGGAGCTCGCCCTTCATGGATGACATTAATTTTATATCTGGAGTCTCAAAGAGGTAGGCAGCTGAATCTTTGCCTTCCACCAATAATGCATCACGAAGACGGTCTTGTAGAGTAGACTTCTTTCCAGATATTTCAAGATCACGGTCCTCTAATTCACGTTTGAGATCGGCCACTTTTAAATCGCACAATGTAATTTTGCCAGCCATTTTTAATAAAACACAAAAAATCCCCAACTTCCGCCACCAATTGTTTTGGGTTCTATATCTAAAATAACGCTGGCAGCACTTGAATTTCTCACTCGCACTTTATTTACACAAATAATCACAACACTCACTGATCAGTAATATCTTACAGAAAAATGAGCAATTAAAAACAGATAAATCGATATTGTTCAACTAATAAAGAGAACTGTCAAAAATAAATCACTAAATGTCAAAAGGCTGATCTAATATCAAATAATAACTGTACAAAATAAACTGTTCAATGATATTCAAAAAGAAACGTCGAGGAAGAACAATTAACTCATGTAGTACAAGTCTGTAATACAGTAATAGGCAAAAGAACTATCACTATAGAACTGTCAAAAGAATTATCACTACAGACAACGAAAATTCATTAGATGGTTTGTAATAGCACCAATGGGATTGCACTGTCTGTATCAACGGGAACTGTCACTACTGCCACTTATCACGACAAGTCTCAAACAAGACTGACTAGTTTTTATAAATGCGTTCACCTTAAATAGGTTTTTCAACAATCGAGAGATCTCTACATTTTTCTATTAACTTCTACTGATTTCTAAAATAAACAATGAAAGGCCTTCACAATATTTGATAAGACTCCATTAATTTCTAGCCAAACAACTAAAACATTCTACAAAGTACAAAGTAAACACCATGAAAGTGTCAAAGCAGAGTAATTAATTTCTTAGAAGTGAACATTTACATAGGAGATAACACAGAGAACCACTGTTTCTTCTTTCTCTCTATTCTCTCCAATTTCATATTCGCTACACTACCCCCACCTTGAGAGATTGTTCTGTCCCAGAACAGAAGCACTTATGTTAGTTTGAATCTGCTCTGGTTACTGGCTGGCTCCTCATTGGTCTTCCAAGGGTTGTAGATGCAGATGGTAATCTGGACACCAGTGGATTTGAACACCTCCTCCAGCATTGGCTTCACAATTGTCCAATCCAGGCCATCATATCCACTTCCAAGCCATGGTATGCCAAGTTTCCTTACTCCTAGTTGCTGCATTCTGTCCCTCAGCTGAAACAAGCAAGTCCACAATATGTCATATGATGCCTTCATCTCAGGCAGTCTCTTAGTCACCAGGTAGAAGAGATGTTGACCATGCCGCTGCAGATGAAGAACATTTCCTTCCTTGGGTCCATGTTGTTTCAGGTCTCCAACACCACCAAACTTCTTCCTGAAGACTGTAGCAATGCCTTGAGATTCCACTAAGTTGCTGGTGACACAATGCGCCAGTGCATACTCCTTGGGCAGGGTGAACAGATTCCTTTCACATGTCTAGATCACTTTCTCAACTGTTGTTGAACTGCGATCATCTGTAGACTTCTTTGGGGACAGAGAATGCTGAACCTGAGCTGCTTGTTCTTCCTTTGCCTTCTTACTGCCACCTTGGTCTGCTGTGATGATGTGCTACTCCTTATTCTTCCTGTTCCTGTTTGCTTCCTTAGCACTGTTGACATTTCCTTGCCAGGTTGGTTGCCCTTGTGTTGATTGCTTCTGGGACCTCACATGTTTCTGGCCAGGATCTTCCTTCTGTTTCTTCCCAAACTGGCTCCTCTCATTCAACCCAGAGATCACTGTAGTCCTCCTCACCAAACCCTCCTGGGACGTTTCTGCATTGGACTCCATTGAGAAACTGCCCACTTTCTTGTCACTGATTCCTAGTTGCTGGATGGCTGTTCCCTTCCTCCTGGTCTGCCTTTCCTTCTCACAAGTACAGCATTGAAACTCCTTCTTGGCCACTCCCAACTGTTCCAGAACTAATTCCACAACCTTCTGAATGGTGCTTGCTCCAATAGTCTCAGCACAGAGTCTCCTGGCACTGACTGCAAAACAGCTTCAAACTCCAATGCTTGGGCAAGAGCATCTCTCAGTGTCTTTGGTCTGGCTAATTTGACTGAAAGCTGGGTTTGTGTTGCCCTCAATCCACTCAGGAACCTTTCTACTGCTATACTTCCATATATGTTGTCATCAACAGAGGGATATGCATTCCTCACAACTTCCTTAGTAATAGCAAAGGTGATATTGTGGAAGGTATCCATAATGAAAAATGAGACGAAATTGTCACAACCACATTTATTAAAACTTCGAGAAACTAGTTTCGGTTGCTACACCATTATCAATCTCAATCAAACTCCGTTTGATTGAGATTGATAATTGTGTAACAACTGAAACTAGTTTCTTGAAGTTTTAATAAATGTGGTTGTGACAATTTCGTCTTATTTTTCATCATTCCTCACAAGTTTAGCAATAGCAGCCTCAAACTCCTGCAGTGATTCATTCTGTCCTTGAACTCTTGTGTTGAGTTGGAATCGATATAACTGCTCCAAGTGCTTGTTGCCAAACCTCATCTCCAAACGTTTCCACAGCTCACTGAAGTTCCACTTTGCAGCTGAAGGAATTGAATGAAGAATTGCTAGCGCTTCCCCTCTGAGATTCATCACCAAGACCCAGGCCTTTGTTGTGGACGACCAGC
Source organism: Conomelus anceps (assembly GCA_948455865.1). Lineage (NCBI taxonomy): Eukaryota > Metazoa > Arthropoda > Insecta > Hemiptera > Delphacidae > Conomelus > Conomelus anceps. Next base: position 43,276,524 of record OX418221.1, read on the forward strand.
CATGGAACTCGGCTGCTGTCTCAAACAATGTTTGGTAGTCCTCCAGAGGTGTTTTTCCATCGTAGGTAGGCAGTCCAGTGTGCTGAGGTATAACTACTGGCTGTTTCTGGAGATCTTCCTCCTTAGCATCCATCATTGACTTTTTGAGATGACTACTTCAGGAAAACTTGAAGATTTACTTACTTCTTAGTTGCTGCTTGAAGTTCCAATGTCACACTCTAGCTGTTCAAGTCGATTTTCTAGGGTTTTCAAGTCTTCCTTCATTTTAGTGACTTCTTGATTCATAGAATCAGCAAGATTTTTCACCTTTTCTTCCATGGCTTCTTGTAATGAGTTAATATTTTCTTGAAGCTCGCCTTTCATAGATATCAAATTTTCCTGTAGTTTGCCTTCCAAGGATGAAATATTCTCTTGTAGCTTACCTTCCATTGATGTGATGTTTTGCTCCATGGCTGCCATGTTCTGCTGTATATTCTCCTGTAGCTTGCCCTCCATTGATGACATATTCTCCTGCATATCCTGAATATTTCCTTGTATTTCACCCTTCATGGATGCGAAGTTCTCCTGGAGCTCGCCCTTCATGGATGACATTAATTTTATATCTGGAGTCTCAAAGAGGTAGGCAGCTGAATCTTTGCCTTCCACCAATAATGCATCACGAAGACGGTCTTGTAGAGTAGACTTCTTTCCAGATATTTCAAGATCACGGTCCTCTAATTCACGTTTGAGATCGGCCACTTTTAAATCGCACAATGTAATTTTGCCAGCCATTTTTAATAAAACACAAAAAATCCCCAACTTCCGCCACCAATTGTTTTGGGTTCTATATCTAAAATAACGCTGGCAGCACTTGAATTTCTCACTCGCACTTTATTTACACAAATAATCACAACACTCACTGATCAGTAATATCTTACAGAAAAATGAGCAATTAAAAACAGATAAATCGATATTGTTCAACTAATAAAGAGAACTGTCAAAAATAAATCACTAAATGTCAAAAGGCTGATCTAATATCAAATAATAACTGTACAAAATAAACTGTTCAATGATATTCAAAAAGAAACGTCGAGGAAGAACAATTAACTCATGTAGTACAAGTCTGTAATACAGTAATAGGCAAAAGAACTATCACTATAGAACTGTCAAAAGAATTATCACTACAGACAACGAAAATTCATTAGATGGTTTGTAATAGCACCAATGGGATTGCACTGTCTGTATCAACGGGAACTGTCACTACTGCCACTTATCACGACAAGTCTCAAACAAGACTGACTAGTTTTTATAAATGCGTTCACCTTAAATAGGTTTTTCAACAATCGAGAGATCTCTACATTTTTCTATTAACTTCTACTGATTTCTAAAATAAACAATGAAAGGCCTTCACAATATTTGATAAGACTCCATTGAATTCTAGCCAAACAACTGAAACATTCTACAAAGTACAAAGTAAACACCATGAAAGTGTCAAAGCAGAGTAATTAATTTCTTAGAAGTGAACATTTACATAGGAGATAACACAGAGAACCACTGTTTCTTCTTTCTCTCTATTCTCTCCAATTTCATATTCGCTACACTACCCCCACCTTGAGAGATTGTTCTGTCCCAGAACAGAAGCACTTATGTTAGTTTGAATCTGCTCTGGTTACTGGCTGGCTCCTCATTGGTCTTCCAAGGGTTGTAGATGCAGATGGTAATCTGGACACCAGTGGATTTGAACACCTCCTCCAGCATTGGCTTCACAATTGTCCAATCCAGGCCATCATATCCACTTCCAAGCCATGGTATGCCAAGTTTCCTTACTCCTAGTTGCTGCATTCTGTCCCTCAGCTGAAACAAGCAAGTCCACAATATGTCATATGATGCCTTCATCTCAGGCAGTCTCTTAGTCACCAGGTAGAAGAGATGTTGACCATGCCGCTGCAGATGAAGAACATTTCCTTCCTTGGGTCCATGTTGTTTCAGGTCTCCAACACCACCAAACTTCTTCCTGAAGACTGTAGCAATGCCTTGAGATTCCACTAAGTTGCTGGTGACACAATGCGCCAGTGCATACTCCTTGGGCAGGGTGAACAGATTCCTTTCACATGTCTGGATCACTTTCCCAACTGTTGTTGAACTGCGATCATCTGTAGACTTCTTTGGGGACAGAGTATGCTGAACCTGAGCTGCTTGTTCTTCCTTTGCCTTCTTACTGCCACCTTGGTCTGCTGTGATGATGTGCTACTCCTTATTCTTCCTGTTCCTGTTTGCTTCCTTAGCACTGTTGACATTTCCTTGCCAGGTTGGTTGCCCTTGTGTTGATTGCTTCTGGGACCTCACATGTTTCTGGCCAGGATCTTCCTTCTGTTTCTTCCCAAACTGGCTCCTCTCATTCAACCCAGAGATCACTGTAGTCCTCCTCACCAAACCCTCCTGGGACGTTTCTGCATTGGACTCCATTGAGAAACTGCCCACTTTCTTGTCACTGATTCCTAGTTGCTGGATGGCTGTTCCCTTCCTCCTGGTCTGCCTTTCCTTCTCACAAGTACAGCATTGAAACTCCTTCTTGGCCACTCCCAACTGTTCCAGAACTAATTCCACAACCTTCTGAATGGTGCTTGCTCCAATAGTCTCAGCACAGAGTCTCCTGGCACTGACTGCAAAACAGCTTCAAACTCCAATGCTTGGGCAAGAGCATCTCTCAGTGTCTTTGGTCTGGCTAATTTGACTGAAAGCTGGGTTTGTGTTGCCCTCAATCCACTCAGGAACCTTTCTACTGCTATACTTCCATATATGTTGTCATCAACAGAGGGATATGCATTCCTCACAACTTCCTTAGTAATAGCAAAGGTGATATTGTGGAAGGTATCCATAATGAAAAATGAGACGAAATTGTCACAACCACATTTATTAAAACTTCGAGAAACTAGTTTCGGTTGCTACACCATTATCAATCTCAATCAAACTCCGTTTGATTGAGATTGATAATTGTGTAACAACTGAAACTAGTTTCTTGAAGTTTTAATAAATGTGGTTGTGACAATTTCGTCTTATTTTTCATCATTCCTCACAAGTTTAGCAATAGCAGCCTCAAACTCCTGCAGTGATTCATTCTGTCCTTGAACTCTTGTGTTGAGTTGGAATCGATATAACTGCTCCAAGTGCTTGTTGCCAAACCTCATCTCCAAACGTTTCCACAGCTCACTGAAGTTCCACTTTGCAGCTGAAGGAATTGAATGAAGAATTGCTAGCGCTTCCCCTCTGAGATTCATCACCAAGACCCAGGCCTTTGTTGTGGACGACCAGCCATGGAACTCGGCTGCTGTCTCAAACAATGTTTGGTAGTCCTCCAGAGGTGTTTTTCCATCGTAGGTAGGCAGTCCAGTGTGCTGAGGTATAACTACTGGCTGTTTCTGGAGATCTTCCTCCTTAGCATCCATCATTGACTTTTTGAGATGACTACTTCAGGAAAACTTGAAGATTTACTTACTTCTTAGTTGCTGCTTGAAGTTCCAATGTCACACTCTAGCTGTTCAAGTCGATTTTCTAGGGTTTTCAAGTCTTCCTTCATTTTAGTGACTTCTTGATTCATAGAATCAGCAAGATTTTTCACCTTTTCTTCCATGGCTTCTTGTAATGAGTTAATATTTTCTTGAAGCTCGCCTTTCATAGATATCAAATTTTCCTGTAGTTTGTCTTCCAAGGATGAAATATTCTCTTGTAGCTTACCTTCCATTGATGTGATGTTTTGCTCCATGGCTGCCATGTTCTGCTGTATATTCTCCTGTAGCTTGCCCTCCATTGATGACATATTCTCCTGCATATCCTGAATATTTCCTTGTATTTCACCCTTCATGGATGCGAAGTTCTCCTGGAGCTCGCCCTTCATGGATGACATTAATTTTATATCTGGAGTCTCAAAGAGGTAGGCAGCTGAATCTTTGCCTTCCACCAATAATGCATCACGAAGACGGTCTTGTAGAGTAGACTTCTTTCCAGATATTTCAAGATCACGGTCCTCTAATTCACGTTTGAGATCGGCCACTTTTAAATCGCACAATGTAATTTTGCCAGCCATTTTTAATAAAACACAAAAAATCCCCAACTTCCGCCACCAATTGTTTTGGGTTCTATATCTAAAATAACGCTGGCAGCACTTGAATTTCTCACTCGCACTTTATTTACACAAATAATCACAACACTCACTGATCAGTAATATCTTACAGAAAAATGAGCAATTAAAAACAGATAAATCGATATTGTTCAACTAATAAAGAGAACTGTCAAAAATAAATCACTAAATGTCAAAAGGCTGATCTAATATCAAATAATAACTGTACAAAATAAACTGTTCAATGATATTCAAAAAGAAACGTCGAGGAAGAACAATTAACTCATGTAGTACAAGTCTGTAATACATTAATAGGCAAAAGAACTATCACTATAGAACTGTCAAAAGAATTATCACTACAGACAACGAAAGTTCATTAGATGGTTTGTAATAGCACCAATGGGATTGCACTGTCTGTATCAACGGGAACTGTCACTACTGCCACTTATCACGACGAGTTTCAAACAAGACTGACTAGTTTCTACAAATGCGTTTGCCTTAAATAGGATTTTCAACAATCGAGAGATCTCTACATTTTTCTATTAACTTCTACCGATTTCTAAAATAAACAATTAAAGCCCTTTACAATATTCGATAAGACTCCATCAATTTCTAACCAAACAACTAGAACATTCTACAAAGTACAAAGTAAACACCATAAAAGTGTCAAAAGCAGAGTAATTGATTTCTTAGAAGTGAATATTTACATAGCAGATAACACCGTGAACCACTCTTTCTTCTTTCTCTCTATTCTCTCCAATTTCATATTCGCTACACTATATATAGTCTGCTTGGAAGTAAGTTACTTCCTACAGGGAAGAGATAGCCGAGTGCCATAGCAGGTATCTGTTCAATCAGAGATAAGCTACGAAACTCCTGGGCGCTCTTTGTGAGGGTGACCGATTGGATTGACCAGAAAAAAGTCTCTGTTCTCTGCTGTAAAATCACTTCCTGGTGGTTTGGAACTCACCTAAAACTTCAGGTCCAACTCATCAATCACCATCATTAAATTCATTACCCACGCACAGGTTTCAGACCTATGTGGGCTTCATCCTCCGAAAAAGTCAAGTAAAAAATTCAAGTAAAGCTGTACAAATTCAGTAACATATAACAGGTAATTTATTATATACATTGGCAATCTATTTATAATGATATACTTTACGTTAGATACTTTGTATTTATTCTTTGTGAATATTATTTTCAGTTTATAATAGTGTGTGGACTGATGGATTACGAGCCGCTCAGCTATGAGAGCTATATCTACCCTCAATGGGCGAACATCCTTGGATGGCTTATAGCAGGCTCCAGTGTCATTATGATCCCAGGCGTGGCTGTTTTTCAAATTTTAAATACTCCTGGAACGTTCTGTCAGGTAAGAAATACTACATTTTTAATCATGGAACTTGTATATAAAAAACGTTATATTAAAAAAATATATAAATTGTATACAATACCTGTACAGGATGTTATACCTTGTACAATATTGCACCTTATCATCAGCGGTAATTTTTATATGAGTGATACTTGCTGATATTTGATCTTAATACTAAGAAATAATTCTGAAGAGAGATCATTTCGAATTAGAGTATATATAAATAAATGTCTGTACTTGAACTTTTGTCAGGTTAAAACTATTTCAATATTCCTAGATTGCTGGTAGCCTACATCACAGAATTCTATTATTAACTCCTATTTATTGTTTTGTTTGAAATAAAAATTCATTCTAGTGCTTCTGAAACCTTTACACTACCTTTCTAATGAATTTTAAATTATAATATTGTTATGGGTTCTAATCACTAAAATAAGGCTGGCAACACTCAAGTTCACACTTGCACTTTATCTACATAAAAATTAGTCTATTTACACACACTAATTGCAAGTTCAATTAATAAAGAAAAATAGATCAACAAATGACAAGCTAATACTTATTTTCAGTAATTATGTACAAGAATTCATAAATAATTAATTATAGGCCGATCAATAATAAAAGGAACAAGAGTCCAATAAACTGTACAATAATGAAGAAAGAAATTATAAAAGAACAACTAAACACAGTCCCATGCGTTATTTCACAGTCCCAAATAATATCACTTGACACAATGTCTTTAAACTGTTAGTAAGCTGCACAAATAGTAAACACATGTCTCTGCACTTTACACTGGAATTGAGGCGCTGTTTACTCCAACGGCACGAGATCGTCTCTCACACTAATCTGTTTGTAAGGCTATCTGTCATGCAAGCTTTTGTAAAACTGAAACTAGCTTGTTCATGTGGACTTCTTATATATTCGTCGTCGTTCAAGGTAAACAAAGTCCTGGAAGCCACTTGATGCTTCAAGAAATCCATGGAAGGTCATGGAATATAGTAGAACATAGTAGAATATAGTAGAAGGTTCTCAATTGAGTGAGAGAGATGCATATTTGAAGAATAATAGTGACAACGACATGTGAAAAGGAAGAGAATGGAGATTCAGATTACAAGTCACGTTCGTATATGAATAGAAACGATGAATGTAGAATAAGTGCATGGACAACTGCTTGTTTTGCTTTCGTAACAATATCATAGTTTGAATCATTCTTGAAAGCCAGTAATGGTACCAATTTACTAGCACACAAACCTGGCTTCATCTTCATTTTCTGTCACCAGACTGTTCGTATACAGTAATAATCATTTGAATAAGTTATTAGTTTATGTTCAATCTCTTGATCCATCACAAACTGCTTGGTTGATGTAAGTTTTTATATCAAAATTAGCAAAAATGTTTGTGATATGATGTTTATCAGCAGCCTGGGGACATTAAGTTGTCATAGTTACGAAGTTGTTATGCTAAGTTCAAGATAATCTAGTTGTTTACTGTATTGTGAAGTTCTCAATCGATTAAAGCTCTAGTAAAGAGTCTACTTCATTTCAATTTAATCGATTGAATTCAAATGCCTAAGAGAAAAGATAAGGGAACTGAAAAAGAACAAACTATAGGTGATGTACAGACAAACCTTTTCTCTGCAAATAAGTTTCTCAAGCCAAAAGAACTATCAGTTGATCCAGACTCAGTAACGGCTAAAAAAGAATGGCTACTCTGGAAGGTAACATTTCAATTTTTTTTAAGTAGTAATAACATTCTTGAGAAGGACAAATTACCGGTGCTTTTAACTTCGTATCACCAACTCTCTTTGAAATCATTTCTGGGTGCACAGTTTTTGATGAAGCATTAACCTAACTGGAGGAAATTTTTGCAGGCCTAAAAATTAAATATTACTAGATATATTGCCTTGCTTATCATAAACAGTCAAAGGATGAGTCTATTGACATAGCAGTTACTATTTAAAATTTAAGAAAATGAGTAATGCCTGTAATTTTAAAGCTGCCAGTGCAGAAAAAATAATAAAAACGATCATATCCGAGATGCGTTTGTCTCAGGACTGCAGTCTACAAAAATTAGACAAAGATTATTAGAGAAGGAATCGCTCACATTACAAGAAGCTATTGCTCAGGCACGAATTTTGGAGTCTGCTCAAAATTTTGCTGATTCTTATGAGGACACCAATGATGTAAACATTAATTCTATTTCAAAAGACGATTCACAAGATGATATCAACCTTATTGCAAGTACAGATACCCTAATTCTAAGAATAGAACGAATACGAATACTTGTCGATATTGTGGGTATAATAAACATCTAGAGGGCCGCCTATGCCCAGCTAAAGGAAAAATGTGTAATAAATGCAAACGCATTGGACACTTTGCAAATGTGTGTAGATCAAGAAATCTATCTTCTAGAAAAGAAGTGGTGACAGCGGACAGCCGTTATAAGTGCTGCTGTTACCCCTAATACTCTTCGACGAAATACATGGCAAAGAACAAGTTTAAGAAGAACTACGCTGTTCAATAATCATAAAAATCTACCTAATAAGCGATGGGGATACTTCAGACAAACGTCTGGCAAACGATTGGGATCAAATGCTACCCAGCTGTACAGGAGTTCGAGCTTCAACTCGTTGGGTCGTAGTTCGACGTGCGACATGGCTGATGACGCTGTCTACTAAGATGTCTCACTCGAGAAGGACGTCCTTGATCTTAATCACAAGGTGCAGATGTTGCAGGAACATATGAACGTGTTGGCCGACAACCAGACTCACAGCGATGAGAGGTACATGCGTGCCAAACAGGACAATGCTGCCCTACAAGCCAGGATTGGTATGCTGGAGGAGCAACTTAGAGAGGTTGAGCTGAGATCTGAAGACAAGCTAGCAGAAGAGGAGAGATGACACAGGGAGCTGGAAAATAACAGTTTGAGAGATGAGACTGACCGACTGGACAAGTCGCGGGTGGAGGATCAGCTGATCGATGCCGAGGCTAGTGTGACGTCACTAAGGGAGGAGCTCGCCGCCGCCAGGGAGCAGGAGTGCAAAATGTGCCAGCAATATGCTGCTAGTCAAATACTTGTAGAAGAACTGAGCTCGGAAGTGGAAAGACTGCAGAGTGAGAAGGCCAATGTGGAAATGTTGGCAGAACTGAACATGATACCTTCTAGTGAACCCCGCCCGCGCAAGCTCAACTAGAAGCCCTACGCCATCAACACAAGACTCTTCAAGAAGCTCATGAATAATTACAAGCACCTTTGATTACAAAGAGTGTCGAAGAAGGCCGCCATCTTTTAACTAACGTCGGTCCAAATAGTTTAGCATCAGAACTGCAGTTTGAGGCCATGTCCCAGGACGATATTCGCACTGCGTTGAAAGAAGCTCGAGAAGTATTGCCGGATGCGCTCCACTCTATAAGATCATTATTGTGTACATCCACAAACTGTACTACCCATGAGCGAATGTTCCTCCATGTAAGAAGTTCAACAAATAGATCGTCCTTGCCATCGTGGTTAACTTCCCCAGGGCCGATCTGGCTTAAAAAGTTTGTGAGATCGTCAAAACAGGAACCACTAGTGGAGGATGTTGAGCTCATGGAAGCCAATCCAGATACGCTCACGTGCGGTACAAAGATGGGCAAGAGTCAACTATTTCACTTCGTCATCTCGCTCCATACCCCAAAGCAAATGATGAGAAAATCAGTGGGGGTGAATGATATGATGTTATCAGCTGCCTGGGGACATTAAGTTGTCATAGTTACGAAGTTGTTGTGCTAAGTTCAAGATAATCTAGTTGTTTACTGTATTGTGAAGTTTTCAATCGATTAAAGCTCTAGTAAAGAGTCTACTCCATTTCAGTTTGCAAGTCATCTTTGATATTATATTATGAAAAGTTATTAGTTAATTATTGATTTATTTATTCGGTTAGAGTTATTATCACATTGAAAAGGTTACTTTGTTTAAAAGTTACTAAAGTCTCAAATTGAATGCTGTTAATTTATATTTCTGTCCTTTTGTGAGCAGTAAATTGAATTTTAAAATGCTGCTAAACATTAAATTGAATAACAGTACCGCATCTAATAAATCAATAAGAACATAAACAAAAACCGTGTCAATTCTTTAGAACATATGAATTGAATTTCTCATAAAACATAATGAATAGAAATCAATGAATAGCATAATATAGATGAAAATTGCAAAATGTCAGATGAAAACTGCTTAGAAGATGAAGAGCATAAACATATTACAAACAGAAATACTAAAAAACTATTTATAAAGTTTTAATTAATTTTATTATAGTAGATTTCAGCCACCCTATATTTTTCATTAAAATATTCTATTCATGTGATTTTCTGTACTATAAGAGCAATATTACTATTTTCATTAAAAACTGTATCTCCGCTTTGACAGGTCAAATTATGTAATAAAATAAAAAGGTTCTCTGTTGTAAAATCACTTCCCGTTGGTTCGGAACCCACCTAAAACTGTAGGTCCAACTCATCAATCACCATCATCCAAATCATTACCCACGCACAAATCTCAGACCTTTTTGGGCTTCATCCTAAAAAAAATAGTAGTTCTTAAATAAGCTTCCTAGACACCAGTGCAATTTTATTAATAAATTGGATAAAATAAAAATGTTTATTATTACTTATAGCTCTAACAACGATGTGGAACTTCTCTCCACCAATCTAGCCATTCTCTTATTACAAATAAAATACTCATTATATTATTATTAAAATAATAAGAAAATTCAATTGTTCTTGTTCCAGAGGATGAAAACACTGACAACACCATGGAAAGATCGCCCAGTTGTGATGAGTAATTCGATATCAATGAATGGAATTCAAACTGATAAAGCTCAAATTCGCCTCACAAGCATACAGAAAGCTGAGGATGTCTAGTGACTCACCCCATTGAAAGCAAAAGGGTTCTTCAGAATGCTTCATCAATCATTATAGAAAAGGTTCCTATTAATGATTATGTAACCGTATTGATTATTGGGTTTGAGTTTTAGTTGCGGCATTTGAAGTTCACACAATTTTTTTGTGCTGGTAATACCCACATGAGTACGAGACTTGTGTGGGTAATGAGTGGGTTACGATGATGTGTACGGTAGAGATAAAGTTTAAGGTGCTCTCAGAACCACCAAAAATTTCACTTTTGTACATCCGTATGGTTTGAAATTGATAAATGATATTTTGCAAGTTTCAGAAGTTCAAAAAATATCTGGGATATGAATTTTGAAAAGTTGGCTTGAGAATATTCTAGAAGACTAGACACATTCATTACATTTTGGACCAGTTTTACAAAACAAAACAAATCCATTTAGGTTTGAGCAAATGTTAACAAAATTGACCTATGATTTTTTTTGTTTAGAGCAGTAAGAACCTTGTTTCCAAAATTATTTAAATGGGGGAAGTTTCAAGATACGATCGTTAATAGTTTGAAGAATTTTAGGTTTAATTATTCAAGTTACAAGATTGATTATTTGATCAATTGCCTTCATTAAGGGTGGAGTAAGGAATCTTGGTCCTTTCTAACACTCAACCCACAACAGTTTACAGTGAGTGAGTTATTCATTAGAAAAGGAGATGTGAGAGTTTAATAGCTTATTCCAATTCAAGAAAAAATGGTAAAGTTATCTTTCGCTTTTCAATTTATTCTAAATATTTTCACATAATTTATCGGACCACTGAACCACTTCCATAGATTGTTATATCTAACCTAAGCCCCCAATCGATTAAATAATTCTGGAAATCAGAATATATAAAAATATTCTTTATAATTGTCATATTTTGTAGGTATCATCTTGCATTAGAAAATATCCATTTCTTCCACTGACTCAACTGACTGTATGTAATTTTCACAACTAATTTAAACAGCTTATTTCCCCCCTAGTATTCATTACATCAATTTATGCAAAACACTATAAGCTACAACTATTTTTGTGCCTCAATTGGGAAAGTAAACCAATTTCGTCATGTTAGGTCTATACTGCATCATAATTACTGCATTATCCATCAGTTATCAAAGGAATTTTTTCAATAAAAAACTCACCAACTTCAAATCCGCTCATAATATTCAAAATATGCACCACTTTCATCCACATTGAACATTATTTCCAAAACGTTTTTATTTCTTAGGAGAAAATTTTTAATCAAAACCTCAGGACATTGCTCGTAATTTTGAATAAATATTTGAAAATTATGGTACAGTATTTTCTAAAATAGGATGATGTCAAATCCTCCGAGTATTTGGTACGATGAACCATTCAAATTTAAATATTTTTTATTCAAAGACATAATTACATCATTTTACACAATTAATGCCATACAAGGAATCCCTCCACAAAGACCAGTCGTCTGTGTGTGGAGGAGAAATTAAACAGGGCTTCAGGGATTGAGCAGGGTTCAAAAAAATATTAATCAATCCATCGAATTGAACATTCAAACATTCAGCTAAAGATAAACACAATAAAATAAATGAAAGATAAGATTCTCCATTCAGAATTCGATGAGAAAACAAATATTGCAACTGGGCAAAAAATTTTTCAGTAACTTGTCTTTATTGCACCACAAAAAAAAATAATTTAAAATGTCGTGAAGCATGAACATAAATGTTTAGATGTAAAAAAGAAACCGGTGTATTACCGGATGGTAAACATTTTTTTTTCTAATTAAAGTATTCGTAATTAGGAGATTTATTAACTGTGATGTGTAAATATTCCCCTATAAATTATTCACTTACTGAAGCTTATCAGAATTAGTAATAGGTGTAGGCTGAAAATGAAAAAAAAAATTAAAAATAAATAATATTTATTAGAAGTAGATTATCATTTGCTAGCTGTCTAGTTATGGGATTTGAAAAATAATAAAAATGAAATTCACTATTTCTAGGAATTTCAGGATTTAAAAATTAATTAAAATATTAATATAAAAAATAAAAATATATAGGGTATTGAAAATTAAATAAATAGCAGTAAAATTAGAATGCTATCATTTGCTAGTAATTTGTACTGAAAAATATACATTATTGGTACAGTATCAGTAAGTGGTTTTAGTACCCTAATAAGTAGTAATAATTTGTACCATAATATGGTAGCTTTTGTAACTTACTGTTACTTAACATTAGAATTAAGATTTTCGCTACATAACAATCAATGTCTTGAGTTTCTAGAGTAGTTGAATGGAATTTAAAATGCTTCATTTACTAATTAAAAATTTTTAGTGCTTGAAATTTGTTCATAGGTTGCGAATTCTTCAGCAAAATTGGCATTCCATGGCATTTATATGTATTTGGTTCGTTTTTTCATTCATCAACTTTTCAGTATTTATTTAAATCTAGTAGGCTACCTTTCCCGTATTTATTTAAATCTAGTATTTATGTGAGATTTTTCCATATCTTTATCGATCCTCTATTCAATAGTCTTTCACTCGTTTCCTTCTCATTCTAATCATTTCTTGACCTTTCTTTTCCCTATCTCTATATTTTCTTGTTGAAGCTGTCAATAAGTACTTCTACTATCTCTAAAACCTAAAATAAAAAATTGAAGGATTATTATCTACAGTACCCACGCACAGGTCTCAGACCTATGTTGACGTTATTCTATTTTTTATTTTAATAGAAAAAATTATTCCACTCTGTCATCAATTTTCTTAAAACAATGCAACACGTCTCCCATGTATCAATACATAGTTATATACATTTTTGAAAATGAAGTTTCTCATTCTTTATTTGAAAGATTAATACATCAAGTTCTCTAAAATAATTCTATCAAACTCATTTTATCGAACTTTCATAGATGAATAAATCAAGTAACTACCGTATCGTACTCACTTCTAATAGTAAACTTACGATAGATATCATGCACTAATCGTATCACATTGAATGAATGAATGAATTTATTTCCAAATAAATTATAACATTGCAGCTAAAATAAAACAACAACAAATCCTTCGTTACAGTATGCACAAATAGTTACTACACAGTAGCAATTCAAATAAAATTAAAGAATAAGACTAAACACAAATGTAACAGAAAAAATATAGTGTTTTAATTTCCATAGTGGGCCATGGCCTGTGCGCAAGCTAGAGTTGAAATTAATTAACAGAGCTATGGACTCATATCAAGATTCATCAGACTTTACTCTACTGAATTTAGTAAAGCGTATTATAAAAAAAGAAAATTATTGAAAAATGGAAACATGAAAAAAATGCATTGCAAAAACCTCACACAGACAAAAATAATAACAAATTTAAGAGAATTCCAGGCATATAATTTGAAGCTTTGGTGTTCAAAACCAGACCCCAGCCTGAGATGGGAGAGGAAGTCAAAGATCAGTAAAAAAAATTAAAAAATAGATAAAAGTACAATTCAGGTCAACAGGGTCCGCCCGTAGCATTATTCACGCATCTTGAACTCAAATCTAAACGTACATACCAACATTAATTATAAACTTATTCTTAATTTATGTTTCCTCCAATAATTCATTCATCCATTCTAAATTCATTACTTCTTTCCAAAATCTCATTCATTCTAGATTCATCATTTCTTTCCAATGTATCATTCATCCATTCATTATTCATTATTCTCCAACATCGCATTCATTATCCCATTCCATTTATATGCCTATTCTAACGTGCTAGATTACTTAAAATTTCAAATAATGTGCATTAGGTTTGTAAGTATCATTTTATAGAACTGTAAACTTTTATATTTATAGTTATATGGGCCTATTGTGTTATGAAGGTAGCTTGCACCATATTATCATCAAATAAAATAAAGTAGAGTATCTTACATATAAGAATATTGGACAGCTTTAAGCATTTGGAGAATATTGGACAGCTTTAAGCATTTGGAGATGCATTTATTTTAATAGAAATAATGTATTATGGCTAAGAAACATTTTTTTATAATATTATTTTATACAGAACTACATTGTATTAGAGTAGTTATAGTAGTCGTAGTAGTAGCTGTAGTAAGAATTACTTGAAGGTTTATTCATTTTTGCATTTTATTTCTTTAGTAGGAGGCTTCCTAGTATTAGAGTATTTATTGTAAGGAGAATAAATATTATATGGTTTGTTATATTATCAAAAATATTTTTAAAGTAGGTACTCGTGTATTAGAGCTAATAATATTGGTTACATCTCAATAACTATGTAATTTTTTTATATGGGTGGCAGTGGCGGCTCGCACTCCTAAATTATGGTGAAACACAAACCTCACAAATTAGGGCGCAAGCACTCGTGACTTATATTATCTGATTAAACAGATACATAGCATGGCTCATGGGTATCATAAAGCTGATCATTCGCTTAAGACATGATAGGATGGTAAATATCTGTAATCTTTGGGGGGGGGGGGGGGGGTAATGTTAAAGTATTATATAGGTAGAGGATTTTGATATCCTTTTCAAAACAGCCCATTAAAAGTAAAAGTACAATCTCAATATTGACAATTTTATCATTCTATGACAAGAATACCATGCCTCAACAGTTTTATTGAACAAATCAGAGCGGATTGTCAAAATTTATTTTTAATTAAGACTGCTAATAATAATAATAATGATATTAATAATAATAATGAGGCTATTCGAATGATTATCAGAATTATCAGACTTCTTGGGGTCTAGATCAAATAAATTTTTTTTTTATATGTTGAAGTCCACATGGGTCTGAGACCTGCAACGGTAATGAGTTGAAGATGACAAATTCTGTCACAGCTAACATTATAGAAACGTAAATATCTTTCAACTAATTTACCATTTGTTGTTACATTCCTAACAATTATTGAGCACTATGTACTTTGAGTGATATCAGTCATATCATTAAAAAATGAACAGACTCAGATTTCAAATCTCTCTGATATACAGTAATTTGAAATACATTCAATAACTTCGTTTTTTATAGTTTTAGATTCGCCTGTTAAAATAGGTATGACTTTCACATAATGTGTCCTTATTTCTTCTGAGCTTATTTCTATGAAAGAATTGAAAAGTTATTCGAAATTGCTACAATTCAAGGAAAAAATTGCTCCATTCTGTCCATGAAAGCGAGCTCTTGCTTGCTGAGAAATTAGACAGCTTGAACTAAAAGTTTCATAATTATTTGGTTCAAACAAACATTTTCATTGAAGTTAGCTATATGAAGCCTTGAACAAGCCGGATTTCAAGTCATTGGGAATATACATTGATACTAATCAAAATAATAAATAACTGTGCAAATTCTATGAATAAAAGTACCCAATCCCAAACAAACCGAACTCAACCTACACGAACAAACTCACAAAACTTGAACCAATAACGAATCTAATGTGTCTAAATACTTTCATAAATTATAATTGAAATGATTTGTTATACATGCCTTGATGAACCATTCCAAACTCGATCTGTTTCAAGCACTAAGCTAAACCTAACTCTTATCAATCATTGATTATTTACTGGACTACAAATGGAACTGTAACCAAAAAGGTTAATTAGTATAAAAATGTAACATAATAGCTTATTACTTTGAAATCGCACTGAATACTTTTCAATACTCCAATATTAGAATTGAACTTGAACAATCAATAATTATATGCGAAATAATTAGTTAAGTTATGTTATTACTGAATCCTACTGCTTCACTAGGTAACTGGCTGGACTGCCTCTGACCACAGCGCTACTAGCGAGTGTTTGTGATAAGTTCAGGTGAAGGATATTTTGAATTCCTTCACTACATCGTTAACATTCCCAACAACAACATTGCATTGTCATAGCAACCAGTCAGCACACATGCAACCGCTTCCTAATAAAGTGAAGGACTTTTCAGACTGTAAGAAATCCCTTCACTTGCCGATTGACAGACCTCAGCCAGCTTATCAATAGACAGCAGTTAATTGTAGAGCGCTCCATTGCAGTTCTGATTATAAAAATAATGAAATTCTCATAATTTCTATTTATTTTTATGTTATTTTCACTATTTTTGAAATATATTAATTTACAAAATGTTCAATTTAAACGAGTAATTACAATAAAATAATTAGTAGAAAATCAATAACTTCACTGTTGAAAACTCCTTCATGTTCTTCCCCTGGCCGGCCGCCACTGATGGGTGGAGGTCTTAAGAATAATACTTGAATATCATCTTTTTTCTTCTTCTTCTCCTCTTCCTCCTTCTCCTCCTCCTCCTCCGCCTCCTTCTCCTTCATTTCTCCATCACCGTTTCGTCCTCCTTCTCTTTCTCCTCCTCCTCCTCCTCCTCCTCCTCCTACTCCTCCTTCTTTTCTCCTTCACCTTTCCCTCCTCCCTCTCCTCCTCCTCCTCCCCTTACTCCTTTTCGTCTTCTCCATCTTTTTTCTACTTCTCTTTTAAAGATAGGCTATGTCTTCTCTAAGACCTATCCTATAATCATGTAACAGTAGATTCAAGTTGATGATTTATTCTGATCTAATATAAATTTTCAAACACTCTTTCATAACCAAAAAAGTATTGGAAATGTCGCAAACGTTCTTCCATCAGGTTATAGCAGGAAACAGCCTGATCCCATAAGGAAAATTGTAATTTTTTTTTTATTATTCTCATAATTAATTTATGTGAAAAGCATCTATAATTATTTTTTACAATACTAAAAGGACGATTCTCACCATCAATACATAAAAGCAGAATTGGAATATTAATATATAAGGCTACTACGCCAAGAATTTCTCAATTAACTCACTGTTAGAAGCCAAAAAACAAAGAATTCTTCATAGATACTTCACATAGAATCTGATAACAATGTTTTTCTCACAATATTGAGTTTACTGTTGGCTTCTAGATTCTTATGAGATGACTTTGCAATAGGCTTGGCAATAATGACTCTTTTCAATGAGTCGTTCAATCGCCCTCACTCTTATAAGTGAGTCATTCATTCGACGAACTAGTTGAAAAATGAGTCATCAGCAATGCTCGTGCTCATCCACTACCATTGCTTGTTCAGCAGCTAAGCGCTCTCTCGCTGACTCATACACACATACACAACAATAAACAGCCTTGCATGTCTGGTGCCTCAATATGAATCATTCTCCGAATCTGAGTCATCAATTTGATATTCCAGAGCACAGAGCTCAGTCAATGAGCTTTCTCAGCCAGCTTTAGTTGTAGTTCGTTCAGCTCACATTTCAAAAAGCTCGTGGAGCTGAGAGAGGTGAGAAAGTGATCAAGCTGTTGTTGTAGTTAGTTCACTTCACAGTTCAAAATGCTCGTTGAGTGGGGAGGTGAGTGCTCTTGTCTAGCTGTACTGCTCTGCTAATTCAAGGAGCGCTCACTAGATGGTGTGTTGACTGTATTCCGTAAAACACAAACGCAGTTCAAAAATGAACTACCTACTTTCTGAATTTGAACTACTAGTTCGTAGTTCATTTTAAAGAGTCAGTTAATTTGAACGAATCGCTCAATCTGGTCACATCTCTACTTTGCAAACAGTCTATGAATAGTCTATTGTTTATTATACTGAAATATGAGTTTTTCTTCCCTTAAAAAATTGTATTTCAATCCAATCACTCCTTATAAAATGGCAATTTTATAAAACAAAAAAATTATTTATCAACAGATGTTTTTTAATTGGTAGAAAACCCAGAAAATAAGTGAATTATTATATTTTTCCCTCACAAAACAATATTATTTCACAAGTTAGTTTGAAGTGACTAACAATTTAACAACCTGACAAATATACAGATAAAAAAATTCATTGGGAACAGAAACAATATTATTCATTGTATCAGAGGTTCTAAAATTAGCAGAAACTCCCAAAAATGAGTAAATTATTATACTTATTTTATACGAAACAATATTGTTGACTAACAGAGGTTCTGAAATTGGCAGAAATCTAGAAAATAGATGAATTATTGTACTGCAGATGAAACGTTCAAAGCTTTCAATTGGGGGATTCGTTATACCTTACTTAAGCAGTAGAAACTTTTATAGAATTGAGAAGGCTTTGAACGTTATTACCCAATTAACTCACTGCTAGAGGCCAAAAAGCGAAGAATTCTTACATAGATACTTCAATAAAATTATCACTTTTCTTCAAGAACCTCATAAGTACTATGCCATTTTCCAATAATCTATTTAGATATATATCACTTTTCTTCAAGAACAATTGAGGCATAATTAGTTATGCATATGTATTGTCCCATTCGTCTCATAACCCAATTAAATATAATGCAAAGTTTATAAGTTTAAACTTGGGATTATACTATGAATACTCAGAAGTAATATACAGAGTTCATACAGAAATAATCAAATTAATAAAAATCAACTGGTTTTCCAAACATTTGTGTGGAATTGATAACATTGAAATTTGAGAAAAGCTTCAATAAGCTTTTAATATGTAGGAAATTTTATTTATTTATTTCGTTGGAGAGCAACGGGTTTTTCCAAATCTGCCTCTTTTACAAAAATATATTTTTTTTCAAACTCAATGTGAATTCTTTCTTGATGAACTAGGCTAAAGTAACCAATTCGGTCTCCATAGGCTACACGTTAATGACAATATTTTTGTATTTTTATTTGATTAATAAGATATTTTGATTGAAATAAGATTTTTTGATCAAAATAAGATAATTCTATTAAAATAATGCATTTTAGACAAACAAGGTCTTTCTCACCTCTATTAAGAGCCAAAACAACTTAGACTACAAGCAAATTCAGAGCTCTAAAACTATTTTGAAACTCCCTGACTAGAAAAAATCAACTGTATTGAAAGACCAATAATAATATTAATTTATACATGTATTGTAAATCATAAATAACCTAAACATTTAGTGTAAATAGATTGACAAATAATTGTTGTACCCCTTGTAAATAAATGTAGAATTTTATCGTTTTGTAAAAATATAAACCAAATTTCCAAGTAGGTAACTATTTGAAAAAATATGCCTGATTCAGTATATTTTATTGTAAAACAACACCACGAACAACGCTGTAGAATACAATATTTTCAACGTATAGTAAATTTTGTATCAATATATAACCGTTGATACAAGTATTTAACCTGTTGTCTAGTAATGCATTTAATAAAACGTTTATAAGAGTCTATATTTGTTATAGCTTATTGATGTAATAATATTATGCTAAAGAGATATTATAAATTATAATCAAATAAGGGCATATTCTTTTATTACTGTGGAATAGCATGAAATATATATAAAAAATATATATAGCTATAATCGTATGGAAAATATGAGTGTTTAAGGTTAATGCTAATCGAATAACAAGATAAATTTTGTATTTAACATAGAGTAATATTTGTAGGGAGAGTATCAAACCAGCCATTTTGATATTTTCCTTTTTTAATGTTGGTATTACCATTTTTGTGACATGACCAGATAATATGAATAAAATTGATGTAGAGTAAATTGTTGGGTTTATTCCAAATATTTGTTAATGCCCATTTAATGTGTATTACAATATTAGCCCAGGCATTTTTAGCTACAATAAATATTTCTTCTGTGATTTTTTCCATGACAAAATACTTTATGAACAATCTTATATCAAAACTGACACTGTATTTCTATTTAAATTATGAATTTCACTCTCTTATAGTGGAGGAATGCATTCCACGTCTAAAGAGAATCGTCTTGTTAATGAAATACATCCCTCCAGTATGGGTGACTGAAAACCATAATTTAAATAGATATACAGTGTCAGTTTTGATATTAAATTAATATTGATTAACTCATTAATGATTAAATTAATTAACTTATTGATTAATATAGTCTTAGGTGGTAGTAGAGCACTCTAAGGGCAGCATTGTGCCTATGAATGTACTGTAGCCTGTGGTTGCATGCACAGATCAGGCTGACAATATGTGCATGAGAGGGTCTCTGGTGTCTCATGACACACCCTGCAGTTAATATTAGGTACATTCATATGCATCACCCTACTACGATAAGACAAGGTGTTGATAACACCATCCTGGCATGCCAATATGAACCCCTCAGTCTCAGATTTTAGGGCTGCTGACTTCAAGAATTCATAAGTCAGCTTCTTGGACAATCCCTGCGCCTTATTATTAGTATTATTATTTTTTTCCTATTAGCCTATTATTGGTACAGTATTTATTATTGAACGAGCGAAGCGAGTTCTTCCTTTTGACTTGACGCTCAAGGCGTTGTGTGTTTGTTTGTATGTTCCACAATGACTTTCGAATGCTTTTATCAATCAACTTCAAATTTGAAACACAGATTCTTGGTATCTTCAGACAGGTCAAGTTCGTTTGCCAATGAAATTCACCCACTCCTTCATCCTTTTGAGGCTAAACAAAAGGATAGCCGAAAACAAGAGGACACCCCTTCATTAATATATAGATATACTAGTGAGCCCAACAGGCTGGAGAACTCGCTTGCAAACAACTAATTTTGGAAAGGGAAACTCATTTGCGAAGCTCATCGTAGGGGAAGGTAGTAACGAAAAACGGCTGTTTAGAAGATACTGATTTACATAAAATTCACAAGACATCTATCACTTGAAGTTCAAGTTTATCATTGCTCTGATACACAGATTTATTTTCCACAAAAAAGACCTTCCCTACTCATATACCTATTTATCAGGGCAATGTAATTAGTGTATCTATAGAGTAGATATATTTTATGTTAAAAAAAACAGCTGTATATATGTTCATATTTTGTCAGGGCAACGAAATTAGTATATCAGCTGATAGAGATTCTATAAAAAGCCTGATCGCATTTATTCACCTACAGCTGATGATAACAGATAACTCAAAATATACTGTATTTTGAAATCTGTTGAGGATTCCATATGGTGGAAACAACTATTTTATAGGGAAGTGATAGCCGCGAGCCGTAGCGGGTATCTGTTCAATCAGATAGATAAGCTGCGTTCTCGTAGGTCCTGTTTGTAACGGTGACCGATTAGATTGGCCAGCAAAAAAGACACTGTTCTCTGCTGAAAATCACTTCCCGGTGGTTCGGAACCCACCTAAAACTGTAGGTCCAACTCATAAATCACCATCATCCAACTCATTACCCACGCACAGGTCTCAGACCTATGTGGGCTTCATCCTAAAAAAAAATAATAAAAAAAATTAAATTAAAAATTAGAAATATATATTGTAGTAATATATAGATATATTGATGAAGGGCTGGGATTCTATTGTCCTTTTATTTTGCTTCAAAAAGAATCAAGGAGTCGGTTAATTTTATTGGCCAATGAACTTGACCTGTCCAAAGATACCAAGAATCTGTGTTTCAAATTTGAAATTGATTGATAAAGGCGTTAAAAAGTTATTGTGGAACATACAAACACACAACGCCTCGAGCCTCAAGTCAAAAGGAAGAACTCGCTACGCTCATTCAATTACTATATTTAAGAAAACAGTTGTTTTCACCATATGGAATTTGCAATAAATTTCAAAATATATTTTGAGCTATCATCAGCTGTAGGTGAATAAATGTGATCAGGCTTTTTATAGATCTCTATAAGCTGATATACTAATTTCATTGCCCTGATATCTATATAATATATATAATCAAAATACCACTGACTGACTCATTCATCACAGTTTCTCAGGAACCACTCCACCAAAAACGATAAAATTTGGTACACGTATTCAGTAGGGGGACTAGATGCGTGCTAAGAAAGGGTTTCAAAATTTACCCCAAAATTGAAGATTTTTTAAAATTTAGGTGACAACAATTTCTAGAGAACCATAAGGTCAAATCAGATAAAATTTGGTATTCATGTTAAGTATCGGCCTTAGATGTACCTTGGAAAAAAGTTTCAAAATTAGCCCCAAAATGGGCCCAAAATCGACGATTTTTGAAAAGTTTGGTGATAAACAGCCAAATATTTTGAAATTTGCACTTAACAGATGTCATCAACCTGGCATAATAACATTTCATTATACCCAGTCATATGTTTCCCACATATTGCAAGGCTCCGACTGTATGGTAGCCTACATGCAAAGTGCAAAGTCTTTTGCTGTTCAAAGACAGTGTAAATAATGCTGCTAAGGGTTCTTAAAAACGGTTGACTTCTATCAGCTGTTCCTTTAAGCTGTTTGGCTGGCAAGTTCAGTAGGTTAGGTCTATTAATGAATAATAATTTGCCAAACAAAGCAAACTTATCCCGAGCTACCAAAATAATTTCAATAGCTAAAAGCCAACGTTTATGAAAAGTAAAAAAGTAGCCGAGCTGCCTGTTAGGTCAAGTACAATAATTTTTAATATTAGTGCAATATTGCTCGGTTCAACTTTGCTCAAGCTGATCAGATCAAACGATCACTCACTTTCATGATCAGATCAGTTTGCAGTTGCACATCTGACTGAACCATAGATTAACGATTTTGAAAATTTAGGTGATTATAATTTCTCAAGAACCACAAGGCCAAAAAAGTTCAAATTTTCAGCTGGGGTGCTAAACACGTGAAAAATAGGGTTACATGATTCATCACAAAATTTAGGATTTTTGGAATTCAGTTGATCACAATTTCTCAAGAACCTCAAGGCCACATGGAGTGAAATATGATATAATGTATTATGTTTGATTAAGACCCTAGATGCATACTAAGTAATGGTATCAAAATTCTCCTCAAAATCACCTATTTCTGTAAATTTATCTAATCACAATGGAAATTAGTTGGACCCCCCCTGGCTAGACGGTTAAGGCGAGCGAAGCGAGTCTGGCGGCTAGTATGGATATATAAACCGCTGTTTTTCATGTGGTGAATATATCTTCTCCATAGATTGATACACTAATTCCATTGCCCTGATATATAGGTATATGAGTAGGGTAGGTCTTCTTTGTGGAAAATAAATGTGTGTATCAGAGCAACAATGAAATTGAACTTCAAGTGATAGATGTCTTGTGAATTTTATCTAAATCATTATTTTCAAAACAGCCTTTTTTCGTTACCACCTCCCCCTACGATAAGCTTCCCAAATGAGTTTCCCTTTCCAAAATTAATTGTCTGCAAGCAAGTTCTCCAGCCCGTTGGGCTCACTAGTTGAATGATCGAAGCGAGTTCTTCCTTTTGACTTGAGGCTTGAGGCGTTGTGTGTTTGTTTGTATGTTTGTATGTTCCACAATAACTTTATCAATCAACTTCAAATTTGAAACACAGATTCTTGGTATCTTTAGACAGGTCAAGTTCTTTTGCCAATTCAATTGTCCCTCTCCTTCATTTTTTTTGAGGTGAAACAAAAGGATAGGTTCTCAGCCCTTCATTAATATATCTATATACTAGCCGGCAGACTCGCTTCGCTCGCCTTAACCGTCTAGCCAGGGGGCTCCGCCCCCTGGACCCCCGGGGGGTCCAACTAATTCCCATTGTGATTAGATAAATTTACAGAAATAGGTGATTTTGGGGAGAATTTTGATACCATTACTTAGTATGCATCTAGGGTCTTAATCAAACATATTTCACTCCATGTGGCCTTGAGGTTCTTGAGAAATTGTGATCAACTGAATTCCAAAAATCCTAAATTTTGAGATGAATCATGTATCACTATTTTTCACGTGTTTAGCACCCCAGCTGAAAATTTGAACTTCTTCGGCCTTGTGGTTCTTGAGAAATTATAATCACCTAAATTTTCAAAATCGTTGATCTATGGTTCATTAATTTCACAACTAATTTTTTGTTGATTTTCTGATCAATACCTATTTTCACAAAAATTCTCAGGCTCATGTACTGTTACAAATAGTATTTCGTTAATTTTGGGCTCATTTTGGGGTTAATTTTGAAACCCTTCTTTTGAAACTCATTTAGGGTCTATACTGGACATGCATACCAAATTTCATCTTGTTTGGCTCAGTGGTTCTCAAGAAATTATAATCACCTAAATTTTCAAAAATCGTTAATTTTGGGGTTAATTTTGAAACCCTTCTTTTAAAACTCATTTAGGGTCTATACTGGACATGCATACCAAATTTCATCTTATTTGGCTCAGTGGTTCTCAATAAATTATAATCACCTAAATTTTCAAAAATCGTTAATTTTGAAACCCTTCTTTTAAAACTCATTTAGGGTCTATACTGGACATGCATACCAAATTTCATCTTAAATAGGCAGCATTATTTTGGTAGCTCGGGATAAGATTGCTTTGTTTGAAATAAATTAAATCTTGAGATTATTCATTAATAGACCTAACCTACTGAACTTGCCAGCCAAACAGCTTAAAGGAACAGCTGATAGAAGTCAACCGTTTTTATCATATGGCAGACCCCTTAGCAGCGTTATTTACACTGTCTTTGAACAGCAAAAGACTTTGCACTTTGCATGTAAGCTACCATACAGTTGGAGCCTTGCAACATGTGGGAAACATATGACTGGGTATGATGAAATGTAATTATGCCAGGTTGATTACATCTGTTAAGTACACGTCTAGGGTTTGGTTATCACCAAACTTTTCAAAAATCGTCGATTTTGGGCCCATTTTGGGGCTAATTTTGAAACTTTTTTCCAAGGTACATCTAAGTTCGATATTTAACATGAATACCAAATTTTATCTGATTTGACCTTATGGTTCTCTAGTAATTGTTATCACCTGAATTTTCAAAAATCTTCAATTTTGGGCCCATTTTGGGGTAAATTTTGAAACCCTTTCTTACCACGCGTCTAGTCCCCCTACTGAATACGTGTACCAAATTTTATCGTTTTTGGTGGAGTGGTTCCTGAGAAACTGTGATGAATGAGTCAGTCAGTGGTATTTCGATTATATATATATATATATAGATTACTATTTATATAGGAAAATAGTAGTTTTTACAATATGGAGTTCACAATAGATTTCAAAATATTTTTTGAGTTATCAGCTGTAGGTGAATAAATGCGATCAGGTTTTTATAGAATCTCTATCAGCTTATATACTAATTTCATTTCCCTGATAAAATATGGATGAATAACAGCTGTTTTTTATATAGTAAATATATCCACTCTATAGATACACTAATTTCATTGCCCTGATATATAGGTCTATGAGCAAGGTAGGTCTTTTTTGTGGAAAATAAATCTGTGTATCAGAGCAATGATGAACTTGAACTTCAAGTGATAGATGTCTTGTGAATTTTATGTAAATCAGTGTCTTCTAAACAGCTGGTTTTTGCTACTACCTTCCCCTAGGATAAGCTTCCCAAATGAGTTTCCCTTTCCAAAATTAGTAGTTTGCAAGCGAGTTCTCCTGTTGGGCTCACTAGTTGTTATTATTATCATTTTTTTAATTATTATAATTATTTGATCTTTATTGCAGTATTAGCCTAGTCCTCCAGCACATAACAGCTATAATAAATATTTCTTATTATATTCTTATTTCTATTCTCATTCCATTTTCAAATAAAAGTATGTATGTGATTGGCAAGAGTTGGCTATGAAAAATAACTTTAATTTTTTTTTATTATTTCTGATTAACAAAAGGACAAAGTGGCTGTAAAAAAATCATCCACTTTTTAGATAAAATAATATTCCTTAATGCCATACAAATTGTACAATCTGTTATCATGTGATTGAAATGACTTGTTGTGTACATTTTCGGCTCTAAAATCTGGAACAAAATTCAAAATTATATCCGCTTTCTTTGGACTATTTTGAACTGTTTCAGTGTTTTGCCTCCAAAGTGAACTTTCAAATTAATATTCTTGTTTTTAAAAGATTTAGTAATAAATTTCTAGTTGAACTTCAGTATAAGCTAAAATTTGTATTTTTTTGTAGTGGGCTAAACAGTAGTGGGCTATGCATGTTGTATCTTTACTTGATAGTGTTTCATGTAATTGTAATAAATAAATGAATTAATTCAGACTGTCCCATGCTATCCTGCTCTACTGCATTTTAATAGTATATTATGTTACTAGGCTGGAAAGTAACGTTTTGAAGGTCAACATTCCAATATTGAAGATCAGAAAATGTATTCTTGTTTTGAAAATGATGATTGTCCGGTGCTTACTGAGGAGCATCTACATATCTGTGAAAGTGCTTCTGCAGAGGATGAGGTTGACTCAGATTCTAGTATAGAGGAGAATGATGAGGCCAAATCTGATGCTGAAGAAGATGAAGGAAAAAGAAAGAGAAGAAAGTTGGTCACAAAAGCGTACAAGGAACCAAAATCAGTGAGGAAAGTTGAGAAAAAGCCAAAACGTGCACAAGAAAAAAGTGAAAAGAAGGAACATCGTCAATTTGAATTTATTCTACTCGGTGATCTTTCAGAGAGGAAATCAGCTCGCACACTTGTTAAATCAGCAGAAACAGCCAGGCGAGTGAAAGAGAGAACTGAGTGGGGCAGGAAGAAGACGAAAAAAGAAAGCCCCAGAATACACAGGTCAGCCAACCAAACTTCAGGATAAATACAGAGGTCCTTTAGTTATAATGGATGTCTTGCCAAATGATACATACAGGGTGAGGGATTTAAATCCAACAGGGTCCAGATTGTATTCCAGCACTGCACACTCATCTCAACTAAAATCATGGAAGATATGCAACCAAGATGATGATTTTCAAACCCAAGTAGCAAAAAAATATTGTCTCAATATTGGCACAACATTTATCAATATTGTAGAAAATATTTTTATGGTAATGTTGTAGCAATATTGTTTCAATATTTTCTTAATATTGGTAAATATATCCTGTGAAATATTGTTCTAAAATAATATTCTAAAAATATTCTTGAAACATTGATATAATATTGTGACAACATTATCCCATTAACATTGGTAAATATTTATTAGATATTGAGATAATATTTTTCCAGTTATTTTTAGACCAAAAATAAATTATTAAATAATATAAATAAACAAATCAAATAATAAATTATAAATAACTAATAATTAATAATTATTTATAAAATATAGTTCTACATCCGTTTCAGTGATCATAGTGATTTTTCGAGAAAAAAATTTCGACTTAAAAATTCTTTCCAAGTGCTAGAATTAGCGCGAAATGCTAATATCTCGTAAACGGTGCGTCTGACGTTAAAATGTTACTGAAAAAAAGTGCTTAGAATTTAGTTCTACATCTGTTTCAGTGATCATAGTGATTTTTCGAGAAAAAAAAATTCGACTTGAAAATTCTTCATCCTGGAATTAGCGCGAAATGCTAATATCTCGTTAACCATGCGTCTGACGCGATTTTGTCAAGAGACAAAAAAGTTTCTAAATTCAATTTTACAATTTACGTACTGATTAACTTCCTTTTATCCCAACTGAATAGTGTGTTAGGGCGAATTTCGTAAGTTCACTTTCAAACGCTATTATCTCGTTAACGGCTCGTCCAGGGGCGGAATGGCCAGTGCCAAGCTGTTCGAAATTTTGTCTACATTCAGAAACTATGGCTATACGTAGGTCTACCATCAATGGTTGTCGAGATACAAGCTTTTGAAACGTGTTGTGATTGCATCACAAAGTTCCATATACTATACACAAAAACTGCTAGATATTGAGTTCGAATCTCAAACATGTAACAATTTTCTCTAAAAAACGCTAATACTCGTTAACCGTGCATCTGACAGGAAAATGTTACTGAACAAAAAGTGTTTAAAATTCAATTTTACACACATTCCCGTTGTCAAAAATCGTGATTTCAGAAAGATTTTAACTCTTTACTTGAAAAATAAGCTTATTCTCCCTCCTAAGCTGGAAAACCTCCCATACGGGAGTGCAAAACTTTTCAAACGCGGCGCTATGCTGAGGTCTTTGGCGCTAAGAAACTGGATTGGATAAAATTGCCCGCCTTACAACACGATTGGATGACTTCAAGTCTTGACTATCATTTTCATTATCAAACAAAGTATTGTTCATGTTTCATACCGATTAATCGGTACTGAAAACATCGATTAATCGGTGAACAAGCATCGATTAATTCAGTCTTTGAAAATAGAAAAAAAAACAGGCCAAAAACAATAGAAAAACGCATAATAAAGAAAAATCCCCATAATGAATATCTGAAATGTATATTGAAATATGTTTGAAATAATAATTATTGACATATTTATGTCCCTAAATCCTGTGAAATTGAATAATCAGAGAAATCCCACTTATCGATTAATCGTTATGGAATAATCGATTATTTCATCAAAACATCGATTATTCCGATTAATCGAATAATCGATACCCATCCCGCCAAACCAAACAGATCAGAGATCAGATCACCAATTCACCATTCGCCATTGCTATCGAAAGATGGACATCGTGTTATTTAGTGATTGTAGTGAAAGTATATTTTGATCTACAGTTTTTTAAATTTCACATCTTTCTCCAGTATTAAAAATCATTCTGGGTGGAGCCGGGCTCTGCGGTGTGTATCATACTAGAGTCGTAAGCTGGGCATTCACGTTCCAACTTGCAGTACCACTTGCAGTACTGCTATAAATAGTCGATTACATTGGGATAGTTACTCGCTAAGCGAGTAGCGAGTAGGACGTTACTAACCGACCGTGCTACAGCAGCTCAGCATACCAAGCCAAATTATATTAAAAATTTAATTTCCAGAATCGCCCTCATACTATGGAATTTCAAAGACAATAAACAATTTAGTTTGAAGTGACTGACAATTGAATAAACTGACAAATATACATATACAGAATTTATTAATTTCGAATTCCTTTAATTGCTATTACTTTATACTGAAGACTTCCGCAATGGCGGATATTGTCAATATCCGCCATTGCAGAAGTCTTCAGTGTAAAGTAATAGCAATTAAAGGAATTCGAAATTAATAAAATTCTGTTTACGTATATTTGTCAGTTTATTCAATTGTCAGTCACTTCAAACTAAATTGTTTATTGTCTTTGAAATTCCATAGTATGAGGGCGATTCTGGAAATTAAATTTTTAATATAATTTGGCTTGGTATGCTGAGCTGCTGTAGCACGGTCGGTTAGTAACGTCCTACTCGCTACTCGCTTAGTGAGTAACTATCCCAATGTAATCGACTATTTATAGCAGTACTGCAAGTGGTACTGCAAGTTGGAACGTGAATGGCCGGCCGTAGTGTAGCGTGCTACGCTATGCAATGCAGGAATCCTCCGTATCATTGTATACGAGCTGTTACTAAACATAGGAAGCTCACCGCTGATGCATGATACAGTCAACAATCTAACTACCTAACTCTAATCAATGATTAAGGACTTATAATATTTTTCACTCGAATATTGCAGCTAATGGGATCAGCGGTGTGGCATTGTTCAGTACCTTCCCGTTACTTTATGAACTCAATTTGCACATGACACCCTGTATCAAGCATGAGGAATCCGAGAAAAATACTATCGACCACTCAGGTGCCCCCCTTATTATTTTGGAGGGGGGCTGTTTTTGAAATTTGTGATTTTTTCATCAATCTTATTTTTGCCGGATTCTCTGAGAAAAAACAAATCAAAAAATACCGGGGTCGGTCGCATTCGCAGCAGAACTGAGCTCAGGGGGCAGGAAAACAAATCCAAGATAAGGGACTTAGATTATTTTCGCTCAAATATTGCAGCTGCTGGGATCCGCGGTGTGGCATTGTTCAGTACCTTCCCGTTACTTTATGGACTCAATTTGCACATGACACTCTGTATCAAGCATGAGGAATTCGAGAAAAATACTATCGACCACTCAGGTACCCCCCCCTTATTATTTTGGAGGGGGGCTTTTTTTGAAATTTGTGATTCTTTCATCAAACTTATTTTTGCCGGATTCTCTGAGAAAAAACAAATCAAAAAATATCGGGGTCGGTCGCATTCGCAGCAGAACTGAGCTCAGGGGGCAGGAAAACAAATCAAATATGAGGGACTTAGATTATTTTCGCTCGAATATTGCAGTATTTCTTTCTCCAGTATTTTTGTATAATATTTTAGGCCACTGTAATAAGATTTTACTATTGAAATTAATTTGTTTAGGAAGTAGGGTTGTCTCACTTTTCGTTTTAGGTTAGGATAAGTCCATAGTTATTAGGTAGGATAAATTAACCCATGAAGTAGATCATTTTACCTAGTAAAACAAGGGAAATACCTTAAAATGTAGGTAATTTATATAAGACATAAGTTATGCCTAACCAGAATCTAAATTGAAATTAAGATTTGTAACCTTGTGGCTCCTACGTTATTCTCGACTATTGTTCAAGGTGAGTTCCTGTTTTGTTACTTTTTTGTATAATATTTTAGGCCACTGTAATAAGATTTTACTATTGAAATTAATTTGTTTAGGAAGTAGGGTTGTCCCACTTTTCGTTTTAGGTTAGGATAAGTCCATAGTTATTAAGTAGGATAAATTAACCCATGAAGTAGATCATTTCACCTAGTGAAACAAGGGAAATACATTAAAATATAGGTAATTTATATTAGACATAAGTTATGCCTAACCAGAATCTAAATTTAAATTAAGATTTGTAACCTTGTGGCTAAATACAAGTAACCCTACGCTATTCTCGGCTATTTGCCGAGCCATTGAGGCCAACTTTTACTTTACCTGCCCAGTTAGTTGGCGTCAAAATTCTGGTTGCAATCGATTCAGCATGTTATTCTGATGATAAAACCACAAAACGTTTGCGGCGGTCACTTGTAGTTAATAAGTTATGGCCGTTGAAAGTTGAAATTTTTCAACTATTTTTCAATGTTGTAATTTTTTTCTGCATTGATTTGCGTATAAAAATAGTCAAATCCTATGTAAAATTTGTCAAGAAATCCAATGAGACCAATTAGAAGTTTGTAACTTCAGTAGTTTTTGAGATATTCCAAAAAATATGCTAAAAATACTATTTTTCATGTTCAAAGTGGGTTTACCTGTTTATGTTATGATAAACAAGCAATTTTTATTAATGAAACTTGTAGAAAATTAAATTCTGAAGATAAAATGTTCAGTCACTCAATAGTCCAAATGCAATAGTTATTGAGATATTTGGCAAAATATGTTGAGAAAAAACCTATTTTAAACGTTTCAAGGAGGTTAGGTTGAGTGTGTGGGCATGGTTAGGTTAGGTTAGGTGCAGAACAAGGTTAGCTTTTTATTTCATGAATAAAAATTTGTGTGTAAGAATGTAAAAATTGTATTCAAATCCCCTTTTTGGTAATATTTATGATATTCTGGCGCAAGCCCGCCATTCCACCCCTCTGGCCGCACTAGTGCATAAGGTCCGGAGTCGACTTTTACCTCATAGAGGTCTCTTTTGATTTTGTGTATGGCACATTTGCTGCCCATCTGACTGGGCATAACATCTGGTCGTTCTACCTGGGTAGGCCTTGTCAAGTTTTTACTTCACATAGTGAAGAGAAGAGTCCTTCCGTCAATCCCTTATTTGTTTCAGGCTGGGATCTCTGCGATCAGCCAGTGCTTCCGTCAATTCCTGGTTTTCGTTTTTTTTGACGGATCGACATGGATCAACATACAAAGTAAGTTTGGTCTCTTTTAAATTATTCTAGGCCTACAGTAATTATAAAATAAATTTCAAATATTATATACTGAGTAGCCTGCTACTGTAACATAATTTGAATAGCTATGACTTTAATAAAGTCTGAAGCATTTTTCCATAAGCAAACTCACTGCCTTCTTCGTATATTTCTTTCTATAGCATTATTAACAAAAGTAGGCCTAAGGTAAAAATAAAATCAAACAGCTTAGTGATGTTAAAAGAAAGTTATAGTAAATAAAACTTCTAGTTCTAGAGTTCTAAGAATTACAAGATATGCGTTTTTAGGGTTTTTCAGATACGATTTTAGAACTTCAATTTTACTGCAACAAATATTTGTAAGAGAAACATAGGCCTATTCCAAGTCAATGTGGCAAAGTAATAGAAAATGTGTCATTTCATAGACACTTGGAAGTTACACTTTAAGAAAATATTAGTTTTAAAATGAAATGTTACCTGCTGGCAGATTTCACATAGTGTCCCATAAAACTGTGAAAGGCCCCTTTACCATCAGCAATTTCTACATGAACAAGACGATATTGAAGTAATTTCATCTGTCCTTTAAAATATATATAAATACTTGCTTTTGTGTTCTTTTAGGTGCTGTGAGGAGAAGGTTTTATCTTCAGGACGAAAAAATTGAGAGATCGGTGAAATCATGGCTGCAGCAAACAGCTTATGACTTGCAGTAAGTTTATAATCATATGCTTTCACCTTAGTTATCAAAACCTTGTGTTTTGCAAGTAATAATAATAATAATAAATGTTCTATTTCCCATACAATAATTTATGAACATATTAACATAAGTGGATATGTAGGATATATCCCTTCAGAGGCATAAGCCTGTGTTGAAGGTGACGAGTAAGTGCTTAAGCCCAATTCTTATGTTATGTGAACTTATGTCGTGAACCTATCCACATAATTTTGGGCTAATCTGGAAGCTTAATGAATTGCGCAGTTTTTAATGAAATGTGCCAGCTAAGTTCCCTGAAAACATTTTGAGAAAAATCTGTTTGATTATGAATTTGAAAAATCGTTTTTTGAACTTTGCCTAACTATAACAAATACTATGAAAATGATTTATACATTAAAATACACCTATCCTTTGGTAAATTTTCTTCTTTTCCATTAGTAGGCTCAAAATTGAAATCCGATGGGTAGTTTTTTAGTTATAAATCGTTTAATGGCAGGATGTAGGCACGTCTCGAAAAACTCGTTTTTTTTTCGATATATTTCGGTAATGAAGTCCGATAGGGCATATTTTTATTGGACATTTTTTGTCAGAAATGTTATGTAGAGTTATGGATTTCCGGGTGTTACACCTTATGTGGGTAAATACTATTTTGCATGCTATAGTTAGTGCAAAAATAGGCACTATTTCGGGTAACTAGGAAAAAGATTTTGATGAACAAAAACAACTACAATGATACCATGAATTCCAATAATAATGATTTTTGCATCACTCATAATTCATACAATTCCTATTACATAACCTATGTAACCTTGTGAGCACAGCCTTTCATATAAAGGGACACTTAGTTTTGCAAGTTGTTGTTTTAATGATAAACATAACCTGTATAAATCAAATGCCTTTGTTTTTCATTTATCTTTGCACTGGAAGCTATAAGGATTGAATTAAAATTCAGTTGACTTAATTTTTGTTTGCAGAAATCATGGAGCAAAGAGGCTGTCAACTGAAGAAAAAGAGACTGAGTAATGTTGATAAACAAATATAAAAATATATTTCACTTGACAAAATTTTATTACAAGGGCGATGTAGGAAAGACAAGTTCAGTATTTTGTTGAAACAGCCGTAGTATGTATAAAATTAAAAGTAAATTGAATTACTAGAAAAACTACGAAAATTAAAATAAGTCCAATTTGGATTTCTTCCACTAAGATAGGGGTAGATTTAGTGCACTAGTCTAGTTTTTTCAAACTCAGGGTGTCTGGAAATCACAAAATTTATGCTTCCGAAAATCAACTTTTTTGAATGAAATTATTGTTTTCGTCATTGCGAATGATGAATACAAAAACTCCTTGACAGAAAAAATACACATATGCCCGCCCATAAAAAAAATAAATAAAACATGGGGGTGTAGAAGGTAAATCTTTGAGAGGAATTTCTTGTCCGGTGTTCCTGGCAACAGTGGAAAAACAAATTTATTAATATCAAAATAACTTTTTCACTGGATAAACCTCTACTTGCTTATTAACCTGAGCTCAAAACCAGATTTGTTAATTTAACAAGCGAGGTCTACTGTCACAGAATTACTAGTAAGAAGACCCAATCCCAGTAGATTAATGCTGAACAGCTTCACTCCTCTTTCCGAATCCTTGATTCTGAAGAACGGGCTTTGTGAATTGTGCTATAATTGATTCATACAACTATGAACTTGAATTATTTTGAATTGATTCGCGATTCTGCTTCCGATTTGTATTTTAAGCCAAAATTGAGAGGTTTTTTTTTACTTAAATTAATTTTCTAATTGTTTTGACCAGTATATTTCATAGCCAGTTGAGAAAATCATATCATAACTGAGAAGTTCGTTTCATACAGATTTTCCCACCTCTAAAACCGCTAATACTGTTAGGTTTTTTCATGTTTTTCTCTAACAATTCCCGAGAGAGGACACCCTTTTTTAGGGATGTATGCTTACTAGACATCCAGGCGGAAGGAAACGCTGAATTGTGAAAATTGGCCACTGAGTATATAATGTATGCTCAAATGTATTACATTTAAAAGCTCAAGAGAGTGGATATTTAAATGGATTTCAAATAATGAAATTCAGAACTTTCTTTTATTTTAAAAACAAGGCCTTTATTTTAAAAACAATCTAGGACCGTGACTACACTCTACATACTCATAAATCTCCCCCCCCCCCCCCCTCCCTAGAAGAAAGGCAGTCTAGATCCGCCACTGGTGTCATTTAAATAGCTGTCTTATATCATCCAAATTGAAACTTACGTAGCTTCAATTTGTCGCTAATAAATTTATTACCTTGGAAAGTATTTAATTATAAGAATATGTACAATAAAATTATTAATTTCTTTATCATAAAGTTCCATGTAGGAGGCGTCATTTAGTCGTTTGAATACTTATACAGTAATTTAAAAAATTTGGAATTTAAAAAAAATATCCTTATTTTCGAACTCAGCGAAACAGTTTCGATCTTGTCTGTTGCAAATTTTATCTTCGGAAATGATAATTTTAATTAAAAAAGAGTGGCTTGTGAAAAATATTTAAAAATAAATATGTGAAAGATATAATAAAGAGTTCAAGAAAGTGAAATTGGAGGGTTTTAATTACAAAGTATGTTCACGGTTGAGAGGGTTGCAGATTTAGATTTGAACTACCAGTATTGGCAAAAAACACAAACGAGAAAATCCTAATACACCATTTTTTACAATTTGTTGCTTTTTTGTAAGATTTGACTGGGCTAGCTTTGCATTGAGCTAAATTAATATTTCAATTTTTCTATATTTATTGTATTTCTTCAAACATAAAAAGTATTAATTTAATTATAAGAATATGTACAATTAAATTATAAGTTCTTATTATAATTCTACTTCCGGGAATTTCAGGAAATTAGCCGGGAAAACTGGGAATTATTCATGAATTTTTTTTTGTCTGGTCTAGTGGACACCCTGAATTTGAACTATCATTGGTTGCTATGGCATTCAGGTAGTACAGATATCTTGTAGGTTCAAGGATGCTCCGGAATAAATTAACATTCTAACAATATTTTGAAGTCTACCTGTCTTTATGTCACCCCTGTTGAGGTGAACATTGAAATCTCCTTCTCTGTAGACAACAACCTATATGTAAACTTTTATAGATTATTGTGAATATTTTTTTTAAATAAACTATTCATTCACTTATTTTGAAGTTGTGTCATCATTTTTCTCACTTCCAAGTAAAGTTTGTTGGACCGGTGTAGCTCAGTTGGTTGGAGCATTGCAAACTTTATCTGGCTGAAGCTGCTACGGTCGTGGGTTCGATTCCCACTCCGGCTGGCATATTTTGTATCATAATTCACCCTCATTACCTACGCACAGGTCTCAGACCTATGTAGGCATCATGCAATTAAATACTCTAGTTATCAATGTAAATAATACATTTTCATGTGATCAAACTGAAAACATGCTATATTACAAATATAGCAAGTGGGTCTTCATAACTTTTGTTCACTTGGTACTCTTGAGCTATTGAAAGTGGTTTTATCCTGCATTGATTTCAAATCACTTGAAAATGCTTTAACATAATTTTAAAGAACTTTTTAGCTTATAATAAAGTAGTTTAAAGCATTCACAAATGATTGAACATCATTGATAGAATTACTTTACAATGATTTAAAATGCTTCAAGTTGGCAAAATCAATGATTTCAAATGATTCATAAGAACTTCATCAAATCATTTGAAAGTGCTTTTCAAATCATTTTCAAGTAGTTTGAAAATCACAATTTTGCCAACTTAAAGCATTATAAATCATTGTAAAGTCATTTAAACTGATTTTATAGTACTTTTTAAGTACTTCCCAACTGATTATTTTGCTGCTTGGGTGTATATTATTATCTGAATGTTTGTATATTTTGAACATATTGCAGATTTTTCTCTGAATTCTTTATCTACTTTTCCTCTTGATCTTGAAATTTTTTTTTGTTATTTCAAAACAGCTGATATGAAGTAGCAAGTGTGACATGGGGAGCAGCTTCTAGTACAGTACTAAAAGTTAGAAGTTTCTAGAAGTTACTAAAAAGTCACATTGAATCCCCATGTGGCGTAGCCCTGAGGGCCATTGTGAATTATGCAGTGCCAAAATGTTTTGAAACAAACTTTATCTATCAATAAATATTTTTAAAATATTTGATTTATAAAATTATTTATTTGATATTTTTAAAACAATGTTTAAAAAATATTTTTAAAACTTTTGGTTAATATTGATTAAATGTTTATAAATAAATATTCAATCAATATAAAAA
Organism: Conomelus anceps; assembly: GCA_948455865.1. Classification (NCBI taxonomy): domain Eukaryota; kingdom Metazoa; phylum Arthropoda; class Insecta; order Hemiptera; family Delphacidae; genus Conomelus; species Conomelus anceps. The sequence goes on from OX418221.1 coordinate 43,313,313, forward strand.
ACAACTTTAAAAAATATTTACAAAATATTTCCACAATATTGTTTTGATATTTTACAATATTTGGTAAATATTTATTGATAAATAAAGTTTGTTTCAAAACAATATTTATTAAATATTTATAAAATGTTGAAACAATGGTTTTCAATATTGTAAATACATTGTACCAATATTTTGTACAATATTGCTTAAACATTTTTTTGCTACTTGGGAAATGATGAAATGAGTTCAGATGATAATGATGAAATGACTTTAAATAAAAATAATGAATGGAGTTTAGAAGAAAATGAAGAAAGTGATATGAACAATGAAGAAAAATTAATGCCAGAAACACATTGTATTAATGATAAAGAAGTTTTGCCAAAAACACGTAAAAGAAAGAAACCAGACTACCTCAAAGACTATGTCTTAAAATAATTTTGTCATAATAGCCTATATCTTGATAAATATTTGAATCATTCAGTTTTCTTTCAAATGTTGAATTGCTAATTCTGTTTAGCTTACCTTTAACTTGTTTTAATTTTGTACCACTATACTTTTTATGTTCAAGTTTCATTATTATTTGAGGACAAATAGTTTGCAGAATGGCCGAATATTAGAGACTATAAATTGAGAAGGCCTTGGCTAGAAAGCGTTCATGAGTAGATTACCAGATGGTTGTGTTGTGTATTTTGCGGGACGATAACAAACTGTCCCACCGACAAACTGGTCCATTTCAATTTGCACACTGCCGACAAACTGTCCCAACGACAAACCATCCCACCGACAAGCTGGTCCACATTCCATCTGAATGGTACAGTTTGACGCTGCATGCAAACGACAAACTTGTCCAAATTAGTTTTGGTCAACGAACGACAACCTGTCCCACCGACAAGCTGGTCCACCTGAGTGGTTCAGTTTGACGCGTCGCGTAAACGACAAAATTGATCATCGATATATCCTAAATATCGATTGTTGAAAGTTGCCTTCAATACATCGATATTCCATCATCCAAGGTCGACATTTCGATATATCGACCATATTTAATTATATCGATATTTTTTAATTTCGTAACAAGTCGTCATTTTCAAGCAAGGTTCAAACCATATTAGTTTTGCCTTGACCAAAAAAAATACGAGAAAAACTACACTTTCAGACTATTTTTTATATTATTATTTATTTATTCAGATTATTTTTATCGTCATGTGTAAGCCTTCAGTTTCATTGATATGATTCCATAGTTTGCGTTTATATTTGCTTTGCCAATATTATTACTTGCTAGACTTTGCTAGTGTACTTGCAAACTACTCTACTTGCAAAGGGGTACATACTGTTAAGAATTTGATAATAAGTAAATTGACTTGTCATCACCTACACCCGACTTGTACTTGCAAGGTCTACTTGCAAAAAATGTGAACCAGGCTTTACTGCGTTGTTATAATGATTGTCTTAAGATAAATAAAAATGCGACTTCCACATGCAAAGAAAAATCGTTACCTTCGGACCTATTTCGTGGTGTTTTGAAACCCTTTCGGATCACCTACGCGTCCAGGGCCTCAAAAGGTCAAGATAGCAAATTTAACTTTTTAAAATAAACTTTTAATGGAAAATTTTGAAATTCTTGCTTATCACGCATCTAGGGTTTTATCAAACCTGAATACCGAATTTCACTTGGTCTTATTTTTTGGTGTTGTGATTCTAGACTTAAGAAATTGTGATCCAACTAAATTTTCAAAACATGTTAATTTTGGGGTAGATTTTGAAGTTATTTCTTGGGACTCGGGCGCCGGACTCAAAGACCACTCCCCCACCTTAAATACGCTCCTTTTACCAAGCAATGCTGTTCACTCTGTATACTTTGCCGCAGAACTGTGAGTACTCGTCTATAGAATGCCTAGGCATTATATTCAATGTCTAGACGTCCTACACTGTGCATGTGAAGAACTAGCAAACTCATTTTATTTCATACTTTGCCTAAAATGTTTAGGCATTCTATAGCCGGTAACATATAAATCAATTTTTTGCTGACTTAAATGTATAATATTGATATGTATTCCTTAGAGGAGACTTGAATGATTATAATAAACTCATTGGTGGTGTCAGACACAAATACCTCTTGCCATAATATATCATTTATTCTCTCTGACACAAAATTCGTAATTATAAAACCGGAAAAACTAGTACTGGTATTTAATATCAATTTTATTGATGGACTATTTATAGAATAAAGCATTTAGTCTATGTTCAACTGTATTGCCATATTTTCATTTTTTGTATTATAACTTTTACTAAATTTATTTCAACCAATTTGTTGATTTGAACTGGTTTACCTTAGTTACAATTTCTTAATCTGTGGTTAAAGTGATGTTGAATACCTTAGTTAGTTCAATGTTACAATGGGTTTTGTAGTTGTTTTTAAGTTGAATATTGAAGGGGTCTTTCATTATTTCTCATTTATTTATTAATGTATGTTATCATATTATGATTAAAAATCTGTTAAATACATTTATTTTGTTTTTTATTTGTGACTACCCTTTACCGTGTGATCTTGTACGGCAATGGCAAAGTATACCACAAGCTGTTATTAGAGAGTAGAGCATGCGAAGAACGGCTTAAATCACCAGTAACGTCGTGATACTGTAAAGCCTTCTGAGCGCTATGCAAAACTCTCTATCAATTAATTAGAACAGCCTTACAAAGAACACAAACACATATTATGTGTTGAAACTTTTCTTGCGTACGTAAATGCAGCATGATAGAACTTGATGCACGAGATTATAACATTCATTACATTAATATAATTCAAGTTTTGATACAATATTGTAAGTAGACCACTCCTTTCTGGATAATAATGCGGCACTTAAGAGGAACATTTTTTTCTTGGTCATCATTTTTGTCAGAGAATCCCGGAAGCTATTTCTATCAGAATGATAATTCTAAACTTTTGTGTACAAGGCCGGTATTCCACTATAACATAGTAAATTATGTTGTAAAATATCTTCCATTATAAAGGCTCTTACAAGAATATCTTTGACAGTAATAAGCCTAAGGTCGCCATCACAGCGAAATCTAACCCCATAGGGGCCAGGGAGGTCTTCCCAGATCTAACCCCATATTCAGTAATTTTTCAATTTATTTTATAAAATATAATGACAAATTATTAAATTTCATAAAATGAATTACTTGTATTGAATAAATAAAATACTCAAAAAAAATTGCAGAAAAATAAATATAAGACGAGACAAATTTATAATACTAGACCCTTTTATAATTGTGTGATGGTGACCTTGGGATTACATTCCACTATAAAAAATTTGATAAAATATATAAACATATCTAACCTCAAAGTTCTTCAGTATACTTCATGTAATGCCAAACTATTAAATGTCATTGATTAGAATACTTTGAAGAAGTAAATACGTACTTTATAAAATATGGCATTTTACACTTTATAAGTTTATGTGTATGGCCTTTTAAATATGGCAATTTACAGTCAAAGAACTAAAAGAACCTTTATAAGATATTTTATGGTTGAATACCGGCTATAGGATACTCTCATTATTCAGTGCACATCGCACACAATAAAACTAGGCCTAACTGGACAATTATATTACAGTAGAGTCTACAATAAGCTATATTTTTCAATACACAACTTCCTATAGTTCCTATAATAACCAATTTCATAATTATGTGCGAAAGCTCCTTGCTCCATAGTATGTGTTGAGATGAAATATTTCACGTGTTAAATCACTGTGATCTTTCAGTATGTAACTAAATTGTTTGTTCACTATTATTGAATAAAATAGAAATGCTTCATAAAATATTGCGAGCTAAAAAGTAATCAGTTTATACTGAAGACTTCCGCAATGGCGGATATTGACAACAGTATTTAATAGCTGATGGAAATCGATGAATGCTACTGTACAAAAATATCAGTCACCACCGGGAATCGAACCACGGACCTCCCAATTGCCGGTCGGGCGCCTTAACCACTAGACCATGGAGACCTTTCTGCATAGCAGCATTCATTTTTAACTTGGCCATATCAGCTCGTATCTCACAAGTTAGTTCGAAGTTACTGACAATTGAACAAACTGACAAATTTACTTAAACAGAATTTATTAATTTCGAATTCCTTTAATTGCTATCAGTTTATACTGAAGACTTCTGCAATGGCGGATATTGACAACATATGCAGAAAGGTCTCCATGGTCTAGTGGTTAAGGCGCCCGACCGGCAATTGGGAGGTCCGTGGTTCGATTCCCGGTGGTGACTGATATTTTTGTACAGTAGCATTCATCGATTTCCATCAGCTATTAAATACTGTTGTCAATATCCGCCATTGCGGAAGTCTTCAGTATAAACTGATAGCAATTAAAGGAATTCGAAATTAATAAATTCTGTTTAAGTAAATTTGTCAGTTTGTTCAATTGTCAGTAACTTTGAACTAACTTCTAAAAAGTAAATAAATTAAAGATTAGACCTATCTATGATCCTGATTCTCTGAACCTATAAGTGATCGTATAACAGCGGCCTTAGAGCGAGCATACATGAGTAGTTTTGAATTGAAAAAAAATTCTATGATGTTTGAGAATGTTTTAGCTTTTACGAGTTTCTTGACTGCAAGAAATTTGACTGCCACTGCAATTTACAGTCAGATTTGTGAATTTGTGATGTATATGGTGAAAATGTCATGTCTGATTGTCTGTAGCCTACAAATGGTTGATCTTTGGCGAGTAATTTTTTTGGAAGGATGGGATAATGTGCACGATGATGAGCTAAGTGGCCGACCTCGGCGACCTACTGCATTGCTGCTGTGCAAGCCATTGTTGAATCCGACAAGCGCATCACAGTATCACATTCGAAATCATGCATCAATTGCCACCAAACATTGAATTAAGCCGTACATCTGTGTACAGCATTATGAAGAGCTTCAGCTGTCAAAGGTTTGTGTGAGGTAGATGCCTCGCTTACTGAATGACGTGCAATGACGAGCAGCGAAAAGCGTTAACACTACTTGGTTTAAACCAATGGCGGCAAAATGGTATGCAGCTGGGCTAAAAAAGCTACCGAATAGATATGAAGAGTGCTTGAAAAGGGATGGTAACTATGTTGAAAAATGATATACAGAATTATAATCAATAGTTTTGAAGGTGTTCAGATTTGTTTTAAGTTTTTTATTGGATAGGGAAACTTATTTTATGAATACTCCTTGTAATATCGATTTCCCCAATACATCAATTATTGAAGAATCGATATCTCCAACATACCGATTATTAAAGAATAGGTAGTTCGATATGTTGGTATATCGATAGCTTGGCCAGATAAATATATTGAACATTTCTTCAGTGAACGACAAACTGTCCCACCGACAAACTTGTCCACATTCCAGAGTGGTACAGGTTGACGCTGCGCGTAGACGACAAACTGGTCCAAATCAGTTTTGGTCAACGAACGACAACCTGTCCCACCGACAAACTGGTCCACATTCCAGAGTGGTACAGGTTGTCGGTGCGTGCACACGACAACCTGGTCCAGAAAATCTGGACCAGGTTGTCGTTGGTATGCTTTGTCGTTGGGATGGTTTGTCGGGGTCCCTATTTTGCGATGTGGTGTGATGTGTAACGAGTTTATAAATTAAAGACATATAGTGTTCATCTTGAGTTATTTCATTAACAAATTTATTCTAAAGAAATTACAAATGTCTACACTATCATCAATATATTTACATGTTACAATTCTTTATTGCTCTTGCAAAATTACTGTGCTCTGCTATGCGTCGCACAGTAAATGTTTTGGCTCAAGCGATAAAGTCACGCTTCACACTCTTAATACATAAATAACTATTCTATTGACTCACATATATATATTATATGTATAGATATAGTCAAATCGTCAACTCATTACATTACTCAATACCTGTCTCAAATATTATTCAGCTGATTGCACTGGGCTATCATTATTATCTCTATCTATAAAAGGATGATACCCTGACTCACTCATCAACGCAGAGCCAAAACTACTAGGCCTATGAACTTGAAATTTTGTATGAACAATCCTTATAGGATTTCACCGTGCAATAAGAAAGGATTTTTCAAAATTCGCAATTTTAGGGGGTTAAAGTTTTGCCTATGCAAAGCACGGGTACATGGCTAGCTAGCTTACTGGGATCTTTTAATCATATGGAAAATAATTTGAAATTGTTCGATCTGCTGTACACGCTGTTCCAATGGACGAGCTGTTTGTGTGTTTTGCAAATCATCATCCTAAAAACAACGTCTGTCTATCAAACCGGTAAACGTATGTTTGCCATATTGCCAATCATCTGTAATGGTCATGCTTTTTCAGTGCTCAGGTAATTTTTTGGGCATACGGGAATATACTGACTTTAACCAATAACAAATGTTTAACACATGTTTTTTGTGATCAAATAAAAATTGAATATTCGAAATAAGGAAATTTGAATATTCAATTTATTTATCAACTTTAGACAGTTTAAAAATTGTAACGTCTTCACGAATTATTCCAGTTTAATAAAAATTATTGAGTACTGGCAATACCTCCTACATCCTCATTATAATAAAGTCCTCATTCAGAGGTGGTGATTAAGAAAACAAGGAAGCCTCTATGATCAGCTGGAAGAGCCCTAGGACTAACTTCTTTCCTAATTTAAAATGTAACCTCAGCGGGAGGTGGCGAATAATAAAATCAAGGAGAATTTTTATGAGAACGCAGCAACGCGCGTCGGGCCAGCTAGTGGTTTATATATGGAAATTCACCCATCAAATTCTGATTCTAGATAAAGCAGCTGATACAATTGTCTTGAATACTTTTGAATGTCTTGCATATTATCCAGCTGATTGTATTGTTACGGGTTCTATGTCTAAAATAATGCTGGCAACACTTAAATTTATCACTCGCACTTTATTTACACAAATAATCACAACACTCACTGATTGGTAATGTCTTACAGAAAAATAATAAGCAATTTAAAACAGATAAATCAATATTGTTCAACTAATAAAGAGATTTCAATAAACTGTACAAAAATCAATCACTAAATGTCAAAAGGCCGATCTAATATTAAATAATAACCATATAATAGACTGTCCAATAATATTCAAAAAGAAAAGTCGAAAAAGAACAATTAACTTACGTAGAACTAGTCTGTAATACAATGAACACTATTTAGTAGTTCACTGGTATGAATTAAACATGAAAAAGAATTGTCACTAAAGGCACTCTTTACTCTCCTTGGATTTTGATGTATGGGCCTAGCATCACCAGTATCTATTGCATGCTGTACAATATTTGTTCTTCCTTTTGGACCTGCCCCAATTTCGAAGACATCCTGGTATCTGGTGATGAAGTCTTTCACTTTGGCGGCCTGTTCAGCTGTAAGGTTCTTGCAGGTGGTAGAAGTGAATTCCTGAAGTTCCTTTTGAAGTCCTTGGTTCACTTGCTGAGACTTCTGGATCTGTCTCACCACTGATGAGGCTGTTGAACAGTGTCCAAGCATGCTTCCTCCTTTTAGAGTGATCTTGTAGTCATTAACATTCATGATGCATACTGGGAACTTGTTGCTGGTCCAAAATAAAGTTCTTGCCACTAAGACTCCTTGATGTAAGTTGTCCTCTTGTCCTGCTGGTTCCAATAGTGCACTCTGTCCTTCCTCCATGTAATCCTGTATTTTCCCATAGACCACAACCTGGCTCCTTGCTGGTAGGGTGATGTCGGTGAGTAACAATAATCTGCTACTGCTTGGCTTCCCTGGGTGAAGTATGACCTCTTCTTCTCCAATTACTACAGTTTTCTTATTCAAGTCCAACTTGAGACCAAACTTGTTGAAGAAATCCATCCCAAGTATAACATCTTCTTGTACTATTCATATTACAGTTCACGAGGCAGTTCACGAAAAATGGATAACCACAACAATAATCTTCTTGTATATCTGCCACTAACACTTGATGCTTGAAGTTACTGCCACCAAATAGCAGCTGTCTCCCCAAAAACTGTAGCCAAATCCCCTGTAGCTGTATGGAGTGTCCACCTTGTTGACTTAATTTTCTTCTTATCACAGACTGTGCTCCTATTCAGGATGGTCATGGTAGCTCCTGTGTCAATAAGTAGTTGTCTTGCTTGTCCATCTACAATGCCATCTATATACAAACTACTTCTGCTGCCAGCAAGAGATGCCACCTTTGCTTTTCTTACTGGGGCCTTCTGCTTGTGGGTTGACAGCTGCCCCTCTCTATCAACCCTCTTTAGTTTACCTGCTTCTTCTTCTCACCTGGTTTGGTGGTACACTTGCTCCTAACATGTCCAATTTTTCCACATGTCCAGCATCGAACCTCCTTCTTCCTGGATCTCAACTTATCCAGGACCTGTTCAACTATCTCCTGGATTGTACTTGCATCCATGACTTCAGCCTCCATAGCTTGTACCTTAGAATGGCCTGGTACTGACTGCCAAACTGCCTCAAACTCCAATGCCTGGGCCAAAGCATCATTCAATGTCTTGGGTCTGGCTAGTTTCATGGACTGCTAGGTCTCTGGTATTCTCAATCCATTAAAAAATGTTTCTACTGCAAGACTTTCGTATGTGTTGTCATCAGCAGATGGACATGCAGTCCTAACAAGTCAAGCGATGTCAGCCTCGAACTCCTGCAAGGATTCATTGGGTCTCTGAACCCTATTATTGAACTGCGATTGATACAACTGCTCTAGGTGTTTGTTGCCAAATCGCATCTCCAGTCGTCTCCACAGCTCACTGAAACTCCACTTCTCAGCTGATGGTATTGAGTAAACAATCGCCAATGCTCCACCTCGGAGATTCATCCTCAAAACGTAGGCCTTTGTTGCTGGTGACCACCCCTGGAACTCAGCTGCTGACTCAAACAGTGTTTGATAGTCCTCTAAAGGTGTTTTTCCATCATAGGTAGGCAATCCAGTGTGCTGAGGTATAACTACTGACTGTTTCTGGAGATCTTCCTCCTTAGCATCCATCATTGACTTTTCTGAGATGACTATTTCAGGAAAATTTGAATTTTTACTTACTTCTTGGTTGCTGTTTGAAGTTCCAGCACCACACTCCAGCTGCTTAAGCCGATTTTCCATGCTTTTCAAATCCTCCTGCAGTCGACCTTTCATTATTTTGAAGTCTTCCTTCACCTTGTTGACTTCTTGATTCACAGATTCAGCAAGATTTCTAACCTTTTCTTCCATGACTTCTTGTAATTCATTTTTCATAGATGACATATTTTCCTGAAGCTCACCTTTCATATCCTGAATATTTCCTTGTAGTTCACCTTTCATGGATGTGAATTTCTCCTGTAGTTTACCCTCCATGAATGTCATATTCTCCTGTAGCTTCCCCTCCATGGATGTGAATGATGACATCAATTTTGTGTCTGAAGTCTCAAAGAGGTACATAGCTGGGTCTTCTCCTTCAACCAATAATGCCTCACAAAGTCGTTCTTGTAGAGTTGACTTCTTTCCAGATGTTTCTAGATCACGGTCCTCTAATTCATGTTTGAGATCGGCCACTTTCAAATTGCACAATGTAATTTTGCCAGCCATTTTAATAAAAACTCAAAAATCCCACTTCTGACACCAATTGTTATGGGTTCTATGTCTAAAATAATGCTGGCAACACTTAAATTTATCACTCGCACTTTATTTACACAAATAATCACAACACTCACTGATCGGTAATGTCTTACAGAAAAATAATAAGCAATTTAAAACAGATAAATCAATATTGTTCAACTAATAAAGAGATTTCAATAAACTGTACAAAAATCAATCACTAAATGTCATAAGGCCGATCTAATATTAAATAATAACCATACAATAAACTGTCCAATAATATTTAAAAAAAACATCGAAAAAGAACAATTAACTTACGTAGCACTAGTCTGTAATACAATAAACACTATTTAGTAGTTCACTGGTATGAATTGAACAGGAAAAAGAATTGTCACTAAAGGCACAGAGAAAGAATTATCACTATATAGGCACAGTATATATAGAACTGTCACAACTTGTTTATCACAACGAATTTCAAAGACAACTCAACTAATTTACAAGAGTCTGCCTCTATTTATATGATTTTTCATAATTGAGATATCTCTGGATTTTTCTATCATCTTCTAAATAAATAAATACAGAAACTTGCACTTTCTACAATATTCGAAAAGACTCCATTAATGTCTAATCAAACAACTAAAACATTCTACAAAGTAAAAAGTAAACACCATAAAAGTGTCAAAAGCGGAGTAATTAATTGCTTAGAAGTAAACATTTACATAGCAGATAACAACCTAGAACCACTGTTCCTTCTTCCTTTCTATTCTCTCCAATTTCATATTTGCTACAGTATCATGCCTTTTTATCAAGTATAACAAAAAATATTGTACATTACACAGCTGTAAACTTTTGCTGGTTCTTGCATATTCACGTTTCTGCACTCGGCTTTCGCCTTGTGCATAAACTATCATATGCTCGACCGTCAAAACGTTATTTTCCAGACTAGTACCGTAATATACTAATGCGAGACATTCAAAAGTATTCAAGACAATTATCGAATCAGCTGCTTTAATTAGATTCAGAATTTGATGGGCGAATTCCCATATATAAACCATAATAATGATAGCCTAGTGCAATCAGCTGGATAATATTTGAGACAGGTATCGAGTAATGTAATGAGTTGACTATATCTATACATATAATATATATATGTGAGTCAATGGAATAGTTATTTATGTATTAAGTGTGAAACGCGACTTTATCGCTCGAGCCAAAACATTTACTGTGCGATTCGTAGCAGAGCGCAGTAATTTTGCAAGAGCAATAAAGAATTGTAACATGTAAATATATTGATGATAGTGTAGACATTTGTAATTTCGTTAACAGATATTATCAACTGGTTGCTAAGAATCTTCAAAAATCTCTTAATACAGGTATTAGTGATGCAAACATGAGGAATACTGAGGGGATTCAGAACGAATTAAAATTCCACCCAGTATCCCAAGACAAGTTGTCAAATATCATTGATAGTTTAAATAATAAAAAAACTGTAGGAATGGATGGGGTATCCAGTAAAATTCTGAAAGAATGTAAAGATCAATTGTTAGACCCTTTGATTCATCTGATCAATCATTCATTAGAACAAGGTGTTTTTCCAGATAATTTAAAAGAGGGGAGAATCTTGCCAATCTTCAAAAGCGGTGATAGAGAAAAGGTAGAAAACTATAGGCCCATTAGTATTTTAAATGTAATAAGTAAAATTTTTGAAAGAGTAGTTCTAAATAGGTAACTTCTGCACCTTCAAGAAGCTAACTTTATCTGTGATGAACAGCATGGCTTCCAGAAAGGGAGATCAACAAAGACAGCCATAGTTTCTCTAGTTGAAAAACTAATAGATATAATAGATTCAGGTGATAAAGCTACTGCAATCTTCTTAGATCTGTCAAAGGCATTTGATTGTGTTATGAATAGAACTTTATTGGAAATACTGCAAAATGTAGGTGTAAATGGGGTTGAACTAATTTTTTTTGTTGGTGTTAGTGAGCAGTTAAAACGTAAATTAGATCCGCCAAATGCTGATATTAATAATGAGTATAATTCACTGTTCAAATTGAAACTAATATAAATTCTTTTTATTTCTTTGAAACTAGTGCTTCTGAAGTAGAATCTATAATAAGTTCATTGTAACCAAATAAATCCTCAGGGTTTGATGAAATATCTGCTTCTATTATTAAAGAGATTAGTAGTATAATTTCACCTATACTCTCTTATCTTATCAATTATAGTTTCATTAATGGAATTTTTCTGGACATACTCAAGGTTGCTGTTGTGATTCCTCTGTTCAAAAAGGGGGATGTTAGAGATTTTAATAATTATAGACCAATATCATTGCTCAGTGTTTTTACTAAAATTTTTGAAAAGGCCATTAAAAAACGATGTGTGGATTTCTTAATACTTAAGGGTTTTTCTCTGAAAAGCAATTTGGTTTTCTGGAGGGGAAATCCACTGAAGATGCGTTATTGAACTTTTGTACAGACTTATATGAGGGTTTCAATAATAAGTTGAGTGTAGGTGGTCTCTTTATAGATATAACTAAGGCTTTTGACACTGTTGATCACAGTATGCTGCTTAACGTCATGTGGTTTGCAGGCTTTAGGGGTTTTCCTTGGAGATTTTTTAGAAGTTTTTTAGATAACAGAGTTCAATGTGTAAGAATTAATGATGATGTATTTAGTTCTTTTGAACCAATTACTTGTAGTGTTCCCCAAGGATCGGTCCTTGGACCTATTCTTTTTCTAATATTTATTAATAGTCTCAGTTGTGGACCTTTTAGAGGATCACTTACTAGTTTTGCTGATGACACTGCGCTATGTTACAACTCTCAATCTGCTTTGGAATTGGAAAGGGATGTTCAGTATGATCTTGATTTATTAAAAATATGGTTTTCCTTCAATAAATTATCTCTTAGTAGCAAAACTAAATTCATTCATTTTTCTTTGAAGGATAAAATTTCTGATATCAAAGCTTTGTATTATAAATGTAATATTTGTTTAATGTCTGATGTTGGAATTCTCTATAATCTGAACTGCCATAATTGTATGAATATCGAACAAGTTGATAAAATTAAATATTTAGGCGTTTATATTGATAAAAATTGTAATTGGAATGAACATGTTAGGTCTATTAACAAATATATGATATCAGCTGTAAGAACTTTCTATTATCTAAGAAACATATGCCCTGTAAACGTATTAAGGTTAATTTATTTCTCTATTGTTCAAAGTAAGCTTCAATATGGTTTAACTTGTTGGGGAGGTATTTATTTTGCAAATATCAATTCACTTATTGTAGCACAAAAGAAAATTATTAGAATAATGGTGCGTGTTCAAAGAACTGAGCACACTATGACTTTTTTCAGACAACTTAGCATCCTCCCTTTAAGATATCTATATGTGTTCAGAGTATTAAGAATTTTTTTTATTAGAGGAGGGAATGTGCAGAGTAATTCCAAAGTGTACTCTAGTCGTTTAAGGTTGCAAAATAAGGTTATTTTACTGAAAGCGAACATTGAAGCATTTCGTAGGTTTTATTCTTTCTGTGCTTTAAAATTTTTCAATCATCTACCTTTCAACGTTTCCTCAAGTTTAAATTTAGTTATTTTTCTCAGAGAATTGAAGTCTTGGTTGTTTTTGCAAGATGTTGAATTCTTGTTTCGATAAGAAAATGGTTGAGTTTTGATCTTACCTTATTGTCGTTTATGATTTGTTTGTAAAGGAACAGTTTATTTCTAAGTACTCTTTAATATTTTTTATGTATACATTTAAACATATTTATTCAAGGATAATTTTATACTTTAAGCTCGGCTCTAGGCTTTTCTTTCTTTTTTTAACGTGATGGTGCCTCAACACGATTTTTCAATGAGGTTACCTAACCACTTTTTCCCATTTTGTATTGTATCTATATGTTGTATTATTGTATTCTGGAAACTGTGTGTAAATGAATGGAAAAAAAAACTGAAATGGTTTGAATCATATCTTATTGGGAGAAAACAATGTGTAGAACTAACTACAGTAGTTGGTAATAGTATAGTAAAGAATAAATCGAATAAATTAGAGGTGCAAGCTGGAGTGCCTCAGGGGTCAATACTAGGTCCATTGCTTTTTTTGTTATATGTCAACCGTTTACCTAAAGAATTGATTAGTGGTAGAGCCCTCTTATTTGCAGACGATACATCACTGATTTTCAGCAATTCCATTCTAGATAATTTAGAAATAAGTGCCCATATAGGTGTGCAGTCCATTGTCCAATTTTTAAATCAGTTGAAATTAACTATAAATAGTAAAAAATGCCAATACCTTCAATTCAAAAACAAACATAATTTAAATGAAGATAGGGCTATGAACGTGTTTGTAAATGATAATCAATTAGACCAGGGAGAAAAAATTGCATTTCTATGAGTTTTGTTGGATAGACGATTGACCTATGGGCTCCATACATTGAGAAAATATGTTGTAAAATTTCATCTGGAGTATTTGTCCTGCGACAGCTTGCTAGATTGAATGACAAAAAGTTACTTTTTACAGCTTACCATGGGCTCTTACTGTCGCATATTAGGTATGCTATCTTAGTATGGGGTAATTCATCAAAACAAAATCTTTATAGGGTGTTTAAGATCCAAAAGAAAGCGGTTAGGTGTATAGAAAGAGTAAATAGATTAGATTCATGTAGGCCGTTGTTCAAGAGACTTGGTCTCCTAACTGTACCCTGCTTATATGTGTATGAAGCTACTTTATATGTAAAAACGAATGATATTAACCAAAATCTTGATGTACATGATTATAATACAAGACGCCGAGGAGATTATCACTTGGTGAGTCACAATAGTAGCTTATTCAAACAAAAACCTAGTTATATTGGTAGAAAATTCTACAACAAGCTACCGCAGTTTTTGAAGAGTCTTGAAAATATAGAAATATTTAAAAAACAATTGAAAAAATATTTAGTTGATAAAGCTTTTTATAGTGTACAAGAGTTCCTTTCACATCAAAATTGAGCCTCACCTCAACTAATTGAAGTAATTATAGTATCTAGTGTTTGATCTGACTTGTCTTATACTTCTTAACTGGAGTCTCCAAGACATAATCTTCAAAAAAAAATATATATATATTTTCCTTAAAACTGCAGTTCTGGATTCCAACACAATAAAAGCATGTAGTTTGTAACATCACAGACCATGCACGGATTTGGTTAGCGTTCGCCATTGTTGAGGTTATGTGACTTTCACGGATTCCGTGATCCACCAATGAGAAGGCATCAAAATCAAAACAGAAGTGTAAAGAAAATAGCTGGCGAGCGTAAAGTACTTTACTGCTTGCGGAGCAGTAAAGAGGTATTTCACAATTAGTTTTCAGTACGTAAATAACTACTTTACGAGCAGTTGTGGGAAAACATTTTTGCCACACACCATCTGGTTTTTTCCTATCTTGTAGGGCTATAAAGCCCTATTTGTCAGCTGATTTTTCTGATCTAGTATGGTCAAGAGGCACTTTTCATATGTGACAAATCTATGGAAAGTAGCTACTTTCTATCAAGTGTAACTAAAAATCATTATTAAGCTGTTCGATTGTTAGTAATAATGAGGTAGCCTATATAGGCTACACTTCACAAAATTTAATGTAAAATGAATGAATTTTATCTATATATGACGCCCGGCTAGCTCAGTCAGTAGAGCATGAGACTCTAAGGCCCATATTTATGAATGTGACTTATCAAAGATCGACTTAAGTCAGATCAGATACCGGTAAGTCAGACTTAGCGGCAATAAGGCTTACTTACACTAACAGGTTCAAGCCAGCGAGCAGCTGTAACCCTAAAAGCCAATCCAGCTCCCACAACAAAGATCTGACTCCTGATAAATAATTTAACATTGAAAATTTACATTAATCAACTCTAATTTACACCAATATAAGATTTTACACTACATAAATGTTGCAGGGACAACTGGGTCGGCTCATAATCTCACTTTTCAGCTAGTAAACTCACCTAGTATAAGTAAAGCTTAGAATAAAGTTCGTATTCATGAACCTTTCTTAAACATCTTCTTAACTTAAAAGCCAAGACGTGCTTATAATTGGAGTCTCAAATCCGTTCTTAGCCTAGCTAGGTACAGAGCTGTCTTGAAGCCCTTCTTAGATTGTTGTGTTGCATCATATTTTTATTTAATTTTTTAGTATAGCATCGGCTCATAATAATAAAATAAAATCATCATATTCAATTTTTGCACCATTGCAATGTAATTCACTGTATATTTGACTTTTTGAAATTATTTCTACTTATTTTATAGTTCTAACCTTACGTTTTTTTGGCACTAGGATAGGATTCTCTTTCTATGGAAGAATGGATGAAGTTCTTGGGTCTGCTGGCAGATAGTGTTCAATACACTGCCTTGAATGCTCATATTTCAAATTTGGGAAACAGAAAATAATGATTTGAAAGATGTTGGCATGGTAATTATTATGTAACAGTAACATGTAAATTTACATGCAGTGATCTTTATCTTTTCATGTATGTTATTTTATGTTTATTAGTGCCTGATGATACAACACAATTTTAGGTTAGCTTGTGACCACGTTCAATGTAATAGAGCCTTTCCAACTCGGTCTTAGTTAGGTCATGCTTAGATCAATGTAAGTCACATTCATAAATACGGGCCTTAATCTCAGGGTCGTGGGTTCGAGCCCCACGTTGGGCGAAATTTTTTTGAAGAAAGAGTATTACCTAAAATTTTGAAACATAAGTATGTTATTCATTTATTATTTTTATTCCATTTTCTAATTTGTTTATTCTCTATTATTTTTCCATAATCCCCATTTTTCTGGGAGAAACTACTCTAGAAACTGTTCCACTGGTGGGGGAGCAACAAGTAAAAAAATAAGTGTCAACTTATTTGCTTTTTGCTCCTCCCACCAGTGGGCGTGACTTGTTATGCCCTTCAGCCAATCATTGACCTTCAATGAAGGTCAGCCTGTCATAGGCGATTTCTCTCTCAGTCAATAGTATCATTCTGTGTTTAGTATTATATTTAGCTACGGTACTCTGTACTTTGCTTTTAGTTCATTTGAGATCGATAATGGTGTAACAACCGGAACTAGTAGGCCTATCTCACGGTTTTCAATAAATATGGTTGTGACAACTTCAAGTCTTGTATATAGGAATCTTGTTTGATATAGGAATCTTTTTTCAATAACAAGACCAAAATCAAACAGTATCAAAATCTTTATTTACAAGAGATTGAAGCACACAATTTTGTTTCTACAAGAAACAGTAAATTTTCTGAGTTCAGCATGGCAGACAGGAGATTTTTGAACTCAACATAACTGCTAGCCTACTCCTTAAAATCATATGTTAAAATTACAATGAATGTTGAAAACAAAATAACTGAAAGATAAAATGGATGCAAAATAAATAATCAACACAAATAGTAATTGAATATGACATACATAATATTGTAACTATCTTATTAATTAAATTTCTATTTATCACTAAATTTTAGTGAGTTTTAATTTATTTCTGTGATGGAGGGAAGTGTCTGAGATAGGGCATATTTATTGAATAATACAGTCACCAAAAACTTAAAATCCCAGAAATTACTTGATTTATTGGAGTAATGGATATTTCTATAGAATAATAATGGAAGGAATAATTTCATTGTTTTGAAAATAATATAGTATCTAAAGTATACCGTTTATAGTATCTGTATAACCGAATACAGAAAATATTCCTAATTTTTGGATAAAGACTCCTCAAATAAAATTTTATAGTTTACACTCTACATTTGACAGAAAAATATTTGATACTATTCATGCTGTCCCTGAATGTCATAAAATTCCTAGCTCATAGAATCTGGATTAAACAAATATACCGTTATCAACATAAATAAAGGAAATTAAAATCGATGCGAAAAATTATACCAAAACACAATTCTCCAAGTAGGCTAAATATTGTACATCTCATATGTTAATCTAGCTAGAAAACAATTAAAAACTTTCTTAGGAAATTAAAAATAAGTTGTCAAACTCAGTGACTGAAAGAGACTATTTTAAAATCGGATTTTAATTGAATAACAACTGGTGAAATTGTAAAAATCTTCCAGCAAAACTAAACTATTAAAATAATATTCCATAGAAATTTATCTTAATTGGATAAATGATGAAAATTTAAATACTAGTAACAAGAGATTCACTCAAACAAAGATTGATTCTCTACTTAAAAACCAGTCTCATTTGAATCATTAATAGATCATTTTGATTTAAATTATTTAAAGAATCGTCCAATAAAAATCAATTTAGACAAATACAAGAATACAACACATTATATTGAAATTACATTTATTGTATTTCATATTTACTATGTTATATTTATTTTATATTTACATTACATTTTATTGAAAGAGATTCTTCCATTAAAACTCGCATAATGACTTGAGGTTCAGATTTATGAATGTAACTTCAGGCTTTCTCAACGGAAGGGAAACTAAAAAACGTTTTTGAGTGTAAGCATTTTACTTCTCTCTCTAGTTAAGGATAGCCTTTTAATGACCGTATTTATAAATGTATCATAGATGACCGTATTTATGAACCTTCCTTCAGTGTTCCTTGAAATGCCTATATATGACCTTCATAAATATTAAGTTCACATCTTCCTCAAGTTAAAGAAGGCCTTTAAGTGAATTAATTTCAAGCCTCCCTTTAGTTAAGGTAACCTTAACTGCTTGGGTCAAGGACGCCTTAATCAAGGGACTTTTGAACAGTTTTGTGAGTGATTAATTTCAAGTTTCCCTTGACTTAAGAAAACCTCAAGGTAGGTTCAAGGAACTCTAAATGAAGTTCAAAGTTCAAGGAAGCCACTCAGCATCCTTATCTAAGTTTTTCGTGTCCATGCTGACAAGGTCCTCAGCTTTTTCGGTACCGTCTTTGCTTCTCAGGGTGTTGTACAACTTTTTGGCGCCATTTGCAGCGAATTCGACTCCGTCGCCCACTTTTTCGCCAGCTTTACGGACGACAGAACCGATGTTCGAGGGACTGAAAGTTTCGTCATCAATGGAAATGTTGACAGCATCGGGGGTTTCGCATTTGTTCTGGTCGATGATGCTCAATTCGAATGGATCGACTCCGAAATGGGCCAGCTTGGTACGCAGCTGGAAAAACGAAATTATAAACAAATATGTATTTCAAAAAAAATTATTAACTATCTCACAAGTTAGTTTGAAGTAATTGACAATTTAAAACTGACCAACATACAGGAACAGAATTTATTAATTTCAAATTCCTTCAAGTGCTATTAACTTATACTGAAGACTTCCGCTATGGCGGCTATAGCCTATTGACAACAGTATTGAATAGCTGATGGAAATCGATGAATGCTACTGTACAAAAGTATCAGTCACCACCGGGAATCGAATCACGGACCTCCAATTGCCTCGGACGCCTTAACCATTTAATTCCATTAATTAACCTAACCATTGATAAATTCTATTAATTATCATATGAAATTTATTTTAGAGCTACCAATTTTTAAGGGAAGTTGCCGTCAGCCGTAGCAGGTATCTGTTCAATTCGATAAAGATAAGCTGCGTTCTCCTAGGCGCTCTTTGTAAGGGTGACCGATTAGATGGCCAGCAAAAAAGACAATGTTCTCTGCTGTAAAATCACTTCCGGTGGTTCGGAACCCACCTAAAACTGTAGGTCCAACTCATCAATCACCATCATCCAACTCATTACCCACGCACAGGTCTCAGACCTATGTGGGCTTCATTCTCAAAAAAGAAATTTATCAAGACTGCCGCAATGGCGGGCATTATAATATTGGTTGCACAAATAAAAAATTCGAAATCTATAAATAATATTGTATTCAAGGGTTATCCCCGGTGGGGGGGGGGGGACGAGAGTCATGACCTTCCCAAAATCAAAAAAATAATTGAGAAGGGTAGAAAGGATCGAGGGATAATTTTGCAAAAAAGGTCATCGAAACCCATTTGTGACTCCCCCTCCCATAACTCCCGAACTGCGAACTGGGACCGTTCCTGTATTGTATAAAACATGCGGACTATATTTTTGACAGTTTGGTGAGTTACAGGTTTCTTGAAAGTCTAGCTAATATTATTCTATCTTCTCAAAAAAATAAAAATAAATAAAATCCAGACCGTTAATAAATCCCATATCAGTCAAGCCATAGGCACAGCATTCAAGAATGCTTCCGTAAAAGCTACCGTAAAAGTTATCTATGAGTTTAGAATTAGAATAAGATTTATTTCCCAATTAAACAAAAATACATCAATTTAATAATAAGAAATTAACTAAGATTTCAGACTATTCAGTTACCCATATTTCGACCCAGCAAAGCATAGCTTGAGCGCCAGTTTCTAATAAGTATTCATTTTTAAATATTATCATCTCTCATTATATATTTTGTGTTATTATTTTCAGCTCACCTGTTCAAGTTGTCCAACATTCATCGTTTTTGTTCGTGACAGAATAGTTGCTGACTGGCGGTTGGCGAAAGCTAATTTCTGACAGGTGAAAATGCCCGCATAGGTGTCGTAATCTGTGTCGAATACTGTGTACGACGCTGTTCCGGCTACGCCTGCAATAAAAAAATATTTATTATGATGCTTTCCATGACGAAATACTTGATGAATAATCTAACATTAAAACTCATTCCGTATTTCTTGTTGGTTTTTGCTTTTACACACTTCTAAAACTAAAGAATAGGTATGCATTTAGCTTTTGCCATATGTCAACTAGCAATAAGAAATAATATCTTTTTTTGTACGTCTTGGAGACTCCAGTTAACGAGTACAAGACAAGTCAGATTAACAATTATACTATCTTATTCACTAGTTACCATAACTACTATATTAATTAGTTGAGGTGAGGCTTAATTTTGATGTGAAAGGAACTCTTGTCTATCTATATAAATAAAATTAGAGTTTTGTCTGTACATTTATCAGAATTACTGTATATATTTTTTGGTTATTTTTACGTTTTATACATTAACTAGCTATTGCACCCGTCCTTCATACGGATTATGTTTAGAAAAAAGACTAAATATGTTTCGGCTTTTTTGATAGCAACGATCATGAAGTTGTTAGCAGCTTAGTAAACAACTTAGAAGGTAAACAATTCAGTGATAAATGTGGTTGTGACAACTTCGTCTTAATATTCATTATGGATATCTTCCACAATATCACCTTCACCACTACAAAGAAAGTGGGCTTATACTCTCCACCACTCAACCCAAAAATTATAGATAATACCAGATAAAATGGTAATTATTTGAATGTAATATTTTAAATTCACAATATTAATTATATAGTATAATGTCAACTAATTAATTTATTTTTCTATTTATATATTTTCCTTCTTTCATTTATTTATTTATCTATTATGATCTGAGTACAGTACAATCAATGTGATTGAAACAGGCTTTCGCCCAAAAATACTTTTACAAATTTTAACTGAAGAATCTGGATCTCATGTTAGTTCTGAACTATTTTACTAAAAATGTTTACCCTAACGCACAATATTTTCAGTAGAAGAAGAGTATTAATTTTCAAGTTCACTTTCAACATAGCATTAACACAGCATTAACATAGCATTAAAAAAGTTGGCATGATTTCAATTTTTGAAATTTTGATAGGTTTATACATATTAATATGAAATATTAATTGTAATATAAATAATAATTATTGTTGTAGAGATAATGAATTGGATAAAAATTGGAACTGTGAAAAATGTGTAAGAGCTTAAGGCTGTGCGCAGGGTTTTTGGTCATAATTTTTTTTCGAAGTTCATTGAATTGGATATTATTAAGGTATTGAAATGCTAACTATTGGCATGAAAAATTATTTTTTCATCAAATATTTTATGGAATATGGGAGTTCAAAGTTGAAATTTTTAGGTTTTTGGGGGCAATTAAACTCACCTACAAGTTATTTTAAACATTTGATAATTTTGTTATAACTGGAAGACACCTTTCGGGAGAGAATGGCACATTTTTTATTTCAATTCAACAATTGGTTTTTTCAAAATAGTTTTTTGAAAAACTGAAATTTTTTGCATGTTTTAAAAATCATTATTTTGAGAAAACTAATTGTTTAATCGGAATGAAAAATATGTCATTTCATTCCTCAATGTGTCTTTCATGTAAAAAAAAATTATCAAAATTTTAAAATAACTTGTAGGGGAGATCAATTGCCCCCAAAAACCGAAAAATTTTCAACTTTGAATTCCCATATTTCATAAAATATTTGAAGAAAAAAAAAATTTATCATGGCAATAGTTAGCATTTCAATACCTTAATAATATCCAATACAGTGAACTTGAAAAAAATTTTTGACCAAAAACCCTGCGCACAGCCTTGAGCCTGATGTATCATTTCAAATTGTTTCTCATGTTGAGGCTTGCAGCTATTATTATAGGAATTAGTTGGCAGTCACAGGAAACCACTTGGAAGTTCTAATTTGGAGGATTGCGGGCTTTGAATGCTTGAAAAGGGTTCTAGTTATTTATGAAGGAAGTCCTTGTATTTTTCAGCCAGTAGTTCTCTGTGGTACAACAAACTCCTTTATACAGACTCCGTCTGTATCCTGAGTCATCTGTCTTTGTTATATATTTCTTTATTTTGAATATTTGTATTGAATTAGATAACCATCTAATCAGTATTGTCTTACAGGAAAATAAGCAATTAAAAACAGATAAATCGATATTGTTCAACTAATAAAGAGATTTCAATAAACTGTACAAAAATCAATCACTAAAAGGTAACTGTACAATAAACTGTCCAATAATATTCAAAAAGAAACGTCAAAAAAGAACAATTAACTTACGTAGCACTAGTCCATAATACAATAAAAAAACTATTTAGTAGTAGTGACAGTTATCAGAGAGAATATTTGAGAACAGCTGATTGATATATCATGATAAATTACATGATTTGTTCTTATCTATATAAATAAAATTAGAATTCTGTCTGTACATTTATCAGAATTATATATTATGTTTTGGTTATTTATATGTTTTATACATTAAAGAAGCCGAAACAAGTTATATCTCATTTTCTGTCTGTCTGTCTGTCATGGCCACAAAGGCATTTTATGCGGCCTTCTCCTGAAAAACGAGAGCATCGATTGGGATTAAAGTTATTTATCAGTATAGAAAACCTTTTTGACAATGTCTTTAGCTATAAAAAACTAAATTAAGGTTTTTATTAACAGAATAATAAACGTTTAAAAACCAAGTATTGTGCGATTTTGGATACATTTCTTCTAAGTTTTATTACCAAATAAGAACAAATCACGTAATTTATTATGATATATCAATCAGCTGTTCTCAAATATTCTCTCTGATACTTGTCAAGTTGTCACTGAACTGTTTACCTTCTAAGTTGTTTACTAAGCTGCTAACAACTTCATGATCGTTGCTGCTATCAAAAAAGCCGAAACATATTTAGTCTTATTCCTAAACATAATCTGTACAAAGAATGGGTACAATAGCTAGTACACTATAAAAAGCTCTACCACTTAAATATTTTTTCTGTTGTTTTTATAATATTTCTATATTTTCAAGACTCCTTGAAAACTGCGGTAGCAATTGTTGTAGAGTTTCCTTCCAATATAACTAGGTTTTAGTTTGAAGAAGCTATACTATTGTAACTTATCAAGTGATAATCTCCTCGGCTTCTTGTATTATGATCATGTACATCAAACTTTTGGTTAATGTTACTCTTTTTTAGATATAAAGTAGCTTCATACACATATAAAGCAGGGTTTAGTTAGGAGACCAAGTCTCTTGAACAACGGCCTACGTGAATCTATATAAATAAAATTAGAGTTTTGTCTGTACATTTATCAGAATTATATTTTTTTGGTTATTTTTACGTTTTATACATCAAATAAGCCGAAAATAGTCTAATCTCACTTTCTGTCTGTCTGTCTGTCTGTCACGGCCCCAAAGGCATTTTACGCGGCCTTCTCCTCAAAAACGAGAGCATCGATCGGGATTTTAGTTATTGAACATTATTGAACAGTTTATTGACAATGTCTTTAGCTATAAAAAACTAAATTAACTTTTTTTTAACAGAGTAATAAACGTTTAAAAACCAAGTGTTTTGCGATTTTGGATACATTTTACGCGGCCTTCTCCTGAAAAACGAGAGCATCGATCGGGATTTAAGTTATTTATCAGTATTGAAAACCTTTTTGACAATGTCTTTAGCTATAAAAAACTAAATTAACTTTTTTTTAACAGAATAATAAACGTTTAAAAACCAAGTATTGTGCGATTTTGGATACATTTCTTCCAAGTTTTATTACCACATAAGAATAAGAACAAATCACGTAATTTATCATGATATATCAATCAGCTGTTCTCAAATATAAATGGTGGGCCTTTCGCGGCGTTATTTACGCTGTCTGCAGACTTATGTAGTCGGAGCATTGCAGTCTTTTAGGAAACAAATGTCTGGTGAATCAAAGCTCATCTTATGTTTTATCAATTATTTCTTTGTTGAAAAAAACAAAATTTTCTAATTTAAATTCATCAAAACAAAAATTAACATTTTAGGAAGGTGCGGTTTGTGCTAGGCTCTTGGGAATTCGCCAGGTAGCACTATTATTACCACATAAGAACAAATCACGTAATTCATCATGATATATTAATCAGCTGTTCTCAAAAAATATAAAATATATTACGGTACAGTAAATTTGCTGTATCAGTTATTTTGCAGTGCTTTCGTTTGCATGTACATTTCATATTGTATGTTCACACAATACTGTTTCGACTGGAACCAGTAAAAAAGCTGTTCTAGCCGATTTCTACATTTGGTTTTGTCTTCAAAAACTGTATCACTAAAATCAGCTGTACCGCAAAATAACTATCCGTATTTGGTGGCACATGTATTGTACTGGTAATGGATATGTTCAAACGATACGCTTATTACGCTGGAAGCAGTCTTCAGATCGTCCGCATTGATCTTCTTCATTGATATTCTTCAGCATTGATATTTTTTAACCGACTTCCAAAAACAACAAGGTTACTATATTCGACCTGTTTTTTTTTTATGTTTGTACATCAATCATTCGAACAATATTGAACCGATTTCGATGAATTTTTTTTAAATGAAAGAGCATCGCTCAGCGGTGGTCCCATACAAGTTTCACAAGGATCGGCCCAATACTTAGCCCAATATTGAACAAAAAGGAGCATTCTTCGATGTCTTCATTTCAATCAAGTTTGAATAGGATAGTTCCACACACAACCGCCAATCGGATAACCGGTGTCGTTTACCAGGCTGATCATTGTATCATATGGAGCGCTTTACATCTAGACGGTTTTCGAAATCATATGATGCAATGCAATTATGCCGGGTAAACGACATCGGTTACCCAAAGCTGGTTCAGTGTGAAAGAAGTCTTTAATGTCCCGTTTTGACCAATCACGTGAACTTAATTTGAATCGAGAATGAGAAGAATATAATATTTCTGTCCATATGTTCATATGAAAATTGTGAATAATTTAGTTGATGTTATTGAGTCATAGGAATAAGGTTATTTAGTTTCAATCATAACACAAAAAATATAGTACATAACTCGTCCGGGAAGATGTTTACCATACTCGTATGATAATACCGCACTCAACTTCATCTCCTGCGTTTACTTATCATATTTTCAGTAAGCACAATATTTTCCACACTTGTAACGTAATATAGGCCTACTATTTCAGTGTAGGTATATTCTGAAAGGGACCACATCAAAATGAATCGGTATTTATATAGAAACGTTACTTGTTGAATTTTGTGGTGAATTTTTTTTTGTGACATCTAAACACCCCAGGAAACAATAATCCGTTGGAATTTTTTGGGGGTCGCGATTATTTCACATTAAAATTAAAGTTTTCCAG
Organism: Conomelus anceps; assembly: GCA_948455865.1. Taxonomy (NCBI): domain Eukaryota; kingdom Metazoa; phylum Arthropoda; class Insecta; order Hemiptera; family Delphacidae; genus Conomelus; species Conomelus anceps. The sequence continues at coordinate 43,338,772 of OX418221.1, forward strand.
TGGTACTATTTTTCTTAGGCGCAAGAAAATGTTTCCATTTGTGAAAATCCGCAGTGTCAAAAATCGTGATTTTCTTCAAGTTTGATAATCAGGGAACGGGGAATTGGCTATATCTGGAACTCACTATATCTGTGTTAAATGTCCTATGCTTATAAAACTGTTCTGAGGAGGAATTCGGTATATGTGTCGACTAGGGGAATTCCCTATATCTGGAATTCACTGTATGTCAGCCGGAGGAATTGCCTATATCAGGAACCGGCTGTATCGTCGCTAGCGGGAACTCACTATATCTGACGTCACACCTACGTCACAGCGTACTGTGACGGTTGCAGGTGGGTCTCCTTCACAGCGTACTGTGACGGTTCCACAACTCCAGGTGGAGCCAACGATACGGCGATAGAATACCAACACTATTCATTCATCTACCCCAGTGATAGACAAACTCTGTCGGTGAGCTCGCGGCTTAGCGCGCCCTGCTATTTTAAATTAACATAATTAATATGTTTTCTTAATACGTTTTTTTACTTGGCCATTGTTAATATAAAAGCCAATTGCCACTGACTGACTGATTCATCACTATTTCTTGTAAACCATGCGGCTAGAAGTTGAAATTTTGTGCACATGTTCAGTTAAGATCCCTAGATGCATACTAAGAGCAGGTTTTACCTGAAATCCCACAGTTGACTTTTTTAATTACTAACCACCTTTTTTAATCATTGTTATTAATTAGAATTTATACTTATAACCTATAAATAATTTTTTATATCATATTTTTATTCACCAAACATTACAAAAATTCAATTTGCATACGTTTCTGAATACAATATGGCACAGCCAGCAAAGAGAAACTTGCGAGCTAGCTACAAGTTCATTATAATACAAACAAAAAAATACATGAAAAAAATACTGACTCTAACCTATCTGGTGAAGCCAGAAAAGCTAATTACCATTGGCCGACTGACTCATCACACTTTCTCGAAAACCATGTGAAATTTCCAGCATTTGGGACCAAAAACAACAATTTTTCAAAATATATTTTATCACCGTTTCTCAAGAACTATGTGGCCTTATAAGTTGAGTATCCAGGTTCATTTAAGACTCTAGTTAAGCAAAATTTTTACCAGGTGTGAATATGTATTACTTTTAAAATTTGGTTGCGTATATATCTCCGCCTCCCATCAGTGGTTTTAGTTGGACAGCTAAAACGTGGGAAGCGATCCTGCTGGCTAGTCATATAATACTGTATATTATGGTAGCAGAGCAATTTCCTTTGCAGATACCATTTCCTTTGCAAATTTTAATACAGCAGAACTTTTACATGCAAAGTGACATTGTTGAACTCAAACACTCGCTAGGGGGGTGTATAAATTTATTGTTGTGCATGTCCGCACAGTTGATCTGTGTAATAAGGCGCTTACTAACGCCATTCCCTTTCGAAAAAAAAATTTGTCCAGACATTTGCTAACAATAGCTAATGGCTTATATGCTTCATGTTTATGAATTGATTGGAATGATTCATTTTCCTCAAAATTTCCATCATAATTATTTTTGTAATTTTCCAAGATATTTCTTTTGATAAGAATTGTAGAACACTAAATTCTAAATTCGACAAGCCTAAAAGCCAATTCTTGCAGCTGGTCAAAAATGAACCATTTTTTGTATTTTGGAAAGTTGCTATTACCAAGTACTTTATGTACAAATATCTTGAAAAATAGCACATTTTTAGAGCCTTATTATACAGAAACACTACAGTCGCGGGTCACAATTTTAGGCTAAATTAAACCAGCCCATGCTGCGGGGGGGGGGGGGGGTGAACATTTATAACAAAATTAGAAAAATTATTAGAATTTATTAATTTCGAATTCCTCTAATTGCTATTACTGTTGTCAATATCCGCCATTGCGGAAGTCTTCAGTATAAAGTAATAGCAATTAAAGGAATTCGAAATTAATAAATTCTGTTTATGTATATTTGTCAGTTTATTCAATTGTCAGTCACTTCAAACTAAAATTATTAGATAGGCTTGCATTAATAGGATAGCTGAAAATTTTTATAAATAATAGAGATAGGAAAAAAATATTAACAAAAGGAATTTTAAAATATACATCTCATCATATAAACAATCGATATACTTTAAAATAAATTAGATACTGCCATAAAATAAGGATGAATATAGAATATGATGGTTGATCTATGGATACTACTACACTAGCGGCCTGGCAAGTGGGGCGGACCGCACCGCGTTCCAGCCCTAGGGAGATGACAAAAAGCTGATATAATATAATGATTATACATGATTGTATGCATATAATGATTATAATTTCAAAATTTGAATCAAATAATGTGATTTGTTAAACTTTGGTGCTAATATGGACTCTAAATAAGTGAACCTATAAATGTTATCAAATGGTTCGCGTGTTCTCCGAGGCTGGACCAAAACACTTATTAGAATTAATTTTGACCGATAATGCGGGATAAAATTATTGTATTAAGTGCCTAGAATCGCTTAGAGAGCGTGTACGAAGGGATTATTTTCGTAATTTTTCCCCCGGGATAGGATTTTAAGACCACTCTTATATAGAAAAGTTCAATAATTATTGTTTATTTTCAATGTATTTTTTCTCTATGTTTTGTGTACTTTCATCACATATATATGATTGAATGAGCTAGTCCTATGTTTTGACTCGTGACTCGAGGCTCGCGATTTTGTCTGTATGTTTGTATGTTCGATGATAACTTTCGAATACTTTGACCAATCAAATCAAATCAGAAATGGTTTTATTTCTCCTTCAACAAATACAATATGTATGTAGGTAAATTAATATAAAATACAAAATAAAAAAAAAAAAAAAAAAACGTATACAAAATATAGTTAGAGAGCAAAAAATTCCTCACATGGGCCTTACGCCTGTGTGTGAAGAAGAGTCCGCGTCATCATTACAAAAGAGTTTATTATAGAAAAAAAAACTCTGTTGAAAAATAAATATTACTTTAAGCTGAAAAAAACCTGGGGGAACTTAAAAAAAGGCTTCCGGAAGGCGGAAGCACGAAGGATCCCCCATTCATCAAACACGCGAATTATGAGCACAACTGAGAAAGAGTAGTAGTTTTTAGATTAGCTTCTGCCAAGAGCACCCTATTCGAATATTTCGGGATTTTCCAATTAGCTAATTTTCTAGAGAGCTACGACAAGCAATTGTATGGAGCCCAAACATTACTAGAATAACTTGCAATTGCATTCTGAAGGAATTAAATTAGAAATTTTTTCAGAGGCCTGGCCCGAGAGTACATTCTGGTTTATGAGCTTTTTCCTCACCTGACAATATAATTATTATCACAAAAGTATGAGGAAATTTAATTGAAAACACACTTAATATTTGAAATATCAAGGAAACTACATTTTTAAACAGTTTAATTTGTTTAATATAATTTTGTAATAGATATATTTTTATTAATCACCAGTTATTTGATTAACATTATTTGTTTTAAAACAAACTAAATATAATTACGAACCAAGCCTAGTGGAGTTTATTTCCAGTGAAAATATATATTTAGATTTATGTATTTTGCTTAAACGGCCGGCCTCATTGGACTCAATCAGTTTCTTGTCCTCCTTGATAAGTTCTCTTTCTGCATTGTCCAGTACTTCTACATTCGTTCTGATTTTCTCTATCAGTTTTTATCTATAAATACCCTTTGTACAATATGTCAGTTGTTTATTTTTTATATGAATATTGTTTTTATTTCTTTAAGTTTCTTTAGATTTTCGGCGTAGATTTCCTGGGTTATTATCAGTTATAACATATTATGGTTTTATACCAAGTCATTATAGACTTGGATCCCAGGGGGTCCACATGGAATACTATGTGGACCACCTTCTTTCCAAGAGCTTTTACACAGACAGACAGTCGGACAACGGCACAATTCCAATAAGGCCCTGTTGGGTCCTTAATAAGAAGAACCAGTTATATTCTTGTTTGAAGAAAACTATGAAGATATGTAGTGACTTATGAATGTGGCAAACATAAATACTTTAATATTTGATATTTCATTAATATCTTAATTTGTTAGTATAGTATTGATTAACAATATTTTCTCTTTTATTTGCGCGTTATTTGTTAGGCATGCGGGCAATGCTAAGCACGCTCGGAGAATTCGCCATTGGTTAGTTGTGAGTAAAGAGTGGATGCTAATGGTAAGCTTTTATTAGTAGTGGAGTAGTGGTGAATAAATTCGAGTGAAGAACTGTAATATATACGAGTATATTATCACCCCACTACGACACTTGAGAGAGAGTGAGAGTGAGAGTGAAAGATAGAGTGAGGGTGAGTGAGAGAGAATCATACTATAGAACGCCTACTTTTGTTGTACAATAACGCCATGCTTCATCACAAGAAACATAAAAATATAAATATGCGTGAAATAAGGAAATTAAAATGTTATGGAAGATAAATTTAGACAAGAAAGAGAGCAAAAACTCTTTAAAATCACATTCAGTCAGAAAATCACGCATCAATTAAACATGCAATCTTCTCTTGAAAAGGGAGAGAGATGGTGTGGATAGCCTACTAAATGAACTCTGATCAGAAACTCTTGACTAACAAAAGAAGCCAAATCTGTGACTTTTATGGAGGTGAAGACATTTTTCCAGGTGAGGTATCTCCCAAACATTTTCATTGTTTACAAATGCTCCAAATTTCTGAAATTGACTTTACGTAATATTATTGCAAATTTTACGGAAATGAACCGCGGCTTTATTTTTAATAATAATGAAGACATGAACCTAAGAGATTTGACAGGGGAAGTCAAAGATATGACACAATAAACCCTCATCACCACTTGACCTTGAAATTCCAAATTAAATAGATCTCCATTTCTTCTTTCACAAGATACAAGAGACATAATAAATTTAGCAAAGTAAAAAGCATCCTGTGTCCGTGAGTGTCGGTATGAATCGAAACAGCATGTACCATGATAGGTATGGAAACTATAGAAACTGTGTATAAATGATGATTTTTGTAATCAGATGGAGAAAAACTAAATACAAATAATAATCTACAAGCTACTCACAGGTAATTGACATGACAGAAACAGAAACAGTGATTAAGCCTGATCATGTTCTACTACACTCAAAACGCAGAACAAAATACATGAAGTATTCAATTAAATACTGTACTTAATGAGAAATTGATATAGCCTAATATTTTTTGAAGAAGCACTCATGATCATCACCACAGTACACACTGTTTTCTCATGTTTGCTTTTTGAATTCTTATTCTTGAATTTTTGATACACAAAAACGTTGTCTTATTTTCAAGAAAAAAAATCATTTTAAATGAAAATAAATGAATTTTTGAATGACATCCTATTCATGAGAACAAGTTGATAAGCAACTGACATTTTATAAAATAACTATAATTTTCATAACTGTCATTAATAATAACTAGTGGCTTGTAGGGGCAAAAATCCCTGAATAAAAACACTAATACATAAAACAAGTCATTATACTACAGTATTATAAATCAAACGAACTAACAATCAAATTACCTATGAGTCAGAATTTCCCTGTTTACTAGATTTTTTGTGTGAGAATAGTCTTTTTGGTTGCTTTGGTTGTTGTTATTTACAATAAACAAGTTCATTCCTTCCGGAGATTTAACTCTGCTAAATGCAACATATAATTGCCCATGAGTAAATACTGGTTTACTTAGGTATATCCCAGCTTTGGCCTTGGGACTTATTGATAGTAATACAAAAAGCTATAGTCTGATTGGAAATTGTTTTCTTGACATATGGAAAGGCATATTAGGGTCTGTTGATATAAGCCTAATTCCTGGTAAAAATATTGCATTACCTTTCCAGATCCAGTTATTATTTCTAACTTTATGCACCTTCTGTAAAGTCCCAACACAATTCATCATACGCCATTGACCAGGCTTAAGCCTGACCCGAGATTCATATTCCTTATCAATATCACGATAGCGCCAATTTTTAGTGTAATATGGTGTTTATGTGGTGGCATTCCTGATGGTGTGATATTCTATTGGAATATTTAAAAGTTCAATGGGTTCATCAGTAATAATTTTGTCCACAATAAAGTAGTTTTTTGCTTCTCCCTCCACGTTTCCAAGTATTACATTGTTAATATTATGACATTGTTCATTCAATGGACACATTATTATGTTGTTTGAAAACATATTAACGTTGTTGATAGTTATTTTTGTATGAAAAATAAAACTAATCATAGATTCATTTCTTAGCACAAACTTTTCTGGAATATCTATTATATCAACTCCTCTGTGACTAGTTAGGTCCGTTATGAGGTTTGTTTTCTGTAATAAAAAATAAGACGAAATTGTCACAACCACATTTCTTAAAACTTTGAGAAACTAGTTTCGGTTGTTACACTATTATCAATCTCAATAAAACTCTGAGTTTGATTGAGATTGATAATGGTGTAACAACCGAAACTAGTTTCTCAAAGTTTTAATAAATGTGGTTGTGACAATTTCGTCTCATTTTTTATTATGGATACCTTCCACAATATCACCTTCGCCATTACTAAGAAAGTTTGTTTTCTGTTGTTGAAATTATTAGCTTGTCTTCTTCAATGTGAAGAAATGTAGACAAAACAAAAATTTTTTAGAACATATGTCTGTCTAAATTTAGATTATACTATCCCAAGTAACCCACATGTTAATATTGAACACTGACTTGAAGATGAAGCACGATCACAATCATAATGTATTGATGTAAACAAATCAGACGTTTTTGAATTCCAATTCTATTCTTATGGAGAACATTTTACGTTATATCTAATTTTATGTTAACATTCTGGAAATTCCAATAGTTTTCCCACCATCACGGAATAGATTCCTTTAATTTGATCCCTCTCCCATCTTTCTACAACTTGCCAAACGCCCCCAGTTTTGACGCAAAGAATAGCCTTACGAAATTAAATATATTACGGTGATGATGGCAACCGATCTAGGTTGTTGTTGTTGTGGTGCTTGGTCCACTCAGTTATCCGCCCACTTTGGCGCTGTCCACGTTCCAAGCGGTGGTAGAGTGGGGGTTCCACATATAGCGACTTCCCGATACAGCCAATTCCCGGGGAAGACACATATAGGCAGTTCCCCTTGCATGCAGATATAGTGAGTTCCCGATACAACCAGTTCCCGAAGAGTACACATATAGGCAGTTCCACTTGCAAGCAGATATAGTGAATTCCAGATATAGCCAATTCCCCCAACCCGATAATCAGCTGACTCACTAATAAAGAATTCTTGTTTGAGGCACGGCTATGAGGCATGCGATGAAGCATGCCTTCTCTCAGTTCTAATGAATTGGAACATTTTAATTGATTTGTATCAGCTGTGTTTCCCTTTTGAATAGAATCGATTTTCCTAACAATGTTTAAAAAAATTATTATTTTAAATAAAATCTGTCCTATATCTTTTGCAATATTCTTAAAATAAAAGTCAATTTTTTTATAATAATTGGTTTTGTAGTTTCTGCGTAAAAGCATAACAAACAAAAAAATAATCATTTTCGCTTTTTATAATTTCCAGAAATTAAGTAAGTTGCATGCGGTTACTTGAAGAAGAAAAAACCTAGAAATTCTTGTACTGGGTGTCCTGGTGTATCTATCTGTTTTTGTGTGTTTGCTCAAGGTATTGTTGTGTGGTAATTTATGGCGTGTGTGAAGTGACTTTTCTGGAGTCGATAA